>JBBCBC010000015.1:35671387-35960952 GCA_037126765.1 Stenogyne calaminthoides
CATGTAACCATCAAACAAAATTTGATTTACGATATGTTTGATCTCTTCCATTAGCTATTTCATCGAAAGGAAAGATCTCATACATTAGACGAAACTCTATTTTAAATTGATCACAATTTATTTGAAAATCGAAAGGGCTTATGAAATTTGAATAATTCATGGAATAGGGCAGATTAATAAGGATGTAGTCTTGATCAATGTTGATGAATAAGTTGACAAAATTGTTAGAATTGAATTTGCAATATGTGCCACATTGATCCCATTGCCTCCCTAAAAATGTGCTGCACTCTGAGTCATTGTCCTCTTTTAGAGTGTGTAGGTTGCACTTTGCACATGCAAAAACAACACATGTCAACCTAAAAACTAATATGAGGTACCTTAGGCAGTGCTAGGGTGTACTAGCATTCAATGACTTGGCTGAAAATCGGAGTCGGGTCCTAACATACTATAGCAAATCGAAAGAAATTACAAATGATCACATAACTTTTTGGACGTATTAAAAAATAATTAGATAAGTTTTTACTTTATAAATTTTGATCATTTTGTTACTAATTTTAGTTTTTTTGTCGAAATTTTTAATTTTTGATAGGCAAATGATTGAAAATATATTTTAGTATACAAATTGACAAGAAAAGATATCGAAATGATGGGTTTAGTGGGAGGAAGCTAATAGTACAGGTCTCGACCCTCGCCTCATCGTAAATCAATCGGAATTAGCCACAAGAATGAATGTAATTCGTGATTTTGAAGTCGCGATTCACAGAGGAAGTGTAATCAAAATATGAAATTGATTTAGGATTTTCCTTCCTCGATGATAGACAATTCAAATGACTGTGGTGGCGACCACACTGACGTGACTAGAATAAAAAATTTAGGTCAATCTTCTGATCAAATTTCAATTTTCCAGCGAAAATGACTAAAATTGACACAAAAAGTACCAAAATTAATAAAGTAAAAACTTACATGAACACTTGCAAAGTTACCGAATCACTTGTGGTTTTTCTTCATATCAAATTAGAGAGAGACTCCAAACTTAAGGTTGTGTTTGTATTTGGGATTTATGTGTTTGTATTTGGGATGTTATGCCTCCCGTATTGTTTTAGTTTGAGATTTAAAATCAGGATTTCAAAATTCAATCACATACACCCCTAAAAAGTCCAAAATATTGTTTTCAAGATAAATTTCACAAATAAATCATGTTATTAAAGATATTAAACAAGTTGGTTCTATTGTGCCTTAAGTTAAATCGTCTAGGCCTAAAGAAAATATGTCCAACAACTTTTGTCTAGAGAAATTGGAATGAGGATACCGTAAAACCTCTATAAATTAATAACTTTGGGACCGGAAGATTTTATTAATTTATAGAGATATTATTATATCGTTAAATTAATAATTTATTAATTTAAAGAGGTTTTAACGTATATGCACAGTTGACCTTCAAAGTTCCAAATTCTTTGAATAACTTTAAGTATACATGCATAGTTATTGATGAAAATTAAGTTAAAATACAAATGTACTAGTAGAATTCCATGAATATAAACTCACGTGGAAGTTGGAATGACTTGTTTAAATTAATTGGTTTTGGAAAATACAAAAATATGGTTCACTAGACTAACATTTGTGCATTGAATCATGGATAGAAATCAGCACTATATATTTATCCATTGGAATCTTGGTAAATCACACACAAAAATGGTCACTCATCTAAAAGGAATTCAAAAATCAACAATGATCAACCAACAACGAAAGATGTTATGTGAGTATAAGAGAGAAGACAACGCCACAACTATTGGGTGCAGTAAGAAGATTTAAAGATGAGATCAACATAGATTTGAAGTTCAAGAAAAAACAAGTTACAGTAGATTCTTATTTTACTAAGTTGCCTTAAGAATATTCAAGTGCATCATATATATGTATATGGATTATTTATAATAATTATTAATTTATAGTTTCGTTGGGACCAATATATATACACTGGGATCTCAAAAAAATTATTATCTTATAATTTTATTGATTGAGTCCCAAATTTATATTGGTCCCAACTTGGGACCGGACAAATTATTAGTTTTAACGAAATTATTAATTTATCGAGTATTAATTTAACGAGGTTTTACTATATTGAGTTTCATAGTAATAAGAAATGTTAATGGATGCACTCTTTTTTTCAGAGGGTTGTTTAGTTGATAAGTATGAAGAGTTTATCATTAGTATATGAATTTTAAATGAATTTTACGAAAAAATCACTTTCAGTCTTTCGTTATTGATCCCAAAAGATTAAAGAATTAATCTATAAAACATTCATTCCTTACTTTTTTTAATATCAAATATATCCATTGAATTAAACCCACTCACCAAGAAGCATTGATCCACTCAAAATAAAAATAAATTCTGAATGATTTAGATACTTTGATATACAATACATCAAAAATCGTCATTAATTTTTTAAAACTTATTTAGGTCGTGATGTAAGTGGCTTTATCGCCCAACACCAACGGTTTTTTCGAGTGCCAAAATTAGTTAAAACACTGGCTTTTCCAAGTTGGTTGAGCCATTAATTAATCTATCATTATCAATAGAAAAAAGTTGGTTAAATTCTAGATAAGTCAATCCAAAATTATTGCAAAAGATTACTTAAAATCAAGGTGGAAAAAAAAGAAGGAAGCTACGAAATACCTGCAAACAATAAATCTTCACGGAAAGAAATCCTAATGCCTATAAGCCATCTTTTCCTACAATCCCTTGTTTCGATATTTAAAAACCTATATTGTCTAAATCAATTATCTATAAAAGAGTCAATCAATCCTGAATCGACACGTGCCATCTCCCTTTTACATTTTGGGTGTTCAGGTGGAGTATGTGGACCAATCAGAAATATGATGTTTCCTCAATTTTGCTTCAATTTTTATAACTTTCTCGTGAATAAGGGCTTGTTTGGTATTGAGATGGATTTAGGAGTGATAATTTATACTGGAGTTGGTTTATTAAACATGGGTTATAGAGCTTGATCGACTGCTTCACGTCCCAACTTTTTGAGCGTGAAGCAGTATTCGAGTTGAATGGGCCTTTAGGGTTTTAGCTCAGTCTCGTTTATAAATACTCATTTGATTCATTGTATTTGTTATCATTAAAAATATTAGTAAATCTCATGATTTGGTAGTGCCCCCAAATATAGTTATTCGTGACAAATTGGATCACCAAATTTGTATTATTTAATTTTATTTCTTTCAATTTCTCTATAATTACAGTTAAAATCCTAACATTAAGCTGGTTTTCAGTTTGAGATTATATACTTGTGAGAATTTTCATTTTTTATTTTTTTAAAATAATATACGATACAAATCACACAATATTACATAAGATAAGTGACTAGTAACAGCGGGATGATATTTTTAAAGGTATTATAATATACAACATTTTGTTTACAGTTTTAAAGTGCTTAAAGTTGGTTGAATTGTTTTACGATGGGCTTATGGTTTGTAATCCCATTGGGCTTGGTCCATTAGACGTGGTAAGGTCCTACTACATTGGGCTTACACTGTAGATTCAAAAGTGCAATAAGTTCACTTTTATTAGGCGGGAAAAAAAATTGAAAATTAGCAAACTAGATATTCAAAGTGAATGAACGAAATCTACAAACTCATATTTTTCACAAAAAAATATCACATTTATTATTATTTATTTATAGGCCTAATCGACCGAGGTGGCCCAATGAGAATCTAGTATTGGCCTAATTAAATATTCGTAAAATGTACAAAAATCCACGATACAATGCATTTTGACATTTTCCCACGCTATTAATAATTGGAAAATAATATTTTCTTCAAAAATAAAATAAAAAATACTTACCACAACGTGAAGAGCTCAATCTTGAATTCAAATTCCATCTCAATATTCTCATTTCCATGAACGTGGATGCTACCACCCTTCTCTCTTGTCCTAACTTTCTATTTTGGTTTAATTTAATATCTAACTTACAATTTATATTCCCTTAAATAGCTATATATATAATCAATGTAATTTCACATTAGAAAGAGTTGCAAATCACTAGCTCAACCAAAAATGATGAGATTATCATCACCATGTTGCATTTTGCCCTTGTTAGCCTGCTTACTCTCTCTTGAGGCAAGCATGCTATATGCATTTAATTACGACGATGCCCTCGACAAGACATTGTTGTTTTTCGAGGCACAAAGATCGGGTAAACTACCCGTGACCCAACGTGTAAAATGGCGTGGTGATTCAGGCATTCGTGATGGTTATACTCAAGGGGTTCGTACCTCTGACCTTCGTTGTTCTTGGTTTCTTACACAAACGAATGATTTAGAACGTAGATTTTTTCGTTTTTATTTATGCATGATCAGGTGAATTTGGATGGAGGATACTATGATGCAGGAGATCATGTAAAATTTGGGCAACCAATGGCATTTAGTGTGACAATGCTATCATGGGGTGCAATTGATTTTAAGGCAGAGTTGTTGAATTTGAATCAAATGGCACATACTTTGGAAGCCATAAAATGGGGAACTGATTATTTCATTAAATCACATCCTCAACCAGATGTCCTTTGGGCACAGGTGCAACTTTCTGAAAAACAAGTAATACCTTTTAGTAAAACAACTAATACTATTTTAAAATGCACATATATTGTCGGGTTGGTTAGGTCGGAGATGGAGCATCCGATCATTATTGTTGAGAACGAGCAGAGGACATGACGACACCTAGGACTGTGTACAAGCTAGACCCTGAGCATCCGGGATCAGACCTTGCCGGAGAAACTGCTGCCGCCCTGGCTGCCGCCTCTCTTGCTTTCAAGCCTTATGATTCTGCCTACTCTGATTTACTGCTCGTGCACGCTAAGCAGGTGAGGATCTTCGTAGCATTCTTCTTACGGTCAATGTCTTTCGACAACCAGAAAACACAATGCAACCCAACAACTTATGTTCCTTCTTGTATATACAGCTTTTCTCCTTTGCAAATAGATTCAGAGGCTTCTATGATGATTCCATTAAATCTGCCAAGCAGTTTTATACATCGTCTGGTTATTCGGTATGCTTTGCTTTCATCTCCCGCTTTTTCTCAAAATGTATCCTTTTTTCTTTAATCCTGACTTGACTCTGTATCTCAGGAGGAATTGTTGTGGAGTGCTACATGGCTCTATAGAGCAACGAACGACGAGTATTATCTCAGGTACGTCGTCGACAACTGTATCTCTTTGGGTGGAACCGGATTGGCTGTCAAAGAATTCTCTTGGGACAACAAGTATGCTGGAGTTCAGATTCTTCTCTCAAAGGTAAGAATCTGGCACAAAACCTACAAACAGTTCTTGATAAAATCGATACATTGAAGCAAAACAATCATCTCGTTTCCCAACTTGTGATCCAAAACAATGTCTTTAATCTGTGATGAAGGTTTTGTTGGATGGAGCTGGAGGCGCGTACGCTTGCACGTTACAACAATATCAAGCCAAGGCCGATTATTTCACCTGTGCTTGTCTGCAAAAGAACGATGGCTACAACGTTCCCATGACTCCCAGTAATTAGTACATCCAACCCAGTTTCTTCTTACAAAAAGCATCCATCCTTGAACAATGCATTGTTAATCTTCTTTAGGAGGCCTTCTCTATACATGAGTGGAATAATCTGCAATACCCTGCCTCATCTGCATTTCTTCTTGCTGTCTACTCCGATTATCTTGCAAAGGCGAAAGGCATCGTTAAATGTCCAGAAGCCGTACTCCAGCCTCAAGATCTCCTCAACTTTGCAAAATCACAAGTATGATCACTAAACTCTTCATCTTCTTCCTTCTGTTTCACACACCAGCGAACGAAACTTAAATGTACTTAATCAATCTGCGCAGGTTGATTACATTCTTGGGAAGAACCCCAAGTCTATGAGCTATTTAGTGGGCTATGGTGAAAACTATCCAGTACATGTTCATCATAGAGGTGCATCCATTGCCTCCCTTTCCGTTCTGAATTCTTCGGTGGGATGTGTGGAAGGATTCGAG
Source organism: Stenogyne calaminthoides (assembly GCA_037126765.1). Lineage (NCBI taxonomy): Eukaryota > Viridiplantae > Streptophyta > Magnoliopsida > Lamiales > Lamiaceae > Stenogyne > Stenogyne calaminthoides. Next base: position 35,677,394 of record JBBCBC010000015.1, read on the forward strand.
ACGTGGTATAAACGCCCAGAGGCTGATCCAAATGTTATATACGGAGCTCTGGTTGGTGGTCCAAATGTTAACGATGAATTCACAGACGATAGGTCTAATTACGAGCAAACTGAGCCATCATTATCAGGGGCAGCTCCTCTTGTAGGACTTTTCTCCAAATTGCATAGCCTCCCTGGAAATTCTGCAGGTAAATCACATTGAATTAGACCTCTTCATTCGTAGAATGTCGATTCGTTACAGCTTCAACGAGCTCTGATCGCCTCAATTCGCGTTGATTTTGCAGGTTCGCATAATCAAGAATCATCAAAACCTTATGATCCTTATCACAAACCACAAGGTTTGTTGCAACAACATGTTTCTCATTACACAAGAATTTATGTAACAATCACACTCATAGATTCAAACATTCAAGAACAAGAATGAAAAAACTACAATTGCTCATGTAGAACTTTTGATCATTCATGTGGCGTGCATTATCAAACATCATATAATTCCCTGAATCTAACAGGTTCATCCCCCCAAAACACACCAGCTCCAACCCACAAATCAGGTGAGAAATGGAACCTAACAATCACAATAACTCCTTGCATCAAAGCAATAAAAACAAATCTATATTTGCTGACATTTTTAATGACTCTTGCAGATAACCCTGTCGAATTTCTTCACTCAATAACCAATACATGGACTGTTGGAAAGGAATCCTTTTATAAACACAAAGTGATAATCAAGAATGTTTCTCAGAAACCAATTACACAACTGAAACTAAAATTTGAAAACCTGGTAGGAAAATTGTGGGGTCTCTCTCCAACTCAAGAAAAGAACACTTATGAACTCCCTTCATGGCTCAAAGTGATGGAACCTGGTAAAGAATGCAGCTTTGTGTACATTCAAGGCGGTGCTCAAGCCCAGATTTCGGTTCAAAAATACCATTAATTTATTTTAAAGGAATTTGAATTAACAAAAACCAATACTACATTTCAAGATTTTGCTCCCATTTTTTTATAATTACTCATCTTTCTGGTTTTGAGATTGAGGGAGATCATTATTTACTATTAACTGTAACAATATACGATGAAATTTCTTGTATCGATTTATTTATTAATATATGAGACACATTGTATGGCACCGCCTCACTCAAACGTAAATAATTTGGACATCGACGCTTAACACTTTAATATGATTTGAATTGGTATAAGTTGAATCTTACGATTTGCATTTTCTCCTATATACGAAAGATTTGTCTTAATATATTATACCTTATTCATTTTTGGAGAAAAAATAACAAATTTGTAATTTTACTCGAATCCACAAATTGTCTTGTAAGTTTAGACTATATTAATTTTGATCTTTTTGGTTTTAATTTTAGTCCCTTTCGCCGAATAATTTAAAATTTGATCAGAAAATTGATTTAATATTTTATTCTCCCATTCATTTTTGACGGTTTTGTTTTCACTTTAATTTAATTTGAATTGTGTTTAAAATTTGATCCTCAAAAATCTTCAATTATACTTCATGTTTTAATTAAATCTCTCCGTGATTTACATTCATTATCGCGACTAATTTTTGACCTTCCGTGATTTGCATTTTCAAAACTTATACTATAAAGTGCCTTTAACCCGGCTATTTTGAATATTTTTTTTTTACGCATTATTTTGTATGCTACATCATATTTCCGTCTAAATTTTTCAATTTTCCAGCAAAAATGACTAAAATTGAAACTAAAAGAACCAAAATTGATAAAATGAAAATTCATTGGATTATCATTGAATTCGGACAAAGTTACAGACCATTTATGATTTTTTTTCTTCATTTTTATAATTAAGAAGACAAAGTTTAGGATATAAATTTGTATACACACAAATTTCAATTAAGACTCAATTTCACTTTATTCAATCTATCATTGACTCGTTTGATCGGATCATCTTAGACCTGCGAATTAATTAATTTCTTAAATTAATTAATTTGTATCTATATAAATTTGTACAGTAGACATACAATTAAAAAATATATTTTGTACTTCTCTTTCATAGAAGCATAACTTTAAATTTAGGTAAGAATAATTTCAGTTTTTTTATTTGACGGATAAGATTACTTCAATTTAAATACTACTAGAATAAGAATTTATGTGGAAATATAATTAGTTAGTTAATGAATTGCACATTAATTGGAAGTCCGGATAAGTCTGAGCTTCAAAGTAGGGTTTCAATGGATAAGATTAAGGAATGATCCGTCTTCATCGTTGCCCCATCATTATCACTTCCCACGTGTCAAATGTCGACATCCAACGACCAAGATGAATTTCCGAAACACCGGACCACATAGTTAGCGTGGACCGCGTGGCACCAGAACAGAATTCTGGCGCCTATTATTTTAGCATGATTGGGTTTTCCAGAAATTGATAAACAATCACTGATAGCAGAAAAGCGATTCAAGCTACTGAGAGAGAGAGAGAGAGAGGATAATTTATCTGGATAAAGATGGTTGTAGAAGAAAGTGAAACTCCGAGGAGCCCAGAAGCGAAGCTGGGGATGCAGGTGGAGGATTTGTGGGATATACAGGAGCCACAATTGAGTCCGACTGAGAAATTGAATACTTGTTTTGAGAGTATTCCCGTATCTTCTTTTCCTCAGGCTCCTTCATCGCAAGGTGATTTCTCTCTTTAATTTTATTTACTGTTGATTTTGGGGTTGGATTGGTGCTGATGTGTTCTTTCTTTGTTTGATTTATGGCGTTATGCTTATTTTATTGCCGATCATGAAGAATAATTGGATTACCTGGTGAAAATGGATTGTTTTGAACTTTGAATTGATGATTTTTTTATGAATGGATATAGTTGTTCTTAAAATTCTCATAATTAATTAACTGTCCAGGTGATCAATTGGGAATTACCATGGTAAATTACTTTTAATACGGAAAGATGAAATCAGAGAATACCTGGATTTGTATACTAATATTCCAATCTTAAGCTTTGGCTGCTTCTCTGTGGTACCCATTGTTGTTTTATTGAATTTCATTCATTAATAGGATCACAGTTTGACTTTGATCGTTGGGGAATATTACCGGATCAAGTCCTAGACAAGCAGGCCGGAAGAGAGTAATATACATTCTCGGGTCATTTAGGAAAGCTTCTGTATCATTGCCCTAAACATACCTTATATCCAGAATAAGAGTCCCTTATAATGTCCCAATACAGCATGTTTTGTGAAATTTGTAGAATCTATTTGGTAGCTGCAATATATGGTCCTCATTTATTTGGAAACTTTTGCTGCTTATGTTGCTAATTGTTTCTTTCGATCAGTAGTGCAGTATCCCTCGTACTTCTGTAAGTTGAACTATATATCATGTAAACACTTTGATACAGCTTGCTTTGAGACGTCATACTATCTCTATTGTCCATATAATTCAACAAGGCCCCCCCTGCATCCTATGTGGGCTTTGGGTGACTAATTTATCCAATCCTTTTGGTCACATTCTCTGGAATTTTTTTCCTGTACAGTTATTGAGATAAAGTCGGATACGAGTGTAGCAGAAGTTGTCAAGTTACTTGCCCAGAACAAAATCCTTAGTGCTCCAGTGGTAGATGTCAATGCACCTGAAGATGCCAGCTGGATTGACCGATACATAGGCGTTGTGGAGTTTGCAGGCATTGTTGTGTGGATTTTACATCAGGTTCATTCATCTATAATGCTTGAAATTGAATTATTTAAATATCGGGTTTCTTGATTAGATCTCATTTTAATTTTTATATGATTTGTTTGTAAAATAGAAAGACTAATGGAAGCGTGAAACTTAATACTTCCCTAAGGTTGTTCCCTGTTTGGACATTGAATAGACTAAAATATTTTCTGATTATGATAAGATGTGACCAACTTTTATCGCAGTCTGAAAAGATGGAAAATGAATCTTCCTTTGAGTCAGCTTTGAATGCCTCAGAGGGTGATATCGGCCCTGCTGTTGCAGCAGCAGCAGCTAGTGGGATGTCTTCTCCACGGTTTAAAAGCAAGCATCCTGATTCTCCAACTGCCACTTGTGGGAATTTTTTCGAGACACTTACGACTTCTGATTTATACAAGAACACAAAGGTTTTCTTTTTCTTTTACTTTTAAAAAAAAACAAGAAAACTTACAGCTTTGACCTTTGATCCACTTTTTGTTATAACTAGTGTGCTTGTCAAATAATCAGGTTGGCGATATATCGGGATCTTTCCGCTGGGCCCCATTTCTCGCGCTGCAGTCATCTAACTCTTTCCTAACAATGCTTCTACTGCTGTCAAAATACAGAATGAAGAGCGTTCCTGTGGTTAACTTAGGTGAGGTAAAGATTGACAACATAATCACTCAAAGCGCTGTTATTCACATGCTAGAAGAATGTGCTGGACTTCATTGGTTTGAAAGATGGGGTTCGAAGAAGTTATCTGAACTAGGACTTCCCTTGATGAAATCCAGCCATATAGTAAAGGTAAACACAAATAATCTGTGTAACATCTGTGTGTCACATTGTGGTAACAGAATGGAGGAGCGAGGCTTTCTTCTAAACCTAGATTGTAAAAGCTGTCATACTAGATAAACTGATTTTCTGATTCATGTACAGCTCTATCACAGGTTATGATTGTGGTGGATATTGAAATCTAGCTTAGATAATCCTACAAACAAACATGTATTAGGATTTTGAAAGTAAAATCTTACTTTGCTAATCCAGAAACAAAAATATCCATTTTTCTTTGGTATCTGCAGGTACATGAGGATGACCCTGTGTTGCAGGCATTCAAACTAATGAGACAAAATGGAGTTGGAGGTGTGCCTGTTATTGCAAGTGATGGAAGTAAGGCAGTTGGCAATATAAGTATTAGAGACATACAGTTCCTTCTTATGGCACCAGAGATCTACAAGCAATACAGGTCCGTATATAAACCCCCACCCCCCCACCCACCCCAAAAAAAAGGAAACTAACTACACTCTTAATGTAATCGAAATACTGAAGCTATTAATGAATAGTTACATTCTCTGATTGATCGATCCAACAAGTTAATTATTGAAGCACGCTCATTTGGCACGTTTAATGCAGATCTATCACTACCAAAAATTTTCTAACCGCAGTTAGATGCTACGCAGAGGAGCATCATAACGAGTCACCGTTTCCAAGTGGTATGGTGACATGCCAGAGGAATGATACCCTCAAACAAGTCATAACCAAGCTCGATTCTATGAAGATCCATCGCATTTATGCGGTGGACGAAGCTGGAAATCTTGAAGGAGTCATCACTCTACGAGACATAATCTCCAAGCTTGTACACGAGCCTCGGGGTTATTTTGGAGATTTCTTCGATGGAGTGTTGCCGCTGCCTTCCGACAGCAGGGTCTAAGCCTCTAAGCTCCAATGTCTGTCTATAATATCTGTTGTTTTACTGAATAACTGGAGCTAGGTGAGCTTTTGACAACTGTTTATATTGCAGTATTTTCTTGTAATCATAGGTTAAGTTTGTTTCTCTCCTTTGTTTCTCACGAACATCAGACTCTTTGTTTTGTCAAGCTATGGAATGGATCAAGATGTTCTTGATCGACTTTTTTCTGTCTTATAGTAATTTGTTTTTATTTGTAAGATCTAATTTTGTGGGCGTCAAAAAGAAAATTGTCTCACAAAATTGAGATCTCATTTCCTTTCATGATCGATGCAAACTTGCATTATATGGTCTTACGGTGAGATGGGACATAAGTTGGACATTGACGCTTTCACACTTTGAAATGGATGGATGTGATTTGTGTTAAGTTGTATCCCGTCTCATGCATCACATATGAGTTTTTGTCTTCATGATCATCATTCTGAAGGATGAAAATATAAGTATTAATCTACTATCTCATCCTCAGACAACGGCGACCGATTAGGTGTACTATCTCATCCTCAGACAAAGGCGAGAACTTGGTTCATTTGAATTTATTTGTCTTATCCTCATTTGGCTTCCTATTAGTAGTGGCATCTCCATGAATTCTCGAGGTCTTGAAGCTAAACTTATTATCTTTCTGTATAATTGGATCATACTCTGTATCCAGAGCAGAGTCCCTAACTTCATTCCACTCTTATCTTTCTTCCAATTATCCAGAATTAAATCATTGAATCTCGACGCCAATACCTGAACCCTACCTTCGCTTTCGGTGGATTCGAATATCTCTAATTGGAAGCAATGCCGCCGCCCCCAATGTCCGCCGAGGCATTCCATAATCGTACGGAATTATACCGGCAACAGTCTCCCCAATGAGATGAAGAGGATAATAACCATTCGAGCTTTTGCGTTTCTTCCGATTCACCGGCCGAGTCGGCGACTCTGCACCGTTTCAAAATTGGCATTACTGTTTTCAACCTCTTCTTCACTATCATCCTCACCCTAAATTACTGAATTCAAAACCTTAATTGGGATTACGAACTCCACAAACGACTCAATTGAAAGCTTCAAGCGTAGTCAAAGCAGATAAATCTTCTCAATAATCAATTCAATCCGAGTCAAAATGAGAAGAAATGTGACGTTTAGGGTTTTTTTATTGTTGGGTTGGTTCTAAACCCTGAAACCGACCCAGATATATTAATAAAAAAAAGACCTAAAACCGACCCGTTTAAACCAACCCAACCCGGAACCCAATTTAAATTATTGATAAAAGATAAACCAATAATGAAAATAAAAAACATCACCGAGTGACAAAAAAAAAATAAAATATTGAAAATTAAATGTCAATCATTTACCGATTAACCAACGACGACCGACTAAAATAAAAAAGGTGTCGAGCGATATCTCTCCCAAAAAGTTTAAGCAAAATTATTGCAAAAAATTTAATCTCTTATAAAAAAATACACATGATTTCCCGAAAAAGAAGTCAAATAGTCTTCTTCTCCACCAAACTCAGATTCGATCATTCTCTGTTCTTTCTTTTCCTCACCATTTTATCTTCTTCTGCAATTAAAGTATCCTCAAACTCGAAAATATGATATTTCATTTTTAAAAAAAATTAGGTGGGGCACTTGCCACGTCTTACCTCAATGTAAATCGGCCCAGCAAGTCGAGTCAGCACCAGAGCTGTTGAGAAGTACCGATGGGAGTCAAAATTCGCCAAAACTCGCCATTGGGCGCAGCAGGGCAAACTATAAAGAAAATGAAGAATTACCTACGAAAAAATTTCAAATTGCTCCGAAACTTCTGACAAAAATAATTTGGTCCTTAAAGTAAGTATTGTCTACAATTTACCTACCAATTTTTTTAATACTCTATGAAAAAATTACCTATAGAAGTAATTTTTTAAGCAAACAAATTACGTACGAAGAAACTGGCTATATATTTGTACTTTCCGTAGGCAAATAAATTAACTACTAAAGATACTTCCCTAGGCAGCTTACATTTTCATTGGTAATTATATTTGTAGTTTATAAATGACTTAAAATAAATTTACCTACGAATTACATTATGTAGGCAAATCTACTTATGAATGAAAATGCCTATATGATTATGAAATTTTGTAGGCGATTATTACTATTTAAGGATGAAACTATTTTCGTTGGGAATTTTTAGGCAGTTCTCTTAATTTGCGGAACCCCAAACTCAACTCGTACTAATATTTATTTTAATTGTAAATTAATTAAATATTTAATTTAATTAAAGCTCTAACACATTAAATTCATCAAAATCAAATGTAACCATTTTTCTTGATGACTATCAGTACTATAAACACTTAAAATAAAATCTCTCACAATTCATCATTCATTAGTGACGATATAACTTCTTACAAATTGAACTTCATCCTTCATCATCCCTAATAATAATTCAGAAGCATAGTCTTCTACAAATTTAATTCATCATCCATAATAATTAAGTTTAAAAAATATCCCATAATATTATAATTATTAAATGTACAAATATAAAAAAAAATAAAAAATAGGGTGGCAAGCCGGCCCGCCAATGTCGGGCAACCCTGCCAAAGCCCGTGACCCAATTCTAGTCAATTCGTTTTGGCACATCTCCAAGCAAACTAATTTTTTTACTTGCCCAATTCAACTTTTAAACACAACGGTGCAAACTGACCTAACAATATGCTAAGCCCGTTTTAACAGCTCCGCCGGTGGGGAAGCTAAGTTGAATGGATGTACTTAGGGGTGAGTTCAGATCGGGTACCCGAAAAATTCGGATAGAAAGAAAAGTACCCAAATCCGATTCGAAAAATTGGGTACCCGAAAAATTGGATAGAAAAAATTAATACCCGAATTTGATCCAAAAACTCGGGTACCCGAAGTGTCGGGTATTCGAAATACTTGTGGAAATAAAATTGAAAAAAATGTCAATAACATAAAAGATGGTAATTACATACAAAAAAAAAAGTTGGGTACCCAATACCCGGTCTCATAATTTTGGATCGAGTTCGGATACTCAATACTCGATTTTTTTGAGAAATACCCGATTCGTTCGGATAAAATATCTGGTCGAATCGGGTACCCAAAATAAAATGCCCACCCTAGATGTACCCATTTTTTATTTCATAATAATAGTCATAATGCACTTATAATTAAGGTTTATTTCATAATAATAGTCATAATGCACTTATAATTAAGGTCAATTAACACTTCCTAATTACCTCTCAAACACTCAATAATTCAAAGGGAAACATAAAGAATATATGTTTTGAAACCCTAAAAACAGCTTCAAGAAATACTTATTTTCAAATATATCTCTCACAACTTTTGAAAATAAGTGCTTCTAGAAGTTGTTTTTAGTGTTTCAAAAAAACCCTGAGAATAAAGTCCAATGTATTATTGATGCTGAGTTGGCAAGACAGGATTGGGCCCTGTGATAGTACTAGAATTGGTTTTGCTGAATAGGACCCGACCTCTAGGGTTCAGCCATGGAAGCATCAAATACTACCAGAAACTGAAGTATGAGTTGTAAACCTTAAACCCAATTGGCTAGCTGGGTGGGTGACACGTCAGAAAGATCCCACCTGGGTCCCACTCGTTTTTAGATCTCTCACAACACAAAAGAAGATAATTACCAAAACTAGGTTAAATGGAGCTTTGAGTGGTAACAAAAAGCAATTTGGATTGTGATAAAAACTGCACTCTTTTGAGTCCCTAACAACTGTAAAGAATGTACAACAGGATTTCAACCCTCCCACCATGCACTCTTTTTTCTCAAATTTTTTTGTTTTTTTCCATCCATAAAAATATTGGCTTAATTCAATTAATTCCCCACTCCCACACCTCTATATAAATGGATGTTGCTCCACCATTCTTGCATCATACTTCAAATTAACATTTCATCACATTTGAGAGAGTCAAGTATTTTCAATTCTAAATTATCATCATGAGTTATTTGGCTTTTACCTTTGGCCTTTTAGGTACAATTAATACATCTTCCTCTCCGCTTTCATTAATTTATTCTCTATGCAATTAATTTGTTGTCTTGTCTCAATTGCTTTCCTTATTCAGATATTTTATTTTATTCCACATAGAAATCTCAAGTAGCTATAGCTAGCTAGCTAGACACAAAAATGCGCTACATATTAGTATATTCAAACACACAATTTTTTTTCTACGTAAATCCCCATGCAAAGCATGCAGATGCATAAATATCCACAATAACAATTTTTTTAATTATTTTTTCAGGCAACATCGTCTCCTTCATGGTTTTCCTTGCTCCAGTGTAAGTCCATTTGAATATATTATTATAATTTATACTAACATATTGTTTAATATATTATGTAAAATTAAAATTTTGTATATATATATATATATATGCAGGCCAACATTTATTCAGATATGCAAGAAAAAATCAACGCAAGGGTTCCAATCTGTGCCGTACGTGGTTGGATTGTTCAGCGCGATACTGTGGATATATTACGCTTTCTTGAAGCCGGATACCACCCTTCTCATCACTATCAACTCCGTCGGCTGTTTTGTTCAGACGATATACATCTCTCTCTTCCTCTTTTACGCCCCCAAAACCGCTAGGGTATATGTTTGAACAGTATTAGTTGTTTTATTAAAAAGTATTAGTTGTTTTACTATAAAGTACTAGTATTTTGCAAAACAAGTGGACAGTAAAACTGGTTTAGACAAGACCAATTACTCTTCTTATATATTCAATGTAGATATTAGCAATTTTAAATAATTATTGATTCAATATTTAAATTAAATTATTGGGCTGCAGCTGCAAACCGTGGGCCTTATTTTCGGGCTAAACGTGGTCGGGCTGGGCCTGATTGTCCTGCTGACTCAATTTCTGGCACAAGGCACAACTCGTGGGGAAGTTGTTGGATGGATTTGCCTTGTTTTCTCCCTCTGTGTGTTTGTTGCTCCTTTGGGGGTGGTGGTAAGTTGCTTAATTAATTAATTCTTTCTTTCTTTTTTTAAAGAAATTAATTTAATTATTTATTTCTTGAAGTATTATTGTTGAAAAATACTATATCTTAATTACGATTTTTTTGGTTTTCGTCTCAGAGACAAGTTATAAGGAGCAAGAGCGTGGAATACATGCCTTTTCTGCTCTCATTTTTTCTAACTCTAAGTGCCGTTATGTGGTTCTTCTACGGCTTACTCCGCAAAGACTACAACATTGCAGTAAGTATATATAAAGCAAACCCTAAATACAAATTAATTAGTTTACTAATGGTACGTTTCAAATCTACAGATTCCCAATGTTCTAGGGTTTCTCTTTGGTGTGATCCAAATGGGGTTGTACGTAATGTACAAAAATGGGACCAAAAAAATGGTGGAAGCAAACAAGACTCCTGAGGTAGAAATTGAAAGCGGCGTGATTGCTGAAATTAAAGAACAAATCCTTGACGTCGAAAATCTGGAAGTACTTGTGTGCTCGGAGATTATAATTCCGGTTGGCGTAATCGACGATCTTATGATCAGCTTCGATGGACACAAAGAAACTGCTCATGTCATCCAGCTTTCTGCATCAAAAATTAATTAGCCTACATAATACTTTAATTTAATTTAATTGAATATTAGTTTAATTGGTGTGGCTAGATTACATATATATAAAGTAATTAGTGTGTGGTATTTGCTTACTTAGGCTAAGTCTAATTCGTAATGCATGCTTCAGTTTCTATTGTATCATTCTAATTAATTAAGTTCATTTCAAGTGTAATATATGATCGATCATTTTCGTTATTATCTTATTTTTTTGCTTTGTAATGTTCACTGTATTACTATTATATATGCACCAACCGCAAAATAAGGGTTAATGTAAACATTGTAGTTCTAGACTTTTGATTTTATAAATTAATAACATGGTTCAAGTTTTTCAAAATTGAAAATGGATATTGTGTTTTCAGATCATAACAATATATATATATATATATATATATATATATATATATATATATATATATATATATATATATATATTAGATCATATAGCAATGGAATAATATATGTATATTATCAGATTATTTAGTCAGATACAACAATATTAATTGTGCACTGTAAATTAATTCGTCAAAACAATTACAACAACGCATTCTAAATTAATTATTGTCAGAAGTAACAATAATAATCATTATGAAGTATTATTATGTGTTAATAATTATATATATTATGATGCATTTTCGAATTAATCGATCTTTGGACGAATACCGATTTATATATTATGGTGCATTAATTATTTCATATAGGATGTGTATTTATTTTTTCAAAATATCCAAGTAATTGGGTGTACAGTAAAATGCGTGATCGTGAATAGTCAAGCAAATGCATTTTCATATAAGAATTATTTAGGTGGACTTAAAATTATGATATTCTCCATTCTTCAGAAATTATAATATTCTTTAATAAAAGTACCCAGTTTTTTAGATAATATTTTTTAACATTGAAATTATTAATTTGTGGACAGATAAAATGAAAAATAAAAAATTCTTTTAAAGTATAATTCATGTCGAATAATAGGCAATGTCTCATATACATTTGGTGCACGGATTTTAGATTCGTGCACTCACTTTGACCCTGCTTATTTTATTGTGGATCCTCATTTTCACTGATGGCGAGGTCACATTTTTTTAATGGGTCACTCTTATACCCGAGTGTATGGGATGCACTTGGTGCACGGGAGACCCACTCTGAATAATAACATTCGAGATTTCAAATTAGGATTATCTTGCTAACTTGGAAGATGATGATGAGAAAGATTATTGAGACCAACTCATAAGAATAATGCAATGAATTAGAATTACTATACACTCTTAACATTAAAAGGGGAAAGAAAAAAGTAAAAAGCGTGTGGAGGAATATCATACCTAAATCCAATAAGGATGGAACATTGCCAAATTATATATGCAAGCAAGATGCAGGTTGGAAGGTGTAAGCACGCTTTTCCAATTTTGGCTTCAACTTTTCCTTTCATAATATCAACTAGCACCACAATTTTGTAAACACAAAATTTCTGGTAAAACTTGTTCATAATGTTAAATTTATACTATTATATTTATAACGTGATATTACTATTCTTATAAATTAGTACCTATTTAAATCAAACTTGTCCCATAATTTTTCACCTTTATTAAAATGGTCATGTAACTATCAACTTTTTCAATTTAATCCCACATATATTCAATTTGTTCCAATTTAGTCTCAGACCGTTGAAGATCGACAAAAAACACTCAAAACGACGTGGTTTTAGTAGAGTGTCTATCACGCGCCCCTAATTTTCGCGACAAAAACGACATTGTTTTGGTGTTTCTAAGTGACTTCCGGCGGTTTGGGACTAAATTGGAACAAATTGAATACTTGTGGGACTAAATTGAAAATGTTGATAGTTACGGGACCATTTCAATAAAGGTGAAAAATTATATGACGCATTTGATTTAAATACCCCACAAAATTACAGGATACAGCCAAATTTACAGGATGATAAGTGTTACCACTATATTTATAAATTAGTATCAGATGATAAGTGTAGTGGTATTCTTATAAACTAGTACCTTACGATATTGGGGATTCTATAGGTACCTACAAAATTACAGGATACAACCAAAAAATAACGTGATAACACAAAATTACTATAATCTTAATTTATAAGTGTAATAGTATCAGATGATAAGTTTAATGATATTAGTTTATAAATATAATTGTATAAATTTCATACTGTGAACAAATTTCACCGGGTACGTATTCTTTTGTAAACGGTTGCTATGAGCAATATTACTATTTATGCATGTTTATTATATTTTGCAATATTAAATAGGAGCGAAGCTCCACTCAAATCAATTCCAAATTACTTAATTAGTTCGACTTATGTAATTTCATAGAGAAGTTCAATTATATGGCAAAAATTTGTATGTAATATTGCATACAAGCCATATGTGTAATTATAGGTTTTATTTTTTGGAAAAAAGGCAAAATTTATTAAAGGAACATCAGGAATGACCCAAAAGACAGGTTATAACTGAGTACAAAAGAAGTGACCCACCAACGACGTCATCCTAGCTAATACATGGGATGGGGTCCCTCAACCAATCACTAAGAGTATTCCAACTATTTATTTTTTCCTTTGCCTTTAACCAAAAAAATGACGAAGAACAAACATAAAAAACCGTGTCTCGATCCTCCACTACGAGCCCTTTTAAGATCACCGAGTTACGCCAAGACCAAATATGCCAAACGGTAGAGTGCCATATGGCAGCCCAAATCTTCCTGTGTTTCGGCTTGGCAAGTTGACAATGGTTGTCAAAATGATTTATCATACTTCCTTCACAAATAGAATCAATGCCGAACCATTCATAGATTTTTCTCCCAAATCACTTTAACCTTAGAGCATTTGAAGAAAATATGATTTGAATCTTCATCATGAGTTCTGCAAAGCAAGCAAAGTTTGGAAAAGTTCGGATTAAAAGCGCCTCTTGCAAAGATTCATGATGGTCGGAATCCTATCTTGAACGAGTTTCCAAGAAAACGCAGAAACTTTGAGGGGGACAAATTTACACCACACTACATTTAACCAATCTCTGGAAGAACCATTGTCATCTGCAATATCAGAAATGAAGGAATAAGTTTGAATTCACGAGTACAAACTGGTTTGAGAGCTTCCATTTCCATGAGTCGTCGCTGTCTGAAAGTCTCGATATATCGCCATTAATCGATGTCATATCATCAACTAAGCTTTCTTCCCATGAAAACAGATTTCTGCGCCAATTCCAAGTGAACTTATTTCTATTTTCATGGCTTTGAATTCTGTCCTCAACCAAGCACAATGGGTCCGACTCGATGCTGAATAATCTGGGGAAAATGGTCTTCAAATTTGAATCCCCAACCCAACAATCAGTCCAAAATCTGGTATTTCTACCATTTCCCACGATTCTACTACAGTTTTTCAAGAACCACTCTTTGGAGACTACTTTTGATATTATAGCAGTCCATCATTGCGACCAGTTTTTCTTTGCTTTTCTGAAAGTAGAGAAGTATGTTAATTGAACTTTTTTCTCTTTTCTTTTTTTTGCTGGCCTGGAACGCGCGGGTCGGACATGGCTTCTTCTTCCTCTCGTCGTGCAGCCGCCAGATTTCTTCAGTTTTGATTTTCACAACGCTGCTTTTTCAGGTTCTTCATTCTCTTTTCTTCTCTTCTCTTCTCTTGTTCTTCTTTTTCTTTTTTCTCTTCCATATTCTTCTCAATTTCTTCAGTTCTCTCATCCTCACAAATTTACAGGTCCTTCTGTACTATTTTCCCGTTGTTCTTTAAATTTATAATCTTGGACTGAGGTTTTTTTTCCGCGCTTGTACTGGTTTTTGTTCATGTAGTAACACTCGTTTATTCATAGAGTAACACTCTTTTGTTCATGTAGTAACACATCAAGTTGTTCTTTAAATCTGTGATTTTGGACTGAGGATTTCTTTTCGCGCTTGTACTGGTTTTGTTCATGTGGTAACACGTTTTTCTTCATAGAGTAACACTTTTTGTTCATGTAGTAACACATGTTTTTTTAGTAATATGTAACATTGTACACATGTCGTCGTGATACTAAATGAATACTCATGTGTTACCATATGAACAACAATATGTGTTACTTTATGATAATGTTTTAAAAAAAAAAAAGATAATGTAATTTTTATTTCACGTGGTAACACATTTCATTTTTATAAGTATTACATTTTATTCATGTAGTAACACATTAAAAAAATATTTTAAAAATTATGTGCTCAATAGGAATTGAACCTACGACCAAATACATTAATAATAAACTTAAACCACCAAGCTACAACACATATTTGTTAAAGACATCATTCTATAAATATACATGTGTTCGTCCAACCCACAATCCACAACCCTGCCCGCCCACTCCCTGCCCGCCCTGCCTGCGCCCGCGCCCAACCCGACCCGCGCGAGGATGACCCGCGAATTTTAAGTCAATTTATCTTAACTGTGATGTATTGCACATAACACTAGTGTGCAATATTTCACACAAGACCTTCTCCAATTATATATGTAGTTAAACCGTATAGAGGTAAATCACACAAACAAAGTATATATATGTACATATTAATGTGTGAACTCAATCTCTAATCGTAATGTTCACCAACTCATACTGAATCATAGTGTAAGGGGTACTGACCCATACAAAAAGAAAGAAATAATAATTCATATGAGACAGGTGTACAATCTAGCATCAATCAACACCCATATATATATCTTTCACTGTGTCATCTCACACAGACGTGCCCTCTTGAATTAATAATTTCTCTGTAAACCTAAACTTGAATATGAAAAGGGTTCATTTACAATTTCCATTTGTGTAGCCTATCAGTTTCCCCAGTTCTTCTATCTTGATTGAGCAATTTTAGAAGCAGCTCTCAATTACATTGCAAGTGGTCTTGAGCTAGCATTTCTAGATCATCTGCAGGTTAAACCAACCAAGAAAAGTAAGAATTATGTAAAATCTCGAAAAAAAAGATTGAGATTCTTGTCTAGTCTAGTGTTGAATGACTAGAAAGTAGAAATAATTCAACTTCAACGTGGCCCACCATATCACTCTCCAGTCTCCATAGGCACACCGTAATTGAGGAATATATATAGATACATTTTTTACCCTAAAAAAAAAAAGGAATATATAGATGCATTAAAAATGCCAAGCTATGAATTTCTAGAAAATATGTGTGCAAATAATGGTATATAACCATGTCATATTGATACGGGTGTGAGACAAATTTAATTTTTATAGTGCATTTATTCATTGAGTGGGTCTCATGTGCATCCATGTGCATTGTGCATTCATAGTACATTTTAAAATTATGTAACTTGTTATATTGAAAAATACAACATGTTTACACTAAACTGTGTAACTATTTTTCTATATTAATAGTTGCACGGTTTAGTGTAAATAAATTGCATCTTTCAATATAATAAGTTATATGGTTCTAAAATGTATTATGAGTGCACGATGCGCCTGGATGCATACAGACTCACTACAAGAAAATAGTGAATTGTCTACGGAATTTTTCAATATACCTGCAAAATTTCCAATAAAAATATTTTGTTCTTAAATAGTCTTATTGCCTACGACTAATAGTGTTATTGTCTACGACTCGCCCATAAAATTTTTCAATCATACATACATTTTCATTCATAGGTAAATTTGCCAAAAAAATATATAATTCATAGGTAAAATTGTTTGTAGGCCATTTTTAAACTACCAATATAATTTTCTACGTAAATATATATTGCCTAAGAAATTGTTTGTGTAGGTAATTTGTTTGTCAACGAAAATTACAAATGTGTAGGCAGTTTGCTCGTAGGTAATTAGTTTGCCAAAGAAATTATTTATGTAGCTAATTTTTTTATATATTATTTTAAATATTAATAAGAAAATGATAGATAATCCCCACTTTTTAAAAACCAAATTAATTTTATACGAAAATTTCGCAGGCATTTGAAAATTTCAGATAATTCATCAATTTTTTATTTTTTTTTGCAGTGACTTAGCCTTATTCATTAATCTGATATGAATTTTTCATTATAGTTTAGATTATTTCACAATGTGTCTCTAAAGAAAAGATTGTCTAAACAAAATTATGTATTTAGCTCATTGCAAAAGATATCCTTTCTATTTCTACCAAGCAAATCACATAATTAAGCAACTGTCTTGAGTTGGCTATTTCCTATGATAAGAAACATCCCTAACTCTTCGTAAAGATAATACTCCATTATCTAATTCTTTTTTTCTTTCCCCGGAGGAACCCTAACATATTCTACATGTTATTAGAATTTTATTTTATTGACTAGCCTTATTTGATATATGTTGGAATTCAAGGTACCATCGCGATCTTAATCTACTACACCCTGTTTTAGATTGTCCATTCACTTTTTAGTTCGTGTGAGTTATTTATTAGTAAATGAAATAATAAAGTGACTTTTTAGGGATAGATGAGGCCCATGAAAAGTGGAACTATCATACTTCACCTTAAAAATCTATTTAGCATTTCAATTAATAATAAATAACTCTCTCGCTAAAACACGAGTCAAACAGAGAACGAATAATCTAAAATAGGAAGGAGGGAGTACTTTATTAAGCTAAAACAGGACGAAAGTTTCTTGACAAACTCTCCATGAAACTAGTTCTCCATGTGAAAATAGAATCATACTAATACCATAACATTCATTTACTGATATCATTATATTTATAAACTAATATCATAACATTTACATAGAGTCATTCACATAAGTGTTGTGATATTAGTTTATATAATAATTGTTACGATATTAGTTCATCAGTGTAACGGTGTCAATTTTACTATGAACAAGTTTCACCGGAGATTGATCATTCGTCATAAACATAATATTCATTAAAAAAAAATTGTCACTTTTAGGGATGAAATTAACAGGGTACCTCTAAATACGAACTTTATTGCTAATACGAAAAGGTAAAAAAGAATTAGCAAGAACCGAATAAAAAAAAACGATCATACTAGCTATTAATTAACTGAAGGGAGAAACTTGTAACCAAATTAAGTGCATGAAGATATGGATGGAATCAGTACATTTTTTTCCTGTTGGGAATTGCTGCGACTATTTTTGTGATATTTCGAGGGTTTCTGTTTATTCATAGACATCTCTGTGACCACAAGTTTTAGTGGTTTTGTTTACTACAAAAAAATGCACAATATAATCTTGGAAGAATATTAAAATAGATTCTCAACCAGAATATTCGGATATATATATATATATATATATATATATGTTAGTGGATTCTAGAATGTGAATAGGTGATTGAGGGTGAAAAATCAACATGTTTGCTCATCTATTACGTTGTTGTTTCACTTGCTAAGGAAAGAATGACCATGTCAAGAAATGCGGAGGGAATTAAGGAAATGCATGCGGAGGGATTGATTGGTGGGGGTAATGGAAATTATTTTTATTTATACAGTTTGGTAGCTTCAATTTATTTGTAATAGAAATATAAGTAAATAATTGATTACAAGAATAAATCTAAAATAATCTCATAACTTATCACCTTTTTTGAAATGGTCCTAAAAAAGTTTGACTAAAAAAATTAGTTTCAATTTTTTTCGAATTGTACAATTTTAGCCCCTAAATTCGCTGGCGGTTCAGAACGACACGAAACGACGTCGTTTCGTATCACGCGCAACTCACGTATCATTCAAATTGGGGGTTTCCGGTGAGCTGATGACCGGACGCGACGTGTCCGTCTGACATTAGCCAATAAAAAAAAACACCAGGACGCATTAAAAAAATTTACAAAAAGACAAAAACTTAAAAATTAAAAATAAATAACAATTAAAAATGTTGTAGATCCATAAATTTTTTTAATATTCGAACCCCTAAAAAATCAAACTTCAGAAACTCAAAATCACAACATTCGAACCCCTCAATTCAGAAACTCTAGTTTTACAGCAGCGACAATTCAAGAACCACTCGAAGAATCCGTACAGCAGCGCGGGGCGCTGCTAGCAACACTGTAACCCTAGTTTCCACGTCGCAATGTCGCAGACGAAGATATGGTGTTTGTGCATAGGAAAGGCGCAGATGAAGATATAGTTTCCACGCAGTACAACAGCGCGACACTGCTAGCAACAAATTAGGATTTTCATACTTCGAAGAGATTTGGGAAAGAAGATGACTGAGACCGATAAATGGGCAACATGATTTTTTGGGGTGTTAATTTGGAGAAGACGATTTTTGTGTTTTCTAGGATTTTTGTCTGGAAGACGATTTTTTGAATTTTTTGGGGAAGATAGTTTTTTTGGGAATTTTGGGGAAGACGATTCATTCACAACATTAATACATTGATTTATTATTTAGGAATAATGACGTGACATTTAAAAAAATAATTTTGTCTTTAAAAATAAATGTAAATTGTTAATATTAACGTAGTCAGCAAATCCCGCCGGAGTTGAAAGCGCACGTGAGTTGCGTGTGACATGAAACGATATCGTTTCGTGTCGTTTCGAACTGCCGACAAATTTTGGGGTAATACAATTCGAAAAAAATTGAGATTAATTTTGTTAATCAAATTTTCTTGGGACTATTTCAAAAAAAGTGATAAGTTATGAGACTATTTGGAATTTAATCCCAATTGATTACCTTACTTTTTAACCGAACAATAACATTGCAATCAATAACTCCGTACTGATTGACCCCTCAATGATACCCATTATTATTACCATTCCTGAGTCATACCAAGTGGATCCTAAAATTATGCCAATGAAAGAATTGCATATCATCTAAAAGTCCGAACTTGTGGAGGCCCCAATAAATGTATAATTTAATATGGATGAAGTTGTAAGTGTATAATTTAATATGAGTGAAGTTGCTTTTAGTAGAAATCGAACCCAGAACGTGCTCATAAGCCTAAAGGCTCTGATACCATGAAAAATTATATCTCATATAAAAATTCAAACTTGTAGAAATGTAAAATTAATTCATTAATTTAGTTATTTCTCTAACAACCAGGAAAAGTGGTTATCGAGTTCTGAAACTGTAACTAATTAAAGCACAATTTGATCTAATCACCGCAGTTAATTAATTTTTTTACGGAAAAACCAGAGAAAGTATTACAACGCAGATGGAGGCTCACGTCTTACATCATTGATAACGAGATTCCTACAAACTTCAGGAACCCTTCCTAACCAGGTACTCTCAAAATCAATTCTGGGGCCAAAATGAGAGAGAGACTTGATTGGCTGTTCTTCCGGCAAAGCAAAGCTTGAAGTCCCCCAAAACCACTCCCAACTCACGAATATCTTCCACAATCATCATAGACTGAACATCAAGCTCAAGTTCTCCAGAAAGAGCTGAGATCAGATTTTTTGAATCAGATTCCAAGATCAGCTCACGCATACCCACATCAATAGAGCATTCAATCCCAAAGCGCAGAGCTAAAGCCTCGATCTGAGTACTATTGCCCGCTGCCGCTAAACATCATTTTGCTCCCGAAAGTTGAACCTCGCCTTGGTCATTACGCACCACGAAATCGAACCCACTGTTCCATTACCAAAAACACCCGCATCAAAATTGAGTTTCAGGCGGCCCGGTGGCGGTCGCTACCAAAAAGCATCTCCACAAGCCCCCGGATTACTACGATTGTTTCTCAAACCACTCCGCTCCATCTCTGCCGCCAACGAGGTAGCCGAGAGAATGATATGTCTTTCGGAGCCTGCTGTTTACTCTAAAAAACGAGCGCATTCCTAGCCTTCCAAAGAAACCAAGCCATGGTAGCAAAGATCTGGACCCCATAAGGGGGCAAAGAACCCAACAGATCCCAGAAAACCTATTTGAAGCAGGGCCGGGATTGTGAGTGGAGATTTAAAATCAGCGGACTTGTATGTGCTCGCACATTGAGTTGAAACACTTAGTGCGAGACTTGCTTGTGCTTGTACTCCGAGGTGGCGAGCCTCTTTGTACAAGTCTTTTCTGTGCTTGTACTCCGAGGTAGCGAGCCTCTTTGTACAAGTCTTTTATGTGCTCGTATTTTGAAGTAGCGAGTCCCTTTATACGGGACTTGGTGTAACTAGCCCTCGGGCCTTCCGTCAGTAATGAAAATCGTTTCTTTTTCCTCCCTTTATTGTGCCGACTTGATTTCCTTATGCAACTTTTAAAATTGCATGTGTTCTTGACGTCTTATTTGGATGCAGCTTATTTATGAATTTTGCTTAGTCGTCTTACAAAGTCGGGGGAGGACCGCACCGCCAGGGTGGCGATCTCGCCGCCAGTATGTCGAAAGTCGTACTTCAGAAAGGTGTTATTTTTTCACGCTATCTCCTTCAGCTTAAACACATAGGAATTTTGAAAAGAAAGATGACACTTTATTTTACTTGGTTAAACTAGTACAAAAGGGCGACCTCCGATCTACTGAAAAATAGTTCTTCGGGTGAGTCACATTTCATGGGTACTAGGTCTTTGTGCCATATGAATTTTCGAGCTCGTAAGCTTTAATAGGTAGACATCTTGGTACCTTCAATGGCGGAAAGACCTCTCGGCCAGTTCTCCTTGTTTGCAGGGACGGATCTAGGATTTAATGATGGGGTGGGCTGAATTTTTTTGAAGTTTCGTCGCATTAAAATTTTATATTTACATATATTAATTTAAGTGGTGTCATATGAGACTTCAACATAAAATTCATCAGTAATTAAACTTGAATTTATCTATATTTTTAACAAAATATATTTTCAATGATTGGTGTTCATTTATAAAATATGTTGTTTTTCTATTAATAAATAATATTTAGTTAAAACAAAATCATACAACTTACGCTTAATATTTTTTTAAACATTTCAACAAACGTTTATCAGTTTGAAAAAATATCTCATTAACACATGTTAGTACATTATTATATTTATAATTTCTCTTTTTCTAATATTAAAGTGACCAAACTTTTATCATTGTCACAATATATAACAACTAAAAAATAAATTACTCATAAATATATTCCTCATAAGAAAATGACAAAAATTGAGAGGACAATATAGATATTTAACATTGAACAAGTTAAATAAATAAAAGTACGAAATAAAAAAATAGAACCATATTCAGATGATTAAACTCTAAATGTTTGGGTATGAGAGCCCCAAGAAAGCACATCCAAAATTACAATAAAATAAAATCTTTGTTGTGGATGAAATTCTTGAATCTCAATACTTTAATTAAATTATAATAAGAAAAAGAAAAATGAAGGACGATAGATTAGGAAAATAAATTTATATTAAATTGTATCTTAATTTAATAACTGAATAAAGAGTGTGTAATGAGCTTTAATTTTAGATTGGAGTTTGTAAATTAATATAAAAAAAATAATAATATTGGGTTGAACTTAAATTCGTGTATTAAATTTTATTCACATGTTATATACAGACATATAACAAGTTAGTGGGGGCTTGCACTGGACTGGAGCCCGGTGCAGCCCCCTAAAGAATCCGTCCCTGCTTGTTTGGGACGGTTGGGTGACTAGCGATCTCAAGGCACCGGTTCGTTGACCTTTTGAGGTCGTTTGACAAACTCACTCAATAAACAGTCCTCATACAGCCTCCAAAGATGTTTTAGCAGGTTCTTGCATTCACTTGTGTAGTGGCCTGCCTGGTCGTGGTAGTGGCAGAACTTGTATGGGTTCTGCTTGTTCTTATTCTTCATTGGGCGAGGTGGGAGAAGTAACCCCCAACCCTTGATCTGCGTGTAGACGTGATTGGGTGTCATGTCTAGGACATCCATCAACTTCACAGAAATTGACTCTTCGAACGAAATGAGCACAGTCTTGGTGGACGGAGGGAGTATTAATTACGAAATACTAACTAGAAAAAAAAAGTTTTCAATACCAGATTAGGTTTTAACAAGTTTATAATTTGGAAAAAAAAAAGATATCAACTACAAATACAAGATATTGTATGCATCAGGTGCACTTATTGGTGAAATCAATAACACTAATCAACTTGATGCAGACTAATTTCAGTTTTTCGGGTCTTCATCTTCTCCATCGAATCAGGCTTGATCTCGATCCATTTAGCCTGCAAAAAACCACACCGAGGAGGCTCCCGCTCGGGGACTCTGACGCTCAAGTCAGTTCCGATCTCATTTTCATATTGTAAAGTATCATTATTAAAGGAAGAAAAGTATTAGTAGTTTAAAGATAAAGAAGATGAGTTAAGGAGTTCCTCTCTTTGCCTTGTGAGGAAAGAGCTATATATATGTTGACAAAGTCTAGGATACAAATTTGTATACATACAAATCCCAATTGAGACCCAATTCCACTTTACCCAACCCATCCTTGACCCGCTTTGACCCATTTTTGACAACCTGACCCACCGACCCTTCCTAAATTGATTGATTTGTATCTATACAAATTTGTACAGTAGACCTACTCATATATGTTTTATACTATTGCTTATTGGGGCTTGTCATGGGCTTTTTTATGGGCTTGAACCTTTAGTAATGCATTCATTATGGGTCTCAACTAAGTTGGATAAGGCCTGTTTTCCGGTTGAATCTGTGCTTAGGCTAAATAACGACTATTTATCCAATAGGGGTAGAGGGACCTCATTTCCGAGGGTGACGAACCATTCCTCATCACAACTAATATCATTCATTATAAACAAGTAACACTTATTAGTGAAAGCGGTAACACTAATTAACTACTATCTTTCATTCTAAACAAATGACATTAATTGGTAATCAACTAGCAATACCTTTCATTTTAAACAAGTGACACTTACATGAATAACCCTCAAAGGAATCTGGAAAAAAAAGTTCTTTGGCCCCATATTCCTGTAATCATTTTTTCGTCCAAAAAAATTTAACTATTCAATTATGGTCCCCTAACTATCTTGATTGTCCAATTTTGTTATCATTTTTGCCGAAAAATAGAAAAAAATATCATTTTCGGTCATGCGCAAGTCACGTATCGGTTAAAATTACGGGTTTCCGAGCTTGTAGCTGACGTGGACATTGACTGTTAAAAGAAAAGTTCTTTTTATTTTCAACGGAAAAATTCTTTTTTCTAAAAAAATAGAAAGAATAAGAAAATTTATCGTAAGTGCCAAAAAAATGAATTTCGAGTGTCCACGTTCACGTCAACTATGAACTCGGGAAACCCCATTTTTAACCGACGCGTGACTTACGCGTGATTAAAAAAGATAAAATTTTATGTTTTTCGGCGTGAACTTGTGTACGAGCGCGATCTGCGTACACGAATGTCGCACCAATTTGGTGGCGGATTTTATTAAAAACCATGTTTGCCCAGTTCATCCCACACAAGATCCACGAATTTTTGCCTCTTTGTTTATGCATTTTTCTTTCTGACCCATGAGTCATGTTTCACGAAACCTTCCTTACAGTAACACATACATGTCTCACATTAACATATGTTAGTCTTTTTAGTAATACAAATCTCGAAGCGAGTTTTGTTGTGTTTGACCCAGTTCATCCCACACAAGATCCACAAATTTTTGTTTCTTTGTTTATGCATTTTTCTTTCTGACCCACGAGTCATGTTTTTTCCTTAACCTTCCATACAAAGAATACATACATATACTCACATTAACATATGTTAGTCTTTTTAGTAACACAAATCTCGAAGCGAATTTTGTTATGTTTGACCCAGTTCATCCCACACAAGATCTACAAATTTTTGCCTCTTTGTTTATGCATTTTTCTTTCTCACCCACGAGTCATGTTTCACGGAACCTTCCTTACAGCAACACATACATATACTCACATTAACATATGTTAGTCTTTTTAGTAACACAAATCTCGAAGCGAGTTTTGTTGTTCTGCATTTGCACGATTTTTTAGAAAATATTTTTTTGACCACAAATATTTCTCTTTGTGTTATGCTCTTTTCATTCTGACCAACTGATCATATTTCACCGATCCTATATCCATGAAACATTTCATATAAAAGTTTGCAAAAAATATACAAGAATTTCATGTTGCATTCATAACCAGTCGTTTAAATTAATTTAGATCTTGTGTTTACAAAAGTTGATCAAGTTTTCACTTGATTATAAAAAGTTATCAGAAATGGCCCAGAGAAATGTAAATTTTTAGTGGTCCTATTAGCAAAGTATTTCCATACTGCCCATAACTCTTACAAGTGATAAAATCGCATTGGCTTTCTCCACTCTCGGCAGCTCCCGACGGTGCTACGGTGCACCACCAGATTTGGTCGCCCCGAAAATACACCACAACGTGCAACGGCCGCGATGGCGTCTAGAACACCATCGAACTCCCAGCCGGCGGGTTCGCCTCCATAATCCACCCGCGCAGGTTGGTTGAGCATCAGATCTACATTGCCGGTGTCCGATTTGACGGCGGCAGTGGTTGTGCAGTGAGAGAGATGTTGAAAGAGATGGTGGTGGCCATAGGTCTAAGCAAGTCCATAGTATAACTCATAAAATAACTCATAGGTGCATAACACCATCAAAAACCCCAAAATACCCTCCCCCAACCTCACGTATTTCAGCCCTCAACTAACCTCACGTTAAGCCGTCAAAGTAATAACCCTCTCTTCATCCCCCTCACTCAACCGCCGCTGATTAGGTGGCAGCTAATTTGAATTTTGAAGGAGAAGAACGCATTTTCAGTTGGAAGAAGAAGAAGAAAAGATGCATAACAAACGTTTATCCGGCCATATTTGATACTACTTCCCACTACGCGGTTACTTAATTATCATTTTTCCCTTCATAGTCATTCCCACTTTTCAGTGAATGAAATTGAACCTAGAAGAAACACACGCGGAAGGAAGGATGTTTGAGGGATTGGTGAGGCAGTTGATGTTGGGATATTTGTGCCAATTTTTCAGTGAATGGAATTGAACCTAGAAGAAACAAACGCGAGAAGGGAATAAAGGAAGGATGTTTGAGGGATTGGTGAGACAGTTAATATTGGGATATTTGGGCCAATACATTAAAGACATCCAAAAGGAGCAGCTCAAAATCACCCTTTGGAATGGTAACCGTGTTCTTGCTCTTGTTGCAATTATTTGAGTAATCATCCTTTAGCTGAAAATGGTTGTAACGTAGTTTCTCATAATAATTTTCTTTTATGATTTCAATTATTAACAGAGGAAGTATTATTGGAAAATGTGGAGCTGATTCTTGAAGCCTTCGACTACCTCCGGCTGCCATTTGCTTTCAAACAAGGTAGATTGATAAGTGGGTCTAGTTACAGATAACAACATCTACTGTGGCTGTCAACTAACCAGAAAACACATTTTGTTAATCATCTTTTACGAATTAGAAAATTGACATTCGGTATTCATTATTGCTTTGCCATGAATAATGCTATGTGAAAGGTAATTTAAACGTACTTGAGATGTTGGTTTCTTGATTTATCGTTTAGAAAGTTGCTTATAGCTTGAATGAATAAAATTCAAAGACTAAAAAAGAAAATAGGCATAAGGTATCCAAAGTAGGCGAAAGAATACATAAAATTGCATATTTTGCACATCACTCATTTTCTTGTATGTGTCTAGCTTGACAGTTTTTCCAAGAATACACTGATGGGGAAAGGAAAAAAATATACTTTCATCATTGTTGAACATAAATATGCTTTGATGTTCTCTTGGTTGTGGATGGAATTTGGAATTGAGTACATTGAGTATCTATTATGGTTGCTAATTGTCTTTCCTTTCCTTGAGTTTGCTGTAAATGGGAGTGAATATGTGAGTGGTCTGGATGCTGAGTAGCGGTGCCAGAATAGACTGCAAAAGACCATGGTCATAGGAACAATATAGATATCCATGTTACAGATTTAATTATAGATTGGTGCTTTACTTTTAATTGATACTGTAATGCGTGGTATCTCTTCTTCTTAATCTGTAAAAGGGATCTCTCATCCCTTACACTTCCTCTATCTAATAAAACTTTTTGTTTCCTATTAAAAAAAAGAGCTCTCTGAGTTGATGATTGGCAATTTGAATCTACTAAGAAAGATGCTAGTTGCTGCTACATTATTGCAGTAGAAATTTTAAGATTATCCAACAAATATATGTATTCCCACTTGACATGTATCTAGTTCACTGTTTCTTGAACACTTTTTCGGTAAGAAACTAAAATTTATATTTGCGTACACTGTTTCTTGAACACTTAGGTCTGTAGTTGATTTTACTTCTCCACGTTAGACTCCAAAATCCAACCTGCTTATTTTTACCAGTCCTTATCATCTTTTTAGTTTATTCGTGACTTATACTTTATGACATGATCTCAATGCGGTTGCTTTTATAGGTCGTGTTGGAAAGCTAAGCATCAAAATTCCATGGAAGAAACTTGGGTGGGACCCCATCATAATCATTTTGGAGGAAGTTTATATTTCTGTCTCTCAACGGGATGACACAGAGGTAATTCTGTTCCAAGATCATTAACTTGAATTTTTGAGGATAATATGTGATCCTGGCAAGTCTTGCATTGAATGACAATTTCGTTTTTACCAAAATTACCTAAAGTTCCTATATAAAAAGTCCAGCCGTTTTAATATTTCACTACTACGTTACTACAATACAGATAGTCGTTATGTCCATTGATTGAGTTCCATGAGGTCACCTAGAAGTACTAAATGAGTAAGGCAAGGGTAGAAAGATGGGTATCTGACCTTTTTATATATTGTCAGGGTTATTAAACCAGACAAAACAATAAGAAATAAGACCTAAGAAGGATAAAGCCCCTAAACTATGCTTGGATGAATATTTGAATAGAGTGCTTGAGAACGGTTGGTCTTTGGATTGACCATTTCACTAAGATAGGTGTGGTTTCACTCATAAACTTGTAGTCTGAAAGCTGGAAATGAAAACAGAAGAGTTTATACCTACTTGTCAAGCTCTGGGATCTCCCATCTCCTATAAACCCGCTTGATGTGGACTACCAGCATTCTCCATGAAGTTCGGTTTCTTAGTGACTTTATTTACCTATTTAATGATGAGAATTTTGTATTTTTTTTGGGCAGTGGTGCATGGATGCTGTTAAATCAAGAGAATATGCAAGCAAAAAGGCTCAACTTGCTGCAGCTGAACTTGCAAAGTTATCGAGACGTGTATGTGGTAAGGATTCTGACTTCGGATTTCAGGTGTCATTTATGGTATTATTAAAGCAGAACTTAATCTTCATCGTGATATATTTATGTTGAAAGTTTGGTTGCTAATAGAATTGCCGTGGTGGAGTTCAAATTCTTTGTTTTGTTTCTTATGTCAACCTCGACTAGAGTTTTGTTCATTACACTGTACTATTGTCTCCTTATGGATTCTCATCCCTTTGTATGTTCCATAATTTTATAAATAAAATTTCAGTCTCTTATTGTTAAAAAGAAGTTGCTTTCTAATAAATTTTTTGTCATGAACCACCATTATCTGCTAACACATTTACCATATTTGTTAAATGCCTATAAAAACAGACCTAAAATATACATAAATGACTTCTTGTAATAGTTATTTCCTCTAATTTTGGTTTGTCTGATGACTGTTTCCAGTCATTATCAAAATTGCTATCCAGCGATCTTTCTTTATAATGGGCACGGGTTCATTCTCTTTTAAGATACCTTTACCTTCTTTTCTTTAAAACTTCATAATAATGACATATAAGCTTGAGAACACAACTCTTTGTTCCATGAACAGCTAAAGAAACTTGTGTAAAATCTACTTTTCTTTCAGGAGCAAACCTCAATGATATGCTTAGTAGACTGTAGAAATGAAACCAATTTGCTAAGTAGTCATCCAGAAATTGCATGATATATGTTTTCTTTATTGACACATGTTGTTTGCTTGTTTGAATCCTCATACTCTATGAGGGATAAAAATAGTGTATCTGATGGATTGGTTTTTTACCTCACTGTTTCTCATCCAATTGTTCCGTTGTAAAATTGTTTTGGTTCACTACTTCTTTTTGGTTTACATTGTTTTGCACTAATGGCATTTTTTATTGCAGACAATCAGACTGGAAAATCTTTTATCTCATACATTACTGCTAAGGTAAAATCCGTTACCTGCTAGCTGAACAGATTTGCACAGTAAATTAGAATGTCATAGCATTTTTTGGTAAGGGAGAAGTTTATCTTTCACAACTAAATTTCTGATTGAAAGTTGAACAATGAAAGTAAATTTAATATCCTTTATGTAAGATAATTGTTGAAATAAAAAGTCCTTTGCGAATTTGATCTACTAAGTTTTTCTTTAATTACTTTTCCCCCCAAAAGAAGCTCGGTCTTGAAAGACCCGTTCACTTGTGTACCTCAGTTTATATTGCTTTTTCTTCAAACTTTACTGTGCACTTTTTCTCTAGATAGCATCACTCATGTGCATCAAGCTTCTATCTCACTCAGTCATCTACACAGCTATACTGACTCTAAAACTCACTTTAAATTTACTTGCACTCAGACACACACCACATAGATAATTGAC
Source organism: Stenogyne calaminthoides (assembly GCA_037126765.1). Classification (NCBI taxonomy): domain Eukaryota; kingdom Viridiplantae; phylum Streptophyta; class Magnoliopsida; order Lamiales; family Lamiaceae; genus Stenogyne; species Stenogyne calaminthoides. Next base: position 35,706,751 of record JBBCBC010000015.1, read on the forward strand.
CACCTCATCTAACATGTCCCTTTAAGTGCACACGAATAAAGGATTTAGTTAGAGATTGGTGTTATGTGTTGTAATTGACAATTGTACTTCGTATAGGGATTTATCATCCCCCACACTTTCTAGTTTCATAAAATTTCAGTTTCTTATAAAAATCATAATTTTATATTGAATCCCTCTCTTGGAACTCTTTTGATGGATTGGTCTGCTCTTGCTTTGTTCCCATGTTCATCTAAATAGTTGAGCTATTACAGCAAAGAATCATTAAATTAATAAACATCTGAAAATATCATCATAGACTGACACATTTGCAAGCTCCCATTCACTATCACTCAACTTCACTGTTACCTCAAGTTCACCCTTGCCTTCTTTCACTTTACTGGCACTGTAGCTCAGTCTCTTATTTTTTTTCGCATTCTCATCTCAATACTTCTCAAGTAGTCATACCTTCCACCTTTTGGGCTTATGACTTTTAACCTCCCTGCCCTTCAACACTTTGGGGTTTCTAGATTTATTGTAGTCAGCCTTTCTTGTAATGAACTATCATTTCCTCGGGTTTACTGAAACTGTACTGTTTATAGAGCAATGACTTTGAGACATTTGTATAGGGCTTTGATGTTAAAGAACATGCCTTTTTTAAATGCAGAAATTTATTAGCTGGTGCTTAATTCTAGTATTATTTTTTGGTCATGTAGCTGCATATTATGTAATTCTTTCTCTCATCTCTCTCTCTAACTTTCTTGCTTTCCTTCCAAGATTCTTGATAGCATCCAAGTATCCATCAGGAATTTTCACATTCTCTATCATGACACACTGAATGCGACGGTATGATTTATTTCATATGGATTTATGTTGTTTCTTGTTTATTTACCGATGGCTAGGATTTTGTACCGTCGAATTGTTTTTTAATGATGGCACTTCATCTTTTTGCCTGAATAATATATTTGAATAGATACATTGAATTATTCTATGTTGGTGGTGTTATTTCATTAATTCGTAATGGTAATCTGCGTTATTTTTGGTCGATGTTTTCCAGGAAGATATTTTATTTGGTTTGAAGTTTTCAAGTTTGACAATTATGAGGCAAACTGCTCTCGGGTAACCTTTCTTCTGTCCTTATTCTAATATTGTCTGCATTTCATTTTTCAACCTTTTCTAGACGGTACTCGCATGCCTTTTCTTCATTAATTTGGAAGCTACAGCGTTAAACACATTTGTTGCAAATATTACTGTTGTGGTTTGTTGTTAATAATATAACATTACGTGATTGGAGCTTTTGGATGACAAGGTCCCTTAACATACTAGACAAAAGGACTGTAAGCGTCTGAAAGCCACCACCATAAAGACAACAAAGTTTCTTAGCGCCGCCACCAGAAAGGTATTCTATAAGATTAAAGAACATAAAAATAGACACGAAAGCTAGCATAGTTCATAATTCGATTAACTGGCCAAACTGAAAACTGGAAAATATCTTTTTCTATTTGAAGGCATATTTTACATTAACTCATACTTACTATATTGCTTTAATATTTATTGTAGTAATTTATTTTTATTTCACAAAAAACTGTGCAACTACAAATCCCCTACAAAATTGTAAAGGGATCATGTCTTGCCATCATGATTGTTGGGCACATGTTTCATAGATATTTTTTCCCCTATAAGAATCGGAATATTTTAAGAGTAAGAAAAGATGTTTACAGCCAGTGGACAAGAAATCCAACCAGGAAACAAACAAATGTTAAACTGATCATACCTTTAAGTCCATGATGCAACCCTAATTCAATTTTATCCCAACAGTGTAGTACTGATTTCTCAGTGAACTGTCATCAAAGATTCTCCTATTTCTTGTCAACCTTACGGGCCACAATAAAACAGGGACAGTAAGTCGCTGTAAGATACACAAGTAAAAAATATATACTACAGGGACAAGGACAAGGACATGTCACAAAAACTCTGAGAATAAATAAAATTACATTTTTACAATTTCATATTTCCTGTCTTTCTCAATGAAGTTCGTACAGTAAGGACCAATCTGAAAATTATAGTATAACTAAACTGATCCAAATCAATTCAGTTTGTTTCTCGGTTTATGATCTTTGTTGACTGAACTTTTGCTATCAAAATATTACTCCATTTGTCCGACAAATATGACCCCCCTTTCCTTTTTTTGGTTTGTCCCAAGTTAAAGACCCAGTCCTTATTAAAAGTGTGTAAATTGTTTAAAGTGCCTCTATTTAATGTACATTGGGATTAAACATTGTTGTTTTTGTATTCAATAAGTAAGGGTATATGAGGAACTTTATAGATAAATCCATAATTCCAGTTATGTCCGTTTTGAAAAAAATGTGCAGCTTTAATGAAAGGCGAAGCTTTGCTATTTTTTTTTCTTTTTAATTGTTTGCATTATTATTAGAGTGTCTTCTTGCCATACAAATGATGTGTTAGATGTTGTGTAACTATGTTTTTCCATTTGCCTAGTTTGGTAGCAACACTTGTCTTTCTACTCTCATGTGAGGTGGTTCAAAAGCATGACATTATGCTTTAATTATTTTTTTTGGGTTTTTCATCCATGATCTTCTAGTTAGTATGATTTACTTGTTGATCACAATTTTTTGTTCATCTGAGTGTGTGAAAGCCATTCTACTACCGATAACAGATCTAGTATTTATAGTGTAACTTAAGCAGGATAAGATGCTCTTTTCCAATGAGTCAGCGGTTGTCTTCTTATGATCTTTGTAGAAAGGTGGCCGTTATACTTGTTTCATTTTAGTTTTGTCTCATCTCTTAATGTAAATATTTGTGTTTTCTTTCAGATCTTCATCTGCTAAAATTAGAGGGGGTCAAGTTAACAAATTGGTTGAAGTTCAGGGTTTAGAACTTTATTGTGATACCTTTATAAAGACTGATGGTTCAAGGATGGAGAATACTATCGGAAGGGAACAACTAGAAGTAAACAAGTATTCATCTATATTAGCTCCGCTGGATGTATCAATATCCTTGTCGGTAAGCATGTGTGGATTCTTCAATTCTCTAAAAGAATATTATTATGTTATATTTTACTTCTTTATATTGTAATATTTGATGCTCTAGCTATTCTTATATTGTCCAATTTATTGAAACTTTTGCTCCTCATCGACTCAACTTGTGTACTAACCGCTGGAGTGCGATTATGTTAAAATGTTTGGTGCATATTGATTCATCATTTTTCTACGTAAAGTGTTCTGGATTATGATCGATCCAGCTTTATGTTGGTGGTCGATATGATTAGAAAGAACTTTTGAGGATTCTGAGGGAAACCATTGAGGATTTGTGGGACAGAAATATGTTGCTTTGTGGGTGTCAAATTACTGTGATTTCTATTAATATTTACTTTTTATCGTGTCAGATATTGTTAGTGATTTGAGAAACATGCTTTAGATAATAGTAGGAGTTTTTTAAGGGATTCCTCACCCCTTTGTACACTTTTTTGCCATTAATAAAATGATTGATTTTTTGTTTGTTTGTTTGTTTGTTTTGAGCCACTGGTCAATCTGTAGCTAGGGCCTTGATGCTACAACTACTAATACTGGAAGGGAAATTTATTGCTGACCTAATTGAAGTATAAATGTTCAAATTTGTTCTAAAAAAAGTAGAGAATAAATATTGTCGCCACTTTTTTGTGTAGAACATTTAATTGATTTGTACTTAACAAATTTTAATACATTTCAATCTTTGCCTAGCATATTTGAAATTATGCCCCATGTTTGAGGAATCCAACAAAATTTTACAATTTTATCAAGGAAAAAAAGAGTCTCGTCTCTCCGACTCTCCATTATATTTGCAGTACTTGAACTTGATCGAGCAATATATTGTTGCCTATATGATCTATCCTAATTATGTTTTTCATCAGTCTGTAAAATTTTCTGTGTCTGTCTGTTAGGGTTTGATTGTAAGCATATATAGTTTTCTTTTTAGTTCCTTTTCCGTTGTTCTTACATAGGTTAGATAGGTTGCTTCTTTATCATACAAAGTCATTCACTTGATGTAGGTAGTGTTTATATTTAATTTACGCAGTTTTCATTAACTTCTTGCAGGTAAACAGATCAGGAAAACTATTAAACGATGCTCCACAGTATACTGCCAATTTTGAGTTGGCTTGCGTGGTATGCTTAGAGTCTACTGACTTTTTTATTTTGCATATAATTTATTTCCTCATCTTATGTGAATCTTGATCATTTTCTTTGGTTATGTGCATTGTTAGGCCACCTCAATGAATGAGGTACAGCTGGAGCAAATGTTGTCTCTTTTCGATTATATATCTTTATCTCGATTGAGAGAGAAGTAAGTTTGCTTTAGTTTAGTTAATTCTCTCAGCATTTGATTCCTACAACACCATGGTTTTTTGTGAAACTGGAAATGAGAAGTTTTGTCTCTACAGCATTAATTTTACTTTGATGAATTGATCTGTTTAGACACTTACCCTACAATAATTTATATGAAAATGGAAGTTGTAGGATAAACTTTAGAACTGTTCGAGCTGAGATCTAAGCTTTATATCTCAACTATTTTTTTTTTCGTTGCTATTTCTACTACATATCCAAAGATCCGGTTTAATTCAATTGTATTCCTCATTAGTTATATATTCCTATCTCCGTGTTGCTTCGACTTTCAGAGTTTCTGTAAGTCCCTTTTATTTTGTTGTGAGATTCTTGAAAGTACCTATATATCTGTACATGTCTCACTCCCTCATGTTTAGGGAGTAGAATCCAGTCAAATGATAAATACCAAAAATTGTGCCATGTAGTGCATCTGGTCTGAAAATCCCACCTGCACCAACTGTTTATTTTGATAGGAAACCGAATTTATTAATATAGAGAAAGATACGAGGGATGAGGGGTCCCTTATATAGATTACAAGTAGATAGATTATAGATATTACAGAAGTTACAAACACTTTTAAAGCAGAACTCCAATCTCTAATTAGACCCTAGACATTAAAACCCATAAAATTTTCGATGACCCGACACCAAAGAGTACCTTGAATATAATCCTACCCCAAACCCTGCACCAACAGTTAATATGCACTAATCATCTTTCCTTTCAAGATCTAAATATCCTTGAGAATATACAAGCTATAAGGGTGTGTTTGGCTTGAGATGTGGGTTGATGGACGGTGGACCACATCCTGTGAATTAACGTCTGTGTTTGGTTTACTTAGTGTTTTTTCTGGTACAGCATAGAAATTTGCTGGTCCTCTGCCATTATATACTGGCGAAACCATGTCTGGAGGATCTTGGACCTAATTTCTGAAAGAACTCATCCCCTTTTTTTGTGAGGACTCCACTTAGTTTAAGCCGGGGAAGGATGATGGCTGTTGTTCTTTACATATTATTTTCTCAGCAATCTGTTTGGTGTGTGTGCCCCCTTAAATCCTCTTGTTTGGATGGTTTATTCCATTCTTTTCTTTCCCCTTTAGCATTTCCTCTCATTTACTATTGCTCCTGTTCACTTGGCATGATCAGTCATGGTGACCTGTTGAATTTGAATGCTCTAATTCTCTTGTTCTAATTTCTGTTGATAGTTATGGGCGTTATCGTCCTTGGTGGAGCCCTTTACAGAAAAAGCTCAGCGGATGGCAAAAAGCATGGTGGCACTATGCTCAAGAGTCTGTTCTTTCTGATGTTCGGAGGAGTTTGAGAAAAACATCTTGGAAATACTTTGGAGAGAAACTGTAAGTTGATCTCTGCAAACTTTAGTTCTCATCTTGTCTAGTGCTGACTACTGTATATAACCTGTTTATCAGAAACTGCAGTCTTAGTTTTTGTTGTTTAGTTCTCTGTCTTTGTCCATGTTTGCTTCCCGTGGACTCCCCGTTTACAAAAATGTACATGGAATAAATTATACTCCCTCCGTCCCGAATTCGAAGTCACGTTTACTGTTTGCACGGAGTTTAATGGAAGAGTTGTTTATTAGTACTAGTTGCTTTTTGAGGAGGGTGTAAAGGGTAAAGTAATGGCATTGGTGTAAATAAAAAGGAATAAAGTTGACTTTAGTATGAAAAATGTAATGGCATTGAGTGTAAATTTTTAGATGTTTAGGAGTGGAGTTGCTTTATGTCCATTTTAGGAAATGTGACTTCGAATTCGGGACGGACCTTTTAGGACAATGTGACTTCGAATTCGGGACGGAGGCAGTAAGTCAGATCTTTTATGTGTGGTTTTTTTTTTTTTGTATGCATCCTCATCTTTGCTTCTGTATTCTGCTGCATAATTTACTGCATATTCTGCAAGCTTTATACTGAGGGAATTGGCAGTTTGTTCCTTACTTTCCTTCCACCCCCCTTCCTTCCCTTCAAAATCTAGATGAAGTTTAGACTGTTTTCTGAAATACACATGGGTGCAAGATGCTGAAATAGAAGGTTATTGCTGCAACTTCTTGAAGAAGTCAATTATACGAGTTAGCTTTGTTCAGTCTCCAAGCTCCACTTATTATCAGAGGGTTTGATGTGGAAACTGGTTTTTCTGGTAATACAATGGTTTCTATTGTTCCATATTGAGTTACCTGAAATCAATGGCGGATTGTATCTTGCCTCATAGAGATGTTCTGCTTGACTAATTAAATCCCAAAATGGGTTTCGGCATACAACTGAGATCTCGTTTTGTAATCCTTTGATATGTAAGCTTGTAACTTTTGAGGGATCCCTCATCCCTTGTTCTTTCACTACTTTATGAATAAAATGCTTGTTCCTTATGAAAAAAACAAAAAAACAAAGACATTTCAGATTGTGTACACAGATGATAATTTTAAGTGTATCATTTGCTCAGACATTATTCAATATTTAATATCTTCGATCATGGACACTGAAGAAGTAGATATTGGCAAACAAGTTCCACATTGTGGACAGATATTGCTCTATGCAAACTACAATTAATGCAAATTACATTGTTTTGCTATTCTAAGACCTGTTAAGTTGATGCAATACAATTGTGGTGAATGGATGGCGTTGGTTAGTTAGTGACGATAAAGTTGGTCAGAAGCTACCTTCCCAAAGAATTGTGGATTGTAGAGAGATATACACTTGAAAAACAAAATTCATCTTTTTCTTATAGTCAGGGCATAAGTTCTTGCTATGGATGAACTAGAACTATATAGATGGCAATAATAAAGCATCAATTTGTGTAGACATGTTGATAAAACTTTGCATCAAGTATCAGAAAAAATAAGAAATCGAGATGCATAGAGATATATATGCTTGAATCAAAGTTCATCCTTTTCTTATAGTCGGGGCTTAAGTTCGTGCTATGGATGAACAAGAATACTATGTAGATGGCAATAATAAAGCACCAGTTTGTATAGACATGTTGATAAAACTCCGTATCAGAAAAAATAAGAAATCGAGATGAGAAAGGCTAATGCATAATGGGAATCCATTTATTCGTTAGCAAAATCCCATTTTTATTGTTCTATTACTTTGTCTATTGCTAATTGTGGAATGTGCAATGCTGATCAGTTACAGTTACGCAATGTGGGATTTTTTGAGTTCTCACTTGTATCCTTATGTTGAAATGCATGTTTGAATGACAGAAACTCTCGTCGGAAGTATGTAAACTTGTACAAGGCCAAGTTGAAATGCCTCAGAAACGATCAGGTGAGATGGTAACCTGTAGTTGACGATACATACATGCACACAAAATCCATGCCTCTGTAGCTATTTTCTAGATTTCTGAAGAAATATTAGGGAAGAGAGAATGAGAATTGGATTTTAAAAGTATCAAAGGAGTCCTTAGATGTGGTGTATAGGATTAAGTTTAGTGTTGCGTGGTGAGTTTCAAATCCGCAAAATATTCAAAATATTATTTGTAGTCACATATATATAGATAATCATAAGAGCATTGCACTGTTGATAGCTCTAATATTTCCTCAGGGACTTCTCATCACTTTGTACTTTCCATAATTCTAATTAATAGGTTTTTGTTTCTTATCCAAAAAAGAAAAAAAGAGGAGAGAAAACAAAATCGAAAATTATCATTCAGACTATTTCAAAATAAGCTACAAGAATCAATTGAATATAGAGTTAAGGATTATGGCGAATGCTAATCTTTGTTTTTTAAAGGAAAACGAAAGGGTAAGTTTTTATGAATACAATTATGAATGCATGCATTTGTATTGTTTCATTTTAACACCATACTTGGTTACTACTACACATTTCTTAATATTAATACTTTTTCCTTGTGAAGGAAATTGCATGGTATTTTAATATTAATGATTTCACTTTTCTCTCATAATTAGTTGGAATCCAAAGACACTAATGTGAGAAAATCTGTGCAAAACTTAGGTAGTTATGTACTGTAGTTTAAAGAAATATAACAGGACATGGCTATGTTTAGCTCAGATGTATCAAGTTTGTATTTCGAGCTGTAATTTTGCACACATATAGTGATGTGGATGTATTGTTTGTGAGATGAAAACTCATTCCCAGTTTGGTTATTTCCTAGTGTGTTCATCCTTGTAGCTAACATACCATGATATGCTCCCCGTGTCATCTTATGTCAATAAGTTGATAACTGTAATCTAGTTTTTCTTTAAAATATAACTTCTTATTTAAGTGTGGTGGAATCTTTTCACTTTCCCTCTGCTATTCTTTTGACATATTTTATCTAATATATCTATTATTCCTAGATTTTCTCGTCATGGTTTTAACATTTCATAACCTGATTGTTGCACTTAATTTTAGAACATGCTAATTTGTAAAAAAACACTAAAACTTGAAAATCCTATCTGTGCATCATTTATAAATATTATGTGGAAAGGTAGGGGATGCAATAAGAAATTGATTAATCAAAGAAGCTTAGAGTGAACTATTTGACTGCCCAAAGATGGTACTTAAAATAAGTTTTAGCTGCTTCTGCCGTTCTCTCTGCAGGATACTTTCCTTTTTTAGAGGTATTACTGAAGAATATGATATAGTTGATGCTTTCTGATCCTTATTTACTCTTTCCAGTCTATGCTCATTTCTGTCATTGATGCTGTTCATTACAATCACATCATCAGGTGATAGAAGTAGATGTTCAGCGTGAGTTGGAGGAAATGGAGAAAGAAACTGATATAGATGACATTTTAAATTACCGTGCTATTGCCGAACGTGAACTTGAGGTAGAATGATGCATAATACGATCCTTAATTCTTATATTTCCTATGAACTTTACTTCTTCTGGCCATCTAACTCATTGTAGTGGCTAACAAATGAAAACGAGAGATAAATCAACACCTACTTGTCATCTGAGTGTACTTCCTTGCAATCATGGATTTTCATTTGTAGGATTTCTTGGCAAACCCATCATCAAGATATGGGACCAATGGTGGAAACGTGGAAAAGTCAGTTGAGGATGAGCATCCTCCTAGCAAGCCTCGTGGGTGGTTGAATTGGCTATCTTATGGGATGCTTGGAGCTGGGGGAACAGATGATTCCAATCAATTTTCCGGTGTCATTTCAGACGAAGTTATTAAGGTATGCATATTTATTGTCTTATAGAATCTTATCAACAACACATGGGCTTTCTAATATTGATGGAGAATTACACATGCACATGTTTAATGCTACTGAAAGTTTGGGATCTCTCTCTGTAGGACATATACGAGGCAACAAAATTTCATCCTGCTCCTCTAGTGCTTGGGGATCCTGCTATGATTGATGAAGTTTACTTTTCTTCAATAAAGATCAACATTTCTGAAATTCATTCCAAGCTCCGGATCATGTATATGCGATTTATTTCTAATACTCTAGTGATAGACTCATATAGTTGATAGCAGAGGTCATAAATAAGTTAATCTGTAATATGTTTGACTATGAACTAAAACAATGGATGGCTTTCTTCAGTTCTTTCAAGAAGTTAGGATTGGCAATTTGTGTCATGTTGTGGTCGTGGTCATGGTCATGCTATCATGTATTTGTGTTATGTTATCTATTTATGTATGATGATTACATTGTGATTTTTCTGTTCTCGTCTTCCAATACCCTGATTGTGAATGAATTATTTGGAAATGATTTATTTTACTGTCATTGTGTTTAATATAATTGCTGACTGATAGTCTGATATTTTTTTTTAGGGAGCTGGGACAGGATATAGCTGATTTGACCTTCAACGGGATTTCCATAGAGGGTAAGGTCAGGGAGAAATCTGCTATTATTACTGCCTCTGTCAAATTCTCTCAGATGCTTAATCCATGTAACGGCCAAGTTGTTTTTTTCACTAAAAAGGTTTGTATGCTTTTAATTCTCTTCTTCAATTCTTGTCTTAATTGCTCCTTGGCTCATGCAGTATGCTTTGGATTTGATAAAATAAAAGTATTTCAGAGGGAGTATACAGATGCAGGATGACTTCCATCTGCCATTTCTTACTAGAGCTTCCTTATTTGGTGTACTACGGATACTGAATACACGATTTTTAAATTATTAATATATTATGGCCAATAGCTTGCTTCTATGGTGGTTTTGTGCTTATCATGTGAACTCTGATCCATTATTTTCTGTATGGTTTTTGCCAAATATTACCTGTTTAGTTCTTGGAGATTCCTTTATCTTCTTGGAGTTCTAGACCAGCAATAGGCTACTCTCTTCCCAATTACGTTGGGATTCGTAAGTCAGCCAATTTTAATACCTGCCTGCTATATGCGTGTAACTTGCTGGGAATTACCAGTACCTGCATCTGCTTAGAAAAACCCAAAAAACGGACATATATCTATAAATAATGGGTTTGTGCGAGCACAAAAATCTGGGATGATTTAGGGCTTTAATCTCTATAATCGATGTGTTATTGGGAGTTTGGTGATGCAGTTGGCAAAGTTGTCCTTTTAATTTCTATGACTTCTAGAAAATGCATGTGTTGGATTTTCCACTGGAGAGTTGGTACTCTAGAATTCCTCGTATTCTCCATTTCAATTGGAAGTGCTTGCACGATCTTCTTCTTTTTAATCTCCTGAGTCTGACAAGAAAGCTCATGCATTTTTTGCATCTCATAGGAACTTAATGCTCCGCAGGTCAATTTGGAGGATAATATACTTGAAGAGCAGCATCCGTCTCTAGATATCAAAATGGATATCTGTCCGCCAAATTGTGATGTTAATTCATCTGTGAAGGTTTCTGATGTTCCCAAGTTCTTGAGTCCTTTAATTACTTCAAACTCTGATGTATTATTATTTGCCTGAGGTTTGTTATGGTTGATGACTAGCAGCTTTTGTATAATCCAGGTGACTCTCAATCCAACTGAACTTTATTGTGATTCCGAGTTTGTGAAGAATATATTAGACTTCTTGCAAGTCCTGAATCACCTGAGCTTTCAACAGAAGAGGGTAATATTTCTTTTTTGTTCTGATTATGATATCATGCATCCCCATCTTTAGGAAGTTAACCTTGTTTGCTTAGCCTTTCTGATACTTTGCTTTCAAAGTTTCAAGAATTCAATTGTCCAGTTTAAAAATCTATTCGCCATCATATTTCATCCTTGTGACCTAGTATCTCTTGACAACATTACTTGTTTCCATATGAGCTTTTCTTAGAGAAATGCTTTTGACCTGTAATCTTAAGCGTATTCACGTAGTTCACACTATAAGGTTGTACACTACTATAAACTTTATGATCATCTTCTTCACCTTCCTATTCTCAGAATGTCGTATATATTTGACCTTTATCTTGCAATGTTATAGACTTTCTTTTTTTTTTTTTTTTGATCGGACAAAGTTAGTTGTTAGCAGTTAGTACACCAAGCACCCAAACACTCTACATATTCACCAAGCCACCTTATAACTCCCATACTCCAATTCGTCCCCAAAGGGAATCGAACCTGGGTCTCCCACTCAATTGAGGAGCCCAGTGGCCAGGTGGGCTAAGCCACCTGGTTGCAATGTTAAAGACTTTCTCATCTCAAAATGATTTTTTATTATTTCTTTGCCAGGCTCTCGCTACTAAATAGTTTCTTTTTATATGTGTACCTTTAAACGATCTCGGAGTTAATATAATCTAAGGTCCAATGACAGCCCAGAGAGCATATGTTCAACATTGTGATCAACTAATATCCATCTTGGGCGTTGAATACTACTTAAAACTTAGAACACGGCTCTTTGCACTGATTTGCATTTCTAAAAAGCCATTGTAGCATTCCAGTGAACTTTAACCATTTGATCCTTCCTCCAATACCAGACTTTAGAGTTTTTTTATTGTGAAAAATCTACAATGGTACTTTAACTCTCATCTAGCAAGAATCAGCCCATTTGTAAATATTTTTCCCTGCAAGGAAAGTTCTTAGCATATCATGATATGTGTGCATCATCAGGGTAAAGTTCCACTTGAGACTTGAGTACTAGTTGCAAATCTCATTTTCTGTCTTGATCTTCTGGATTTTGTTTCACTGCTGAGAACAGCATGTTTAATCCTTCCTTGTGAATGGAAATTGAAATGAATACAGGTGCTCTATTTATTGCTTTACCTGCTTAGTTATATATTATCATCACAAATTTTACTTTATTCTCCCTTGCAGATATTGTTGTCCCTAAATGGCATTAACAATCTTAACTCACGGATTCTATCAAAAATTGGGTAGGCTACATATCTTGGGAGTGCTTAAAGGCTCCACTTATGTGTGCATACATTTTGACATGTTTGTCATTGTCATTTGCTCCTTGTACTTACGTTTATTATCAAATCTTATTTGTGTTGCAGTTCTGTTATATCCAGTCGTAAGAAGATCATGTGGGATATCAGTCTTCTTAATACTGTTGTTAATATACCATGGGAAAATGTTAATGATGGAGCTCATAATACAGTATGTACTTTTACACCGTTGTTATTTCAGAAATGCTAATTACATATGCTGGTTTTGTTATGATGTTTAGGTGATCCAAGAGGCAGGCTGCAATACTATTTCGAATAGAGCTTTTGTTCGATTTTTTGATATACTATGGGTGCAATTTCTAGCAATACACCTCCAGAACCTTTCACCCTTAAATAGTCAACTAACAGAAACAAGATATAGTTCTACTTTATGAAAGAAGATGCCGAAGGAACTCCCGTTCCGGACTTGTTATGGAGCTGGAACCACTAACTGTGATGAATGAGCTAACTATTAATATCCGTTTTATGACATTGAAATATGGCAACAGTAACATAGTTCTCTTCTCTTCCTGTCATTGTACTGTAGCTCCTAAGCTAGTTGCTTTTTCGACTCTTGACTCTCCCACTTCAGTCGTTGCTTTTCTTTCTGTTACTTCATAACTAGGTGCTTCAGAATAATATTCAACCATCAATATATAACATAAAGGAGAAAAAAATGGCTATATCCATACCTGTGCCTTCCATTTAAGACTGGAAGCTGATATGTTCATGTTGGCACATTACTGTCCAGGGTAGGTTCATTTATGTTACAGGGTGCCAATCATTTCATTTCACTACAAATAGATCATGGATCTGGTTTTCTAATAAAAGTTGTTCTTTTGCATTGGTTATTATGAACTAGAGCATCATAATGGATCCTCAAAATTGACTTAGGTTGCTCATTTGATATTTTTTATGATGAAACTATCATACCAACAAAAAAATATCTACTGATGAAAGAGAGAGAGAGAAGACAAAGCACTGGCTTGCTGAGTTTCTCTGAATTAACTCTGCTGGTTCATATAGATGTTTTCTTAGCCACTCCTTACATTAACTTCAAGACTCATTGAAGATTCCAAGTTCAGAATAGTTTTCTATTCAACAATTTCTCCTGCACATTTAAAATTACTTTTTGCGCAGCTGAATCATTCAACCTAGAACAGGAGGAGCACTACCTACCCCCACTGTCGTTTACGATTTGATACCCACCAACCTAAAAGACAACATCAAGTTCGCTTGGTGAGTATCAAATCGTAGAGATTTTGGAATCGTTCTTCTGAGAGAGATTGCTAAAAATTGATATTGTCTTTTTCTTTTTCTTTTTCTTGCTCATTATAGGATTCCCTGTCCCTTTGTATTAATCTTTTCCGATGAATAAAGGTTCCTATTTCTTATTAGGAAAACTATGCTTTCACATTTTAGTTCATAAATATAAGAGACTACTTTCTTACTTTTACCACCTATTGCATAGAAAAAAATATTGCAGATACTTGATCGAGAGCCGTAAAGGTCCGTAATGGATTAGTACCAAGTTCTTTTCCTTCTTCCATAAGTCTTCCCATTATAAAATTAATAATATAAGGCATTTAGTTTTTCCAATGGTGTTTTTTAAGAAAAAACATTGATGTGTAGACGTCACATTGGAATATAACAATTTAATCAATTTTATAATACACAAATGGGTCTTACTAGGTACCTTAAAGAGCTCTACAAAGGAAGACTGTTGAATATTATGTTGAAGAATATATTACTATTACATTTCCTTGTTTAGTTGTTATATGCTAAGTATGTAGAGCTTTATTTTTATACTTAGACCTTTATTCTTCTTTCCTTGTTTTGGTTGTAACCCTAGGTCTTTTTCTCCAACTTTATGTCAAATTAAAGTCTCAATTCCGTTATTCTTGACGAACTTGACAGTTTAACTGCTTATTCCTTTGTGTTTGTCAGAGTATACTTATAGAATTACCATGACTAATCTCAACATTATTTTTGTACAACCCATCTGAACACAGACCAGAAACTAATTTTGTGGTTCATCTCAATCGAGGTTAATTCTTGCTACTGCTAGCTAGTATAGTGGAATGGCCTGTCAATAATTGTTGCTTTGTTATGGAAGAGAGAATCTAACTTATGAACTGGATTTTCCTTCATCCGGGGATTTCCGTGCGTCTGAAGTGCTTGAGAATTTGAATGGCGCTTCTAGTCAGCTTTAGCTCTCACGAATAACTTGTTTTGAAATGCTGTGTTGGTCAATATTTCTACATTTTTGCTTCTTTGATTGTGGCACGCTTGAGTTGTTAATGTTACACTATTTATTTATTCCTAGTAAATTAACTTTGGCAGGTCCTTGAAGTAGCAGCAATTTCCTTTACATCCAAACCTGAGATGGACTCTTCTTCTCGCATGGGAGGAAGCTCTCACCTTCTGAGCAGTTATGTTGAATTTGGTTCAGATATCATTGAAGATTCTCATGTTGGGGTTGGGTTTCAGCTTCATGATCTGTATGATCATTTTGCAATCCAGATAAATGATGCAGAGGTTAGTGTGTGTATCCTTCTCAATTTGGTGTTCTTAAAGAAGGGTGGGCTAAGTTCAAATGTGATGTTTTGCAGGTTAAAATGATGATGAATTCTTCTTCAACTGTCCCTCTCTTCGAGAAATTTAGTACTTCTGCAAGATTGGTGTCCTGTATTTTACCCGATGAACCGATCCTCAAGCAATTGGAGGTAAGCTGTAACACTGAGTAAATCCCTTTGGAATATAGAGTCATGATAGTATGATCTTCCTTTGCTAAAGGTTCTCCATCCTAATGTTCCACGCATCCCTGATTTTTGGGTTATGAGTGTTGTGCTTCACCATTTTTATGGACTTTCTCTTTGAAAAGAAACAGTGTGTTGTTTTTGGCACATGCATTCTGTAAAATCAGACTATTATTTTGGAAATGTCCATGGAATCTCCTATTAAGCCATTCTAAACATAGAAGATCTTTTGAAGGAATATTTGAAGAAATGTCTTGTTGCATGATATTGGTACAAATCTCAGATGGAGATATCAACATAATATTACATCAGATTAGGCAATGAAGTACTTCAATTTCGATTAATATTATTTGAGATGGCTCTTAGTGTGAACGACATTGATACTTACATATCCAAAAATATAATTGTTTTTATTGAAGGGGTGGGGATGACTTAGATTACCATTCTCCTTGTTTTCATTCTGAATAAGCATCATCTATTCATCAGATGCAATTGATAGATGTTACGGGCATTATATTTTCTCAATGCAACTTGTGGTAAATGACTAAAGCAATGTTCTATAATGTCCTACAAAGAAAACAAAGCAAGAAAGTTGTAAAATTTTCTTGTGATTTATGTCCATGAGTAATAACTGAACAACATACTATGGTTATGAACTTATGATGTAATCTAAATCTGTACTGAGTGGTATTAGGGTTAAGTTTTGGGTAGATTATTAACAAAAAATGACAAGTGTTATGGGAGCTTATAGTTCCGGTTATATTTTGGTCCATTTGCCTAGAAAGAAATAATTTGATGAGTCAATGAAATCCCTGGAGGAAGTTTGGGATAGGATTAAATATAGAGTGGCTCTTTCGGTGACTGGTCACAAAAGTTTTAAAAATCTTTTGTAACAGATTTAACTAGAGCCTGAAGTTATGCCATGTTTTCTAATTTATATGATTGAAATGCAAGGGTTGACCCATCCCTTTGTACTGCCTATTATATTTATAAAATATATTATTTCTTATAAAAGGATACCTCTTCGAAGATCTGGTGTATATAAATTATTCTCCTGACTCCGCCTATTGCTCGATATTTCTTTTCCTCTCTTCTTGGAGAATTATTACTAGTTGTTGTTTGGGAATCAAACTTGGATCTTTGCCTAATCTATTGCCTAACATATTAACAAGCAATTCTTGAAGAAGCTATTGATTTGAAGAAAGAAGCCAGATATGTATTAGTTAGTAAATGTTGGAAACTTATTATGTCATAACTTTGCTGTTTATTTTCCTTTGTCCCCTTTTACGTCTTGATTGGTTATTGACTTCATTTCTCAGGTTTATGTACAGGTCCCATCACTTGTTGTTCACTTCTCTGCTGCCATTTATGGGGAAATTATGGGATTAGTTTCACAGTTCAATATGATTCTTCCTCCAGACTCCACATCTTCACTTGAACTCACAGCAAATGACTTTAAGACCTCTGAGAATTCCTGGTTCTCTATTGACGCTTGTTTTGATGCAGTTTCTTTGCTAGTTAATCTTGATGACAATGTAGCTGACGGATGCACACTGAACCTCCATTGTCAGAAGCTAGGAATTTGGTATATACTACTTTTGCTCCTTCAAGTTTTCTGTACAAAAGAAATTGAACTTAATGATAGGCTTGCATAGTCATTCTGCCTGTGATTTGTTTTATGGTGCTTGGTTGGTTTTCTGATTCACTTGATGATAATTTTTATTTTTACGAATCATATGATAGTGATGCAGTAAAAAGATTCAATCAGCAGAATTTCTAATCTTTCAACTTGCTTTACCTCATGCAGGTAGTTCTTAGTCTGTATTAAAATGTTAAGATTGCAATCAGCATTTGATACTTGAGAAAGAATACTTGTTATCCTTTTCACTATAATGGTTTATGTACATTAGCGTTTTCCGATTATCATATTAACATGGTTTTCTATAAGTAGACCTTATCTGTGATACTAAAATCAAAAGCATTATCCGAGGGAACACAATGAAAAATTTGTTGTAGTTTGGTGGTTTTGCCTGAGGCGAGAAAATTAAGCAAAGTTTTATAAGACTATTTATAAGAAACTTTATTATCTAATGAACAGAAAACTGTTTTCTGCCATTTCTTTATGGAGTAATTTGGTCGTACTTTACAAGTGCATGTATCATGTGAAAAGTACGTGAGCTCGAATTCTGAACTCAATTTTCCATGTTCTTATTGTTGGAATCAGGTAATTTATTTGTTTGTTTCTCAGGAACCAGGTAGATTATAGTTCTAAGAATATATGTTGCAGACAGTGTTCCTATAACGTCTATCCATGTTCAAATTTCACTTTCACTGGATCAGTATAGTGAGCATCTGTTGTTGGGTTGATTTGGTTTAATTATTATTTTTTGTCCATATATGAACAAATATGTCCCTTTTGTTGTTTGACCAAATGTCAGGCATGTGTTCCCTTTTTGGATTTCTTTGAGATTAAGCTTGATTGGGTCCGTATAATTTAGGGGATGGACGTGGTACTTTTTGGGTATTTTCTCGTGTAAATCCTTTTACATTTTTTTCACTCCACAATTTACATTTCCTCGCTTTCCTTCTTCGAATCTATCTGGAAGGAGCTGGTACCCTCAAAATCCAACTCTTTTTCATGGTTGGTGATTTGCATAAGTTAGTTATCCAACATTCAATATGGTGCAGAGTAAGAATCCTCATACTTCTCTTTTTCAGTACCATGTTGGTCTGTATGGCTGGAGAGTAATAGGAGAATTTTTTTTATGAGAATACTGTTATATGATACTGGGAAAGCCGGAAAGGTTAAATTCAGAATGGCACTATGGGTTAGCTAACATCAAGAGTTCAAGCAGTTGTTTGTGTCAGATTGAGTTCATCTACTTTATTGTTCCTTTTGTTGTTGGTCACAAGTGGATATTTTTTTCTCTCACTGTAACCATTACTCATTAATGAATTATAATTTATTTCTTATAAAACAATAATAAATCTTGCTATTAACTGAACAATATTTGGGAATTGCTGTCATACATGAGATACTGTATAAAATTGGAGTAATGGAATGGTATAGAATAAAGTGGGAAAAAGTCATTGAATCCCAGCACTTTATGTTTTAATGTTTTTCTTTTAAAACATGATTCCAGGTATGACCAAAGGGATTTTCCCGACTGTTGGGTCTCTATCCAAGCTTGTCAGATTACTGCTAGTTCCACAAAATATGATTGGGAAGACCTTGTCCTTTGCTCAAGCAGGAATATGTTGGATTCTGAATTTGTAGGTCTGCATAACACAGCTGTCGATTGTAATGGCCAAAATGGACATTTGGATAATGGAAGTTCATTAGCTGTTGGGTGCATATTTCTGCATTTTGAAGCTCTCAGAAATACTCGACGGTCTCTTCAGAAATACACAATATGTGCTACTGATCTTGACATTCATTGCTATCCATTTATTGTTGGGCAGTTGGTCCTATTCTTGGACAAAATAGCACTCCATGGAGAGTCTAATATTGAGGGAAGGAAGCAAGATGTGGAATACGAAAACTCATCAGTGAATGGTTTTGATGAAAATGATTCTTATGAATCAGCAGACATCCCATTAGGTCACATTCCTTGCAACCTCAGTAGCATTATTCATGATATGAGGCTTAAGTTCCGTAAAATTCTCTACCTGAGAGACCAGAAAATCAGATGCTCTAAATTTAGAGTTGAGGAGAAAAAAAAGATGTTTGCCAATCCTCCTGCAAATTGTAATTTTGATACCGATTCTTTAGTACAAACTTCTGTTGATAGGGATTCTCTTCTTGTCAATTTGAATCTTGGCAGTATAACAGTGCATTTCCATGATTCCTCAAGCGTCATTGGAATTGTTGTGGTGCCCTTGGCAAACTCATTACTTACCACCTCTGCAGACAATTTGGACTTAGTTTGTTCTACTGAAGGAGTAGTTCTTTCTTCATCATGGTGGTCTCAAATAATATTTGAGCATCTTTGGGGGCCCTTATGTTCAAATTCTTCTCCTATCCTGAATTTACGACTGAAGAAAAGGAACACTTGCCCACAGTACTCACTACTTGAAATGAGTTTCCATATCCAGCAAGTTTCCTGCATATTTCCTCCAGAGCTTCTGACCATGTTTATCGGTTACTTCATGCTACCGGATTGGAGCCCTTGTGCAGAAGAGCAGTCTACAGATACCATGGATATTCAGGACTCCAGCACTGTGACATATAACTTTGAAATAGTTGATTCTAACATAGTTACACCTTCCAAAAGTGATTGCTCTGAGTTCCTAAAACTTAATATTAAACAGCTAGCTGTTGCTTTCTCTGAGAACTTGGACAGAAATTTCATATTAAAAAATATTCCTTCTGCATGCTGCATTAATGCTGGAAAAATTTCTGATAGAAATTTCTGTTTGGACTTCTCTGGATGTGACCTATCTCTATCCTTATTAATGTTGGAAAGGGATACGGTCCATTCATTGAATAGATGCAAAAATCTTGTCCTGGTTGCATCACTGAGTGCAGATGTGTGGGTGAGAATACCCTATGATATATCTTCTTCATATCCTGTCTGTGTCATGGCTATGGTCAATGACTCCCTTGTTGATATTGAAGGTATGTGAAATTATATTTCAATTAAGTTAGACTCTTATGCATATTGTCGTTATTGCTCTTTTGTTAATTATTTATGTTAATTTACAGAAGAATGCGCAATAGTTGGTTTCACTGCACTAGGTTATGCCATCGATCAGTTTTCCTTGGTGGGTGAAGAATCCATTCTTTTCACTTCTGATGTACCAGATTTTCTACAGGCAAAGAAACAAATGACACAAGATGCTGCACTTCGTCCTTATACATCAAATGCAACATTTAGTGAGATGATATTCTGTGTGAGGTCATTATCATTAAGATTTCACCAGTTGAATAAGGACTCAACTTTTTCTGAGATCATAGCAGAGGCTGAGATGCAGTTTGTCTGTTCTCTATCTTTGACGAATGGCGAACCTCATTGTATTGACATCTCTTTCTCTTCACTGGCTCTATTTTCATTACTTAACTCTGTTGTGCTTGCTGAATTCACTTGTCCTGGCTCAAGTCTGTCAGTACTTGACATGATTTTTGCTGTATCAGATCATGGTGAAAACTGGGCAGTTTTGTCGTTTCCTTGTTTGGATGTCTGGCTACATTTGCTTGACTGGATTGAGGTTATCAATCAGTTTAGTTCGTTCAGCAAGAAACTGTCTGTGTTGAACTCAGGTGCATCGGCAGAAGGTGTGGCTAACGTTCCAGTTGATGTTGTGACAGAAAATATCACTCATGCTACTGGTTTATTCACTTTAACACTAGAGCATGTTGGGTTGGCTGTTCATTTTCCTGCACTTCTCAGCGGAGATGCACATAATACATTTGGAAGGCTCCATGTAAATAAGCTGCCTTTCTGTGGATGTTGTTGCATCCCAAGTGGTAATCAGAAATGCTTTCTTTCCATTGGCCTGCAAAGTCGAAACAGTAAAGTGGTTGCTGATGGCAAAAGTGTGAAAATGTCGATCAGTTCAGAGAATTTGAATGGAGTGCTGAAGCTGTTTATTAGAGACACTGCACAAACTTGGCCTCTTTTTCAATTATCCAAAGTTTACCTTGAGTCTGAAGTTTTTGGACTTCAGACTGAAAATGTGCGCATGAATTTGCTCGTTCGTTCGGATAGACTGGATTTGTCTCTTGGGGATCACATTCTGTACCTCTTTCACTTTACATGGTTTGACAAATCAGAAGAAATGTCTTCTCAATTTGAACTAAAGAAAATGGACTTAAAAGTGCAACTGAGGAGATTTTCTCTCCTTCTAACTGATTGGAAGGTAAATGCTACATGGCACAGTTCTTTCTTTCCTGAATCACTTTTGATCCATTACGGCTTTTATTTTATGTAAAACATGCTTCTCACTTTTGTTAATCATTATTTAGAGATAGAGTCTACTTTAAGTTAATCAAATTTCTTTTAAGCTTATGCTGTAGAAACTCAGGGATATATACATAATTGACAAAAAAGAGATACATCTAGTTTGCTGCTTATTTATTTCCTTTCTTTCTTACTGTTGAGAGCTAAAAATCATGTTCAGGGCCTAAAATATAATTAAAAGGAAAGGAAATAAATAATTATATGGGCGTGCTTAATCATAGTAAAAAAGTACAGAGTCTTGTGGAGGCTTATTGTCCCAGGTGCTCTTTGGTCTATTTGGTTGGAAGGTAAAAGATGAGTGTTTGATAATAGTTTGGAGTCTATAGATTATGTGTGGGATAGGGTTAAATTTAAAGTTGCCCTATGGGATTGTCCGGAGTTGGAGTCTGGTTTTATGATCTTTTGTTGTGCATGTTTGTTACTTATCCGAAAAAAAATAGAGATACTTGTTAGTTTTTCCACAGTTATTTTCTGTATCCCTAAACTTTTGAATTTGTTTTAACCACAAAACCCTCTGGCCGTAGATAACATGGTCTTTGGAAATATGGTATCCATTGAGGAGACTCATTACACATTAATGACGTTCCTTGGTGAAATGAGAAACAATTTTCTTATTAATGAATAAAAATACGGAGGGAGAGCAAGATACCTATGGACAAACAGTACAATCAAGGATCTAAACTCTAGTAGGATTGTCCAATTGCTAATAATGTCATTCACTAGAAAGTTCCCGTATTCTCTAATTTAGGAGCTTATCTTCCATTCAGAATAATTTGTCATTTAACTGAAACAAAACTCCCACAAAACCGATTTCTGCATTTAAATGGTTTAAAGCCAAAGGGTTTGATGTCTGAGCCATGTTGAACTGATTATACCCAGGCTGATATTTTTTGTACAATTCACTGAAATTATGACACCTAATGGGCCATTGATGGAGACAAATGAAATATTTTTGTTGAGACAATTGAAAGTTCCTCTTTCATGAAAGTCTTTTTTAATTGGTTAGTGTTTAGTGATAAGTTTTGTGTGATTTTTTCATACAGCTTAGTGTCCTATAGATGTAATTTCTTAGTTTTAAATTTATTTTTATATTTATCTTCTCTGTTGTGTTGCAGACTTCTAATGGACCATTGCTGGAGTTTCTCGTGAGAAACTCAATATTTTGGTCGAGTGTAACTGAGGATGAACTTGAAGGAGCAGTTGAATGTGACCTTCAAGTTAACTACTACAACATTGACAAGGTAGGAAATAAATCAAATTTATTTCCTGACTTTTAATTTCTTATGACACCTTTTGTCATTATTCATTCTAGGTCTTGTGGGAGCCTTTTCTAGAGCCTTGGAAATTTCAGATGAGTATGAGTCGAAAGCAGGACGAGAGGGCTCTCTTCAGTGGCACTGTTATGACAGACATCAATCTTGAATCTAAGACACATCTCAATTTGAATCTTAATGAATCCATTATAGAGGTAACTTTTTTTTTTTTTAGGAGAAGTTTAATGACACATTATTGATTGATGCTACTAGTTTCCATATGATATTGGTTGGTCATATCTACTATATCATGTTAACTAGGTTAACTGCATAGTTTATCTAACTGTCTACTTGATCACGAGGTCTGCCTGACTCTTGGCTTTTGCTATTCTACTTTGTATTTGTAATCCATTTCCTAGCGGTACTTTGCCTGAAATTATGAGGTACTAATGTTATCAAAATTGCTTAAAGTAGGTTTTTTCAAGGGCAATTAAGATGGCCAAGGATGCATGGAGTCTTATGGAACTGACGGAATACCCAGATCTTTCAAATTCACTTATAACCAGAAGTTCAGGAATGCGAAGATACGCTCCCTACATCATGCAAAACTTAACTACTCTGCCTCTAATTTACATATGCCAGCGGAAACTAGGGGCTGATGATTTGGATGTGTCCCCATCGAAAGGTGTTTTACAACCTGGTTCTTCTACTCTTATTTACATCAATGAATCATCTGAGGAACTGCTTTTTCGCTATAGACCAGTCCAATCTTCTGACAGACTCAACGATAAGCAATCGCTTGAGACAGCACATCGTTATGTTACTTTCCAACTGGAGGGTGCCTCCATACCTTCTGCCCCCATTTCAATGGATCTTGTTGGTCGTAGATACTTCGAAGTTGAATTTTCACATGTTTCCAAATCTCATAGTGATACAAATTTTATTAAAAGAAAAGCAGAAGGAAATGGGAGCATGGATTCAATTAGAGGATTTGCTATTCCTGTGGTGATTGATGTATCTGTACAGCGGTTTACAAAGTTGATGCGCTTGTACTCCACAGTAAGTCTAATTTCTTAACTCATATTATGATATGACTTTTGGCTCTTCTGGCTACTAAGAAACTCTTTGCTTTCAGGTTGTGATTCTAAACTCAACCTCCGTGTGGCTTGAAGTACGATTTGATATTCCATTTGGTGTAGCTCCAAAGGTATTGTAGCAACATTCAACTGGTTCCTAATTCTCTCATATTTGCTGGTTTTATAGGCTCCTAACATCTCATGTCTCAGATTTTAGGTCCAATATGCCCTGGCCAGGAGTTTCCTCTGCCTCTTCATTTGGCTGAATCAGGCTGCATTAGATGGCGTCCTCTTGGTGATTCATACCTATGGAGTGAAGCTTATAACATCTCAAGTATCATCTCTCAAGACGTCAGGACTGGTTTCCTGCGTTCTTTTGTTTGCTATCCTACTCAACCGAATGGTGAGGCATTTCGCTGTTGCATATCCATCAATGATCAGTGTCTGCCTTCGGTGGGCAGAGTAAAATCCACAATTGATGTGGATTGTGGTAAACAATCTCAGAATCTTTATAGTCAATCCTCCCACAATTTCGAGACACCAAGGAATCTATTATTATATCAAGTGATGTTAACTAGTCCATTAGTATTGAAGAATTATCTCATGAAGTCAATCGCTGTGACATTAGAAGATGCTGGTGCCTCACGAACTGCTCTTCTTTCTGAGGTCTGTCCAGATGTCTATCTTGAGATCAATATTAGTATTGTTTTGTTCGTGGTTGTATTTGCTCATGCATATTCATTTCTGAGATGTCTTTCATGAATTAAATGTTCTTCAGGTCGAAACTCCTTTCTATCATATAGATTCTTCGCATGACTTTTCAATCACATTCCAAATGCGTGGATATAAGCCTTCAACTCTGAAGTATCCCCGTTCTGAATCATTTAGCGAAAAAGCCAAATTCAGTGGAACTAAGTTCTCAGTATCTGAAACAGTTAGATTTGATTCTGAGTTTTCGGATGGTATGTCATAAGTTATCACAGCATATATGAATTGAGCTGTTCATATTTATGAATAGGTTTGAATTTTTATAGAAACTTAATTGAAATGATATAGGGCCATTATACATTACAATGGAGAAGGTGATGGATGCTGTCTCTGGAGCTCGTGAAATATTCATATATGTTCCCTTTTTGTTGTATAACTGTACTGGATTCCCTCTAGCTCTCACAAGCTCCGCCAATGAAATGAAAGGATATAGTTGCATCATTCCTTCATGCTACAATTTGAACGAGAAGAATGTAGTTGTTGAAAAGAAAGACGGTCTTCGTCTTATCTGCGATCAGAGTTCAATTACAGGTGATCTTTTTTCTTGTTTTTTAATAACTTCAGCCACTGCTTAGTAAACCATGCCACAGATTGGTGAAAAGCTACTTATCCAATTGATTCATCTACTTCACCCCCAGGTTCTACCAGTGAAACAAACTTACATTCACCTGATCTAGTCGAAAGTGGTAGTAAAAAGGTCTCTGCTTGCCTGTTTTCTCCCGATCCTCATTCATATTCTGGGGAAATTATGGTGAGGCTAAGTAGGTACATGCGTTCTGCTGCGGAAAATTTCGCAAAACATTCACGGTCTGCCCCTTTTTCACTAGTTCCACCAACTGGTTCAACCAGTGTTCTTGTTCCTCACCCATCCATGGCATCTGGGTACGTATTATCTGTTTCTGCTATGGCTGCACCGTTTTCGGCAAGGACAAAAATTATCACTTTCCAGCCCAGGTATTTACTTTATATCATAATGCTTTAGTTAGAAGCGTTTATCCTCTAATCACTTTTAGACCCTCTCTTCTTTCTGCAGATACGTAATTGCCAATGCATGCACCAAGAGTTTGTGTTATAAGCAGAAGGGAACTGACTTTTCTTTTGTTTTGGGAGCTGGACAACATTCCTATATCCAGTGGATGGATACAAAAAGGTTTGCTGCTTTAAATGCTATTTAGCAAATAAATATATTTCACATCGATTTTGGCATTCTTAATCTCCATAGAAAAGTGCTAAAGATTTTGCATTGTGAATGAGCTTTATTCGAAGAAGCTTTCAGTATTATGACTCCATTCTATTCTCAATTTAGTATATGGAGTATGGCACAGGGTTATCAATGTTTTGCATCTCGTTGATAATCTTCTAAACCTCTGTAAATTGTAACTTATATTTGGCCTCTTATCTTCAGGGAATTACTGCTTTCTGTTCGATTTAATGAACCCGGATGGGAGTGGTCTGGTTGCTTCTTACTCGAGCAGTTAGGCGACACTCAGCTTAAAGTCCGCAATTATATGAATACGGGGGTGAGCATGATGCGCGTAGAAGTTCGCAGTGCTGATGTACCTGTTGGAGAAGAAAAGATAGTTGGAAGCACAAGTGGAAACTCTGGGACAAACTTGATTCTTTTGTCTGATGATGACACCGGCTTTATGCCATATAGAATTGACAACCATTCGAGGGAGGTTAGTTTATACTTCATTTGTGCATTTTCACATATATTCGAAGACAAGTGGCAAAAATAACATCTCTTTACTCTTCTTTTATAACTGTTGGAACGCATTTGATAATGTAGTTTGTTAATAGCCGGATAAATGATCCTTGTTGATTATTCTATGTTTTAACTGTAACTTTTTTTTTTTGCTTACTTGCTGTTACTGAAATAGAAGGTTAGGCAACTTAACTCCCCTCCTTCCACCCTTTATAGAAGTGTTATTCCTATTATTTTTGCTATTATGAGTAATTAACACCATCTCCTCAAAAATTTACAGAGGCTGCGGATTTACCAGCCAAAATGTGAATCTTTTGAAACAGTAATTCACCCTTATGCATCTTCCCCTTATGCATGGGATGAACCCTGCTATCCCCATCGTCTCATTGTTGAGGTATGTACTTTTGAACCAAATAATCAGCTACTTTTGGGGATAAAACTCAGCTTTTGAATCTGTCAGGTGCCAGGGGAACGCATTTTAGGGTCATATGCTATTGATGATGTATCATCTCATTCACTTGTGTACCTTCCTTCGAATTCAGAGGTATTATTCTTGTCTCTGATCTAGCTCTTATATTTTATTTTTCCCTCACAACAATCATGGCACTCCCTCTCTAAAAGTTCAAGTTTAATCTTTATGTTATAAACTTTCCTCACATGATATTATAATGGATCTTTCAGCCTTTTTTGGAACTTTACCCATTATGAATGGTTTTGTTGAGAATCTTTTATGTATGCAATCATATGGATCTAAATTTGAAATGGTTGCATACTTTTGATTTTTTTTAAAAATTTCCTGGCTAAGTCTTGTTAAGAGATCTATACTCTAGCTTTTTGCCTTTTTTTTTTTGTGTGTGTGTGTGTGTGTGTTAAGAGTGTGCTGCCAATTAGTTCAATCATCTAGTGATTAATTTTGATATTAATTCACAACGTGTGAGAAAATCGAATGTATGGATATTCGTTAGACTGGGAGATGCGTATCGTGGCTTTGGTGGATTGCTGCGGCCTGTGCCTTCACCATAATTAATTAAAATACCTACAATAAGGATAAAGAATTGCACTCAAATAACATGATAAATACCACCTTATTCTAAATATCTGCACCTAGAAGGATTAGTTTCATAAAAGGATTAGCAAGGTATGGTGGAAACATAGAAATTTGGCTTTTAGATGAACGAGCCAGAAATACAGTAATATCATTGTTAAACATATGCGAGGCTGCCTTATTACACAATACTTGGTGATAGGAAATATTAAGGCTTTTGTGGTATAGCCATCAATTTGTCCTTTATAGTAAGCACAAAGAGGAAACTAAGGCAGTCATATTTTTTAAATCTGGCTACTATACCATCTGATGTCATACTATGCACTTTGTGGGTGTAATGTAAAAAAAAAAAAAAACTCGATTATTATCACCTGATTCTGTTGGTCAGTATTGAGAAATGGAGCATTAGCAATAGTTCAAGTTGCTTGGAAGTTGTAAGTTGTAACTTAAACTTTTTGCCTTGGTTAAGAAAGCTAATAAATTCTAAGGTTATGTGCACTTTCTCATGGTCCAGATTATGCTCATAATGTTAGTTTACCGTCAAAATACAAAGAACTTTCTTATAAAGGAATTTAAGAAACTCTGGAAGAGTAAAATTTTTGTGAAGGAAACTGAGCTAACTAAATTGGGCTGAATCAGGTCACTGATGCAAATGCAAGCACCTAGTTTTGCTTCTGTGCTCTCTGTGTTCTTATGATTTCCTGCTACTCATCAACCCATTTAAACTAAGCATGCAAATCGTAGCACGCGTCTTCTGCAGCAGCATGCACTAAAGAGCAAGATAAATTGCTGAAAAATCATTACACAAAGGGAGGAGTTGGATATTAATTACAGAGAATTATGCATTGTATTTTTCTATTTTTTAATTTTTTTTAAATAATACAATTTGTTGGTTATAAGTCAGCACAGGATGTGCTCACCTAACAACTTGAGTTGAAACATTTTTACAAAAGCAAGGAAATCAAAATAGTTACTAGTGGAGCTTGTTTTACTACAGTCTCATTTGCATGCCCTAACTGTGGGCGCAGGGTATTGCAGTCAGTTTAAACGTGACTGCAGAGTTCAGACGTGCATTACCTCCATGCCTTGCATGCCTCACTTTTTTATGCAAACAAATTGATGTGGTGTGTAGAAAAAAATGTTCTTTGGTATACTGATGTTTGTGGCTTTCAAATTTTCTTTCCAGAAGCCTGAAAGAAAATTGCTCATCTCTGTCCATTCCGAAGGAGCAATTAAGGTGTGTGTGTCAAGTTTTTTGCAAATAGAATGCTACTTTTTCTTCAATATTTAATTTGCCTACTTTTCTTCAGGTTCTCAGTATTATCGATTCAAGCTACCATGATTTAAGCGATTTGAAGAGGCTTCACGTCCCTCAGTTGAAAGATAATGGAAAAAAAACTCGGAAGTGTGAATCTTTTCTTAATTACAAGGAAAGGTTTTCCATTGGCATTCCCTTTCTTGGAGTCTCTTTAATGAATTCTCGTCCTGAGGTATCGTATAATACAAAGCTTTTTTTTTGTCTTTTTTTTTCAGTTTTTCGCATTTCCAATTTTCATTCTAAACAAATAATGTGTGTTCCTTTCATGGTAGGATTTACTCTTTGCATGTGCTAAGAACACAAAGCTTAACTTTGTACAAAGTTTAGACCAACAACAATTCTCCCTGCAAATTGGATCATTGCAAATTGATAACCAATTACGTACAACACCATATCCTGTAATCATGTCCTTCAACTGTGGAAACAAGGACAATATGGTAAACCAGATGAAGCTTAAAGATAGTAATACTAAGCTCATCAGTGGAACTATGAATCAAATTGCCTCTTCAAACTTGCACGAGCCAGTTTTCTCCTTAGGAGTTGCCAAGTGGAGAAACACAGATGCGGCACTGGTTTCATTTGAATCCATTAGCCTCAGGTTTTTTATTTTTCTAAAGATTACATTTAAAATTTATAGGGCAATATTGATTAATTTCGTCTTTTGCAGAAT
Organism: Stenogyne calaminthoides; assembly: GCA_037126765.1. Lineage (NCBI taxonomy): Eukaryota > Viridiplantae > Streptophyta > Magnoliopsida > Lamiales > Lamiaceae > Stenogyne > Stenogyne calaminthoides. Next base: position 35,735,926 of record JBBCBC010000015.1, read on the forward strand.
GGCGGATTTTTATCTTGAGATTGAGCAAGAAATTGTATTGAGAATGTTTGAATTTTGCAAAGTTGCATCTTTGAGATTGCAGAACAGAGTGTCTCAATATATGGATCCCACCCAGAATCTGTTTTTTCCCGATTCGGATTTCTCTGGAGAAACCACTAAAAATGCTCTGTATTCTGCAAGGTTGGATGAAAAACAATCCAATCGTACTGATACACATCGGCTTAATGAAGATCACAAAACAAGCTTTTTTCTTCCCCTCATGGTCCCTATTGGAGCTCCTTGGCAGGAAATTCAACTTGGTTCACGAAAGCAAAAAAAAATATATGTTGAACTGTTCGATATGGGGCCCATTAAACTGACGTTGAGGTTAGCAAAATAACTAGTTCCAAGCCACCATACATTCATAGTGGGAAAACAGTTTTTTTAGTCCTGTAAGTTACCCTTGTTTTGATTTCAGTCCCATAAACTTTCACGAATTGGAAATAGGCCTCTTAACTTTTACTTTTTGACATTTTGGTCGGTAACCGGATGCAAGAGGTGAAACAGCCGGTTGACCAATCAGACTCCGTCATGTGGACAAGTCAAACTCTGCCACATCAGCATCAATAGGATGTTTCACCTCCTGTAGTCGGTTACTGGACCAAAATGTCAAAAATTGAAAGCCATAGGACTATTTTCAATTCGTGAAAGTCGACAGGACTGGAACCAAATATGGAAATCTTACAGGAACAAAAATACTATTTTCTCTTGCTATAGTTTCTGTAGATCTCACAACCTTCTTCTTGCAGCTTTTCGAGCAGTCCATGGATCCTTAGGAATGGCGTCCTTACATCTGGAGAATCTCTTATTCATGTAAGTGTTGTGCATTGAAGGATGGTGAAGGATAATTTCTACACTGAACTTATTGACCTGTTTTTCAAGTGATCATAACATATAGTGTTTTCTGGTTTTATTTGCTAATTACATCTGTAGCAATTTTATCACAAACTTCTGTATTTCGTTAGATTTATGGTATTATTCTTATGTAGAGAGGTCTTATGGCTCTGGCTGATGTTGAGGGTGCGAAAATTCATTTCAAAGAGCTAGTTCTTTCACACCAGATAGCAAGCTGGGATACCATTGAAGAGATCCTTGTAAGCCATTACATGCGGCAATTTCTACATGAGATGTACAAGGTAACCACCTCCATGTCTTTTCTCTCTGATGCATGTAAATTTACATTCCTTCTTGATCACACTTTAGTGTCTTTATATTATTTAGCACTTGATTTCAAGCACAGTTTGTCCTACTTTATTTTCATTTTCTGTTGTTCAGTTTTGTTGGTATTGCAAATTACAACCTTGGTGGAAGCCATAGAAATAGTGAGAAATAATCCTTCTGAAACTCATTGAACGGAAACCTGATATTTTTTAAAATTTTTACTACAATATACACATGCTGAAACATGTGTTATACTGTAGAGCTTCTGTTTATTCACCTTTATAAATATATGGTGAATTTGTAGGAGTCTGGAGCCCGTGATTTCATTTTCTATTTGTTAACAATAAGTGCAGTTAGATAATTACTTTTGTGCGCCTTAAGACCCTGTTCCAACTATCAATTTTCAATGGCCTTGCCATACATTTTGTGATGGAGATTTCGTAGGACCCTGGAAAGGGCTCTGATGTCCTGAACAATATCAAATTTCTTCTCATTTACTAATGAACACTAGTATTCAAGATGTACAGAAAAATTAAGAAATCAATTTCTCCCCAAAGTTATGAAATATACATATAACTTCCCAAAAGCTACTTAGCTAGACATTGTATTTCCTGGGGATATAAGGATCATTACTTGGATCCATATTATGAACCTCATATTGAGAATCTGGATTCCCACAGTTTTATTTGATGGCTTAAAGGTCATAACATGTCATAAAAGCTTTTATTTGAAAAAAAGGAAACAAAATCGTAAAGTGCATGTTAAGATCTTATAAGCTTTTGTTTTTAGAAAACCAAGGAGTAATTCACATATAGATGAAGTCCAACATTTTTTTAAGCTTAGATCAATCACAATGTAGTAGATTATGATATGTTTTAAATATTAATTTGATCAAACGCCCTATTAGTTCAGAACCACGAAAATTAATTTTTTTTAGCTTTCTCGATCATTATGTGGATTTTAAGATCAAGGTTTTGGGTTCAATTGCTTTGTATGTTTCTTCCCGTTGGTTTTGGCAAATCCTTGCAGGCTGCTTTACAATGAAATTATGTCAGTAGTAGTGAACTTCTATTCCTATATAAATAATAATTGTCCTCTAAGACAATCAATATTCACCGGGAGGACATTACTCTGCAGGTTTTTGGTTCTGCTGGTGTTATAGGAAATCCTGTTGGATTCGCTAGGAGTTTAGGTCTTGGGATCAAAGACTTTTTCTCCCTTCCTATGTGGAGTGTTTTCCAGGTATACTACTATAATTCGATTTCCCCAAAAAGAGAAATATCATATTTAACCCAAAATCACTTTTCCAGAGTCCAGCTGGACTTGTTACTGGCATGGCTCAGGGTACAACAAGTCTTCTCAGCAATACAGTTTATGCAATAAGTGATGCTACTAGTCAATTCAGCAGAGCTGCACACAAGGTATTATACTTGATTTTCTAGATGGACTTGGGCGCATATTCATCAAAGTTTTATCTCCATTTGTACTTGATTTCAACTTGTAGGGTATTGTAGCATTTACATTTGACGACCAAACTGTGACGATGATAGAAAGGCAGCAAAGAGGGATGTCTTCGCATAGTAAAGGAGTGATAAGCGAGTTCCTAGAGGTGCGTTGTATTTTTGTGTGATCAACTCGTGAATTTAAGGGTTTTTATATTACCTTCGAATGGAACAGCTCAATCACCATGCCCTTCTATCTTTCATAATTTCAATGGCTAATTATATCTCACATAGCTGGATTGGTGTTTTGTAGATATATTTTTTTTTCAAGCGTATAATAGGATATTCCAACCCAATTATTTGGAATTAAAAACTCTGTTTGTTTGATCGTTTGTTTATATTGGATATTCCAAGACCTGGGTCTGTTTGTTTACAGCTTCCCTCCTCACTTTCTTTATTTCAAATCCAAATCCTCGTTTGTTTATCCGGATTTTTATATAGGATTTCAAATCTTCTAAAACTTTATCCTATAATACACCTATTTATTTTTTTCAAAAACAATTTTCAACACACTTCAACCATCCATCACCCACTTTTTAATGATTACTATCTACTCAACTGAACACTCTCCATTTTTACTTTACACTCTCTCCCCTACTTTGCACACAATCTCAACACATGCCTTTTAAAATTCTACCCTATCATATCCTACAAAATTCACACTCTTATATACAAAATATAAATATACCTTTTACTGTTCATCAATCCACCACACTGGGTTTGAAATCCACTTCACAATGGACAAACATTTATTACATTATTCCTGTTTCCAAATCCAAATCATACATTCATTCTTGCATGGAGACCCCAGGTTTAAAGGTATTCCTATAACCTCAATTTAGTAAAGATCATCCTTTTTTTGCATAGGGACTCACTGGTGTACTCCAGTCACCAATCAAAGGAGCTGAAAAGCATGGCCTGCCAGGCCTACTTTCAGGTACTGCTACTCGTAACAGTTCTTTATGTTATATTTCATCTTCAAAATTCAATTACTAAAGGTTCCTTATTATTTTCCCCCAGGAATTGCTGTGGGTGTCACAGGACTCGTAGCAAGACCAGCAGCCAGTATACTCGAGGTCACTGGAAAAACTGCACAGAGTATCAGAAACCGCAGTAGGATCCACCAGATGGGGTACCGATGTTATAGGGTCCGTTTACCAAGGCCTTTGAGTGCAGAGTCTCCCCTGAAGCCTTACTCTTGGGACGAGGCAGTTGGAACATATATACTCACTCAAACCGACGTAAAGCTGAGAGACGAGACCTTAGTCGTTTGCAAAGCACTTAAGCAACGTGGCCAATATGTATTAATCACTACTAGACTCATCTTAGTTGTTAGTTGCCCCAGTTTAACAGACTTTGATAAACCTGGGTTCGAAGGGGTCCCACCTGACCCACAGTGGGTGATACAATCAGAAATTGGAATGGATAGTGTGATTCTTGCTGATAATGATGGTGAGGTGGTTCACATTGTGGGAAGTGGTATGGATTCGTCTTTTAGACAAAATCTACAGCAGCATAAAAGAGGAAATGATGTTGCGAAGGGGAAGCTTTGGAGCAATTCTCATACTCCGCTCCCTTTCCTGCAAACGAACTTGGAATTTACGAGCCCTGAAGAAGCGAATGAGTTCTTGAGTGTATTGCAAAGTATGATCGAGAGTGGGAAAGAACAAGGTTGGGGCTCTAAGTATATTCTTCACCAGAGCAATATTAGGTAAGCATATGATAGAAGGATCAATTCAGATTGATAATCTTTTTTTTCTCTTTCATATTAGACTGTAAATAATCATATATTTCAGAGAATTGGGGGTTGGATCCTAGAGAGAATATTGTACGTACCCTTTTGATTTTCCTACTTCCTATCTGAGATTTTCCATGTCTTATCTTTGCATTCTATGAGCCCATTTGTTGGGGTATTAGATTCTGGGCCATGTGATATAATTTTACTTGATCACATAAATCACATGTTTGCTAAGAAGTTATAATATGGGGTAACCAGATCCGTTTTGTTTTTAACCGTTACATTTTAGAATTAATTCATTTGATAATTTCTCATTTTATATTGAAATAACTATAAGGTACAATGTGGAAATCAACATTACAATCTACTACTACTTTTTTTTTTTTTGTCATTACCTGCATTACATAATTGAATGCAATAAGACCTTAAATTTTCACCCTTTAAAAAAATGGTTCAAATTGGTACCTGTATGGCAGACAAGTTAGATGTGAAAAGGATATTTTTGTACATGCATGAATATAGTGGGAACCATAAGACCATAAGAATTTACCTAAAGTAAATCACATTTTGTGCATGATATAATTGTAAAATGCATGTGTTCTAACCAATATAGTTGGGACCATTAATTTACAACTTCATTTTGCTTCGAACCACCCAAATTAATAGTTTATGTAAAAATTTAAAAATTATATATATACATATATATACACACACGTAACATCTAAAAACTAAGAGGCGCACTGTCTCAACATCTAAAAATTAAGAGGCGCACTTATGTGAGACAGTCGCACGGTGATAAGAGAATAATTTGGGTACTGACGCTTTAACACTTTGGGAGGGGTGGATGTTAATTTGTGTTCAATTGTACTCTGTCTCATGCATAAGACCGTCTCATACGAGTTTTTGTCAAAAACTAATATATATATATATATAATATGTATATAATTAATGTAAAATCTAAGAAATTTAAAAAATATATCTATAATCTTTATATAATTAAAAATTATTTTTCTAATCAAATAATAATTTATATAAGATCAAATTTTTTTAATAATCATATATATAATTTGAATATAATTTAAAAATACTTTACCATGCACCTGCTTCGCAACTAATATTTTATATTAGAATATGTGATATACTTTCTAAAAAATAATTAATATTTTTTTGAAAACTACTAGTATTATTAAAAATACACACAAAATACAAATTAATATTATTGCACAACACGACTTAATTTCTGTGCAATCAACTTTGCCACCAATATAATTTCCGTCGCGAGAAAATTAGAAAAAATAAATTCAATATCTTTTTGTCACATATTAAAAAAATTCATAACCATTTAAAAGATTTCGTAGAGTATAAGTGCTTCGAAAATCTTATGCCAACGTGGATTAGTAATTTCATCTAAACATTGACTCAGCTCTATATTTATGACTGGTAATTTCAGTATATTCACCTAGAGGCGAAAAGCAAATACCATATCATGTTTTATTTTTTTATTTTTTATTTTTTATTATTATCACTAATGTTAGGAAAATTAAATAAAAAATAACAATTCCACATCTCTATAAATTCGAACTTTTAAATGAAATTGAATTCTTTCATGATATCAGAACCTCCAGGCTCGTGCCCACGTCCTAAGTTCGACTCCAACTGAAAGCAACTCCATCCATATTAAATTGTCTACTCGATGGTCCTCCTCTCAATAAAAGAGTAAGATAATTCAACCCATAAGTGAGGAGAAATGTAAAAAAAAAAATTAATTAGTTACACACCTTTCTATAAGTTCGGACTTTTAGAACTACCATCAAGCTTAGAGTGTGCATGGTACCAATCAATGGTGAGAAATAGAAAAGTAAAGACTCAAGAATTGAAGAAACTGAAAATTATATGATAAAAAATTGTATGAACCCGAGTTTGTGGTGAACTCTATTTTTTTAATATCGTTATTATGCATAAATATGATCACTATTATGCATAAAAATTATTATTATTTTTACAGTAATAATTTTTATGTATAAAAGTGATAGAGTTTATTTGTAATTTTTGTTCACGAAACTGTTACTCAAACAAAATTCAAGAGGAAAGGTAAGATTTTATGGGATTGGTCCAGTTATTAGCACCCCCTTAATTAATAGATACACCCAATCCAATCCTAAAATACCAATTATACCCTTTTATAAAAAACCCTAAATTATCTTTTCTTCTTTGCTTTTCATGTTCAGCAGTGCTACTTCCCACGCCGCGCCGTCTTCTTCCCCTTGCTTGGTTCTTGAAAAGAAATAAAAGAAAAAAAATCATGGTAACAAAATAAAATCAGATCCATTAGTTTTACTTTCTTCTTTCTTTAATTGATTTCTTCGGTCAATTTTTCCTGGAAAAAGGGATGATGATGTGGTGGTGGCGAATTTTTATTATTTATTTTAAATTTTAAATTTAAAGGGTAGTATTGGATTTTGATAAAAATAAGTGGTGTATCTCCTAATAATGTGGGTACTAATAACCGGACCCTTATCCGATTCTTGGCTTAAACTAATTGGGCCATTGAGAGAGACCGAATTAAATGAGGTGGGCTCCAGAAAGAAACCATTAATTTGGGTGGTTCGAAGCAAAGGTCCCAACTATATTGGTTAGAACACATGGATTTTACAATTGTATCATGCACAAAATGTGATCTGCTTTAGGTTAATTCTTATGGTCTTATGGTTCCCATTATATTCATGCATGTACAAAAATATCCTTTTCACATCTAACTTGTCTGCTATACAGGTACCAATTTGAACCATTTTTTTAAAGGCTGAAAATTTAAAGTACTGAATTTCACAAACTTAATATTTACTCTATCCACTTCAAATTAAAAAAAATAAAAAATTCTATCCATTCTGATATGAAAATTTCATATCATCTATATTTAAATAATAAAAAGTTTTTTATCCATGTGATAATCAACACCACAAAAATATCATGCAAACCCCCCACATGACCAACTCCATAACACCCACCCCCTCCAAATTTACTTAAACTCTCATGTAAAACTTGTTTTACGTTATAGTATGAAATTCATATCATTACACTTATAGAGTATATAGGCTATTATAATTTTTTAAGGTATGACTTATATTACTATTATTATTATAAATATATATAATATATACATAAATTAATGGAATGTATTTTGTGTTAAGTATATAGGCTAGCCCGGTTTCTTATTTCCACCCCCATAATTTTTAATTTTTTTTATTTTTTTACGCCCACCCCTATAATTTTTTCTTGTATATAACTTATATTACGCCCACCCCCATAATTTTTTTAATTTTTTATACTACTACTATTATATATATATATTCATAAATTAATTTAATGTATTTTGTGTCAAGTATATAGGCTAGTCCGGTTTTCTTATTTCCCTTATTTGATTGTAAGTCGTCTGTTCAAATCCCCGCAAACTCACTTTGGTATAATTTTATTTTCTAATGTATTTTATTTTAGATAAATTATAGGATTTACAAGTTTTATATAAGGTATTCGTGAAATTAGTTAAGGAGTATGATTTTTATTATTAAAGTGTATTAATCGTGATAATTGAAAGGTATGATTTATTATTATAGAAAGAGTATTGCTCATTATACTAAAGAGTATGACTTATATTACAACATATATATTATTACGTAGTGAAAATTTAAGAGTATAACTTACATTACAAAAGAATATTTATATTTCATGTTGAACAAGGAAATCTAAAAATTTTGTGATAAAAGAAACATATTTTATATTAGACTATTTATAAACTCATCCCGCATATATTTGATTGAGTGGGTCTCAGGTGCATTCAGGTGCATTATGCACCCATAACGCATTTTAAAATCATGTAACTTGTTATATTAAAATATACAACTTATTTATACTGAACCATGTAATTATTTTTTTTTATATTAATAATTACACGATTCAATATAAACAAATTGCAAATCTCATTATAAAAAATGCATAGTTTTAAAATAAACTATGAGTGACTTAACCTATTTTGATTTGATTAGATGGTCCCACAACAATCTAATTCTGAACACTATTTATAACCCCATGTAACCATGCTAAAACTTAAACCATATATTTTGTAAGTTGAAACATCAAACAGTAGGTCTTTCCAAAAAAACGTAGCCATGAACCAAAGTGGAACAAGTGAAGAAGTTGCTTTGCTGGGCGGCACTGAGCCGTCATGGGCGGAATTGCTGGGTTGCAACAACTGGAACGGCCTACTTGACCCCCTAAACCACCGCCTCCGCCAGCTTATCCTCCGGTGCGGTGACTTCTGCGAGGCCACCTACGACGCCTTCGTCTCCGACGAGAGATCCAAGTACGCCGGCAGCAGCAGATACGGCAAGAAAGATTTCTTCGACAAAGTCATGCTCGACTCCGCCGCAGATTATCAGGTTTCAAGGACGGATTTGAGATTTAATAAATTTTACAATAGTTGTTTGAGATTTAATAACGACATTTGTGTAAATTAAAGGAGATAAAGTTGACTTTGGTGTGGTGAAATTAATTGCTTATGGTTAATATCAAGATGTTTGAGAGGTATAGATAAAAGAGAAACTTTTGTAATTTTATTACTATTTATTGAAATATTCAATTAAGTTTAGCAAATGTTTAAATAGGAATGAGAGGGAGGGAGTAATTTTTTTTATTTATGCCATACATAAATTTATGAAATTTTGTCATTTTGCTCCGTACGGATTACAAATCGGTCCATCCTACTTTATAAAAAATTTACCCCCCTTATGACGAAATTTTGTATCCGTCCCTGACAGGTAGAGAGCTTCCTATACGCCACCGCGGATGGTGTCATGCCGAAAAGTGCATTCATGATCTCTATGGCATTTGACCCTTGGGACAAAATGTCAAATTTTATGGGCTACATTGCCACCACCACCGACGAAGTGAGCAGACGGTTGGGCCGTCGTGAAATATACATCGTGTGGCGGGGCACGGTGGCAACATCTGAGTGGATAAATGAGTTATGTCACTGGTATCCAAAATCTGCTGAGAAAGTGTTGTCTTCTAATGATGACCGTGTACATGGGGGTTGCTGTTGCTGTTGCTGCTCATCCAACGTCAAGGTTATGTCCGGGTGGCTCAGAATCTACCTTTCTTCCAAACCCAATTCGCCTTTTGTCAAATTTAGCGCCAGATCACAGGTTTCGATATATAATATACTCCCCCGTTTTGTTATAAGTGGCATTTTAACTTCTTCTTCTTTTTTTGTACAATATTAAATGACCTTTTAGCATTTTTTTGCACCATTTCTCTCAATTTTAATTTTAAAAAGCACTTTTAATTCTTAACGTACCTTTATTAGTTAAGCTAAAAGCATGGAATGTGGTAAAAAGAGTATTCACTAATGAAGAACAAATTTGTCAATACATACCACTTCTTAATTTCACCAATTTTTTTTTTAAAAAGTTACATATTACAAAATAGAGGGAGCACTGTTTATATTAAACATTTACGATATTTCCCGTAAATATGCAAGCAATTGGGATTGTAAGTGAGAAAGGGGTGTTTGTATAAAAATAGGTATTGAGAAAGTGATTTAATTTAGTGTCTGTGCGCAAAAAATACTTAATAATAAACTGACGAGTGTTTGCACAATTTATATAAAGTAGATGTTGAATGTTTGGTAAAAATATTTGAGTAGAATAAATTATTAGTGAGAAGCTATAATCAGTTAGAAGCATACCCTTTTCAACTTTCAGATTCTAGATTCTAAATTATTAATTTCGATAGAATTATTGAATTTGAAAACAATTAAAATTACTCAACGCAATTCTAAGTGACTGTAATTACTTACAATTTTTCAAAACCCCCCTATAAATATCTAATTATTACTTAAGTAACTAAAAAATTAGTCCAACTATTAACGTTGTAAGTGAGTAAAATCGACTCACCAGCTACTTGTGCTCGACTCGAAAATCGAATCGAGCTCAAGCCCGAGCTATATATTTGAGTAGTTTTTGAGTTTGAGCTCCATGCACAATATTAAGTTCGTTAGGCCCCGCAAGCTTTTTCGAGCTCATCAGTTTACTACTTTGCCCCTAATATGTATAAATATATTGTAATTATCAATAAAATATATAATTAATAGTATATAAGTTATTGAGTGGAACTCAAGTATTTCAAAATTTTCCTCAAGTCGAGCTCGATTGAGGTCAAGTTTTGGATTTTGGGTTTTCTAATCAAATCAAGTTCGAACTTGACACTACTCGAATCAACTCATCCCATACACACAAAAACTGTACAGTTGTCCGTTTTGCACTTATGATCGAAAAATGGTCACTTTTATGTCGTTTTTGTCCCATCATGAAATAATGGACAAAACTTATTAGGTTTAAAGGTTAATTGCAAAACCAGTACCCACATATTTTTTATTATTGAACTAATGTTGCAATTAACCGCAACGGCATGTGAGTTTCGAAAATTTTGAACGAGACTAAAAGTGGCCCCAAAAGGACATTTTGCGTATTTGATTTTCCCGTGGAACTAGTTTTGCAATTAACCCGTTAATTCTTCTCCCCTAATAATAAATGTTATTTTATAGGTTAAATTTGATTTTTAATTAATTATCGTTTTAACTATTTTTTTCACGTTACAGCTGCATAAAAAGATTAAAGAACTGAGAGAGACATACAAAAATGAAAACTTAAGCATCATCGTCACCGGGCACAGCCTGGGTGCCAGTTTATCCGTGCTATCCGCATTCGATTTAGTCGAAAACAAGGTTATAGATATCCCCGTTTCGGCTATCGTATTCGCTTGTCCTAAGGTCGGCAACAACGCGTTCAAAAAGAGGGCGAATTCCCACCCAAACCTCAAAATTTTGCACATTAAGAACACACACGATTTGGTTCCCAAAATACCCCCTTTCTTTTGCGGGTACGTGGGCACCGGGATCACCCTAGAAATCGACAACGATAAATCACCGTATCTGAAGAGACGATGCAAAAAAGATGACTGGCATAATTTGGAGGCGATGTTGCACGTGATCGACGGTTGGAATGGGAAGAAGGGGAAGTTCCTATCGAATGGGACAAGGAGTCGGGCGTTGGTCAACAAAACAAGTGACATTCTCATAGATGGGGAGGCCATTCCGGATTCGTGGTGGGTTGACAAGAACAAAGGCATGGTTCGTGGTGACGGTGGCAAGTGGATCTACGCGCCACCATCAGAGGATGATAAGCCCGTTCCTGAATTCGATGAGGATGAGAAGCCCGACCGTTCCTGAATTTGATATATGAAGATCAAACTATTTATTTCCGATACTTGCATGCATGATTGGTGTGCGTTATATTGTATTGTATTGTATTGTGTGAGTGTGACATTTAAATTTACTTCAAGTTTGGAATTTGGATTCCATATTTAGATATTGAACCTATTGAAGATTAAGGAAACCAGAGTCCATTTAATGTTTGTGTTTGGAAAATTAAATAAACAAATTAATTTCATATCTCTCTATAAGTTTCTGGTCTTTTTATGATGGCATACATAATTCTTTCACAGTATCGAGAGCCATCGTACCCTCAAAGACGCCGAAAAGCAACTCTCGACCCAAATTAAAATTTTTCACTCGATCGGCCTCCTCCCAAGATGAAGTAAGATAAATAAGCCCACGAGTGAGGGGGTGTTAGGAAAATTAAATAAACGAATTAATTTATCACCTCTTTACAAGTTCGGACTTTTAGATGAGACGAAATTCTTTCAATTTGTATATTGCATCATGTGCATGTATTCTTTCAATTTGTATATTGCATCATGTGCATGTATTCTTTCAATTTGTATATTGCATCATGTACGTCGTATGTTTTGTGATGTGTGATTTGAGAGGTAACCAATTAATATGCATATTACAACCACATGCATGTATACAACATTGCGCGCATATTATGGATCAAGATATGTGCAATATGCCTCAAATGGCCCCATTTCCCCTTTTTTATTTCTTTCTCCACTGCGTTTCTTCTTCCTCACAACATCCATGGCAGTTTCTTCTCTTTTTTTTTCTTCCCTCGTTATTTATTATTTCTTACTTTCACTGTGGTTTTTCATGGACACTTTTCCACGATAGTTGTCCAGACCCTTTATTCTCTTTTATGTTATTTGAAAAATGATTTTTTCCACTGCTAAAACTTGGTTTTTTGTCATACTGTTATCTAAATCGTTTTTTTTTTTTTCCATTTTCTTATTTTAGTTTCCATCTCTTTAAACCTAGTTATATTTTTCCGCACTTCGTTCTGATTTTTGTTCATTTAGTAACACAATTTTCTTTATACAGTAATACATTTTTCAATACTTTAATTAGGCTGTGTTTGGAAAGAGATGGTGTCTTGCACATCTAAATCTCCATCTAAATACCAATCCACCCTCTAAAGCTATCACATCACTATTTTTTTCTTTGTTCAATCATTCTCTCTTCTACGTACTTTTCTTATACTAACTCATCTTCCTTCCCATTTTTCTTACATCAACTCATTATCTCTCCTACTTTTCGTTCATTTACTCAATACCCCATTAATTAACAATAATAAAATAATATATTAGTTTTGATTTGACATAAATTTTATTAACCCCTATTTCTCCATCTAAAACCAGACACATATTTACTAATCACTAGATTACCCTCGTCCATCCTTTTCTATCTTCATCTCCCACTCACATCCCATTTACTACCACCTCTTTTCCAAACACCACTTTACATGCGTTAACTATACTAGTATATTACCCGTGCGTTGCACGGTTTGTGAATATAAAATGAATATGATGTGAATAAGATGAATTTCATTACAAATCTTTTGAACACTATTTATAACCCCTTATGCCATATCCATTTTTAAACTTGAAACATCAAACTGATCTAGCCATCTCTTTTCCACAAAACAAGTAGCCATGGCTCAAACCAGTACCAGTGAAGAAGCTCCATTGCTGGGCGGCGTCGAACCGTCGTGGCCGGAGTTGCTGGGCTGCAACGACTGGGACCGGCTACTCGACCCGTTAAACCTCCGCCTCCACCGCCTCATCCTCCGGTGCGGCGACTTCTGCCAGGCCACCTACGACGCCTTCAACTCCGACGTAAAATCCATGTACGCCGGCAGCAGCAGGTACGGCAAGAAACACTTCTTCGACAAAGTCATGCTCGACTCCGCCGCCGATTACCAGGTGAGAGTATGAATTTAGCGGGGGCGGTCGTCCTCCTTGGAATTTTAATTTTATTTTTACTATATATGTAATAATTTTATTTATTTATTATTCTCTCGATTTCATAATTAATTGAACATTTTTCATTTTGATCCATTTATATTTATTTTCTTTTTCCATAAATAGTATGAGTTTTTTCATTCTAATGCAACTCTTCAAAAAAAATTTATTTACCACATATACCATTATGCTCCACATAAAATTTTGTACTCCCAACTCTTTAGACACTGTGTAACTCAAGTGCTTTTTTAAACGTATAATTTATTTTCGTGAAACATTCAACTTGTTTTACATTGAACAAGTTGAACATTTCAGGAAAACAAGTTGCACGGTTTACTTGGCGAATAGGAGATGTGCTCCTTACTTTATGAAAAAATTTTGCCGACTCTGTCTTGACTGAATTTTGATCGTCCCTGACAGGTAGAGTGCTTCATCTACGCCACCGCGGATGGGGTCATGTCGAAAAGTTTATTTGTGGTTTGTCTGGCGGTTAAACCTTGGGACCGAATGTCGAATTTCATGGGCTACATTGCCACCACCACCGATGAAGTAAGCAAAGCGTTGGGCCGCCGTGAAATCTACGTCGTGTGGCGGATACCGATGAGTGGAAAGCGGAGAAACATAATCTACTGCTGACAAATTGCTTGCTAATTCTGATGACAACCACCATGGATGTTGTTGTTGCTGCGTATCCAAGGTCAAGGTTATGGGCGGGTGGCTCAAAATCTACCTTTCTTCAAAACCCGATTCCAATTCGGATTATGCCGATAAAAGCGCAAGGTCACAGGTCCGGAGAATATACTATTAATATTAATATTACTTGTAGAGGAATTTTGAGCTTTTTATGCCAATTTAAGGAGTATTGTGTTGAGATAAAGTCATGAATAAAACCGAGCTCCACTTCAATATTTTGAGCTCTTTATTGTTAATAAAAAATAATTGGGATAGAGTCATACGATACATATGGGTCATATATATATATGATGGGAGGCCGTCTACAAATTTTTCTCTTGCGAATTTGGTTTTTTCATATAATTAGACTAGTTTCGTAATTAACCCATTATCAATCTTCAATCCCCTGTTTTATAAAAAATGTCGTTTTAGAGGTTAAATATTATTTCTAATTAATTGTGGCTCTAACTATTTCTCCCTTATCACAGCTCCATAGAAAGATTCAAGAACTGAGAGAGAAGTACATTAACGAAAACCTAAGCATCATCGTCACAGGCCACAGTTTGGGAGCGAGTTTAGCCGTGCTATCCGCATTCGATTTAGCCGAAAACCAGGTTAGGGATATCCCCGTTTGGGCTATCGTATTCGCGTGCCCTAAGGTCGGGCCAACAGCCTCCCAAACCTCAAAATTCTACGAACAAACAAGACTTGATTCCCCACGTACCCTGCTGTGGACACCGGAACCACCTTGGAAATCAACAACGATAAATCCAAGATAACGCGGGACCCACCCGCGGAACCTTTGGAACTGGCATATATAATTTACAGGCGATGTTGCACGTGATTGCCGGTTGGAATGGGGCCAAAGGGGAATTTGATTTGAAAATTGCACCAAGTCTGGCGTTGGTCAACAAATCAAGCGAGACAATTGATTGGTTCCGTGTTGAGGGAAATTAAATAAATAGATTATTCCCGACCCTCTCTATAAGCTCGAGCTTTTAGATGAGACGGAATTCTCTCATTCCGGCCTCGAAGAATAAAGGGTTGATTCGTCATGAGAATGGCGAGTGGGATTACGCGCCTCCATCGGATGAGGATAAGCCCGTCCCTGAATTCAGTAGCTAATTAATTATTAATTATTTTGGATTTGCATGCATGGGTGTTATTTATAATTAAATTAATTACTTTAACTTTGCATCCGTATATCCACATTGAACCAAATAAAGGATACGGAAACTAGAGTCCATTTAAGAATGTTGCTATTTACGTGCATGTGTGTTGCCGACATGGTGTGATGTGTGATTTGTTATTTGAAATAATTATTTGAGCGTAAAATTCGAATGAATATAAATTGTTTGGTGTATTTTTTAATAGTAATAATATTTGTTTTTAACGAGCAATATTACTTATTTTAACTATTTTCACTAAATCGTATTCC
Organism: Stenogyne calaminthoides; assembly: GCA_037126765.1. Taxonomy (NCBI): domain Eukaryota; kingdom Viridiplantae; phylum Streptophyta; class Magnoliopsida; order Lamiales; family Lamiaceae; genus Stenogyne; species Stenogyne calaminthoides. The sequence continues at coordinate 35,751,725 of JBBCBC010000015.1, forward strand.
CTTCATCTCATACTTGATTGCTACATTGTAAAAAAGGTCTGTGATGTAGATTGAAATTATGTCTCAAGAACATGAATAATCCTGAAGAGGAAAGTTAATTTATTGATATAAGACACATCTTACAATGACCCAACCGACACTTTTATTAGAAAAATATAAGGAGGAAAATATGTAGACAATTTGTTCGTAGGTAATTTGTTTAGTTTAAGAATCCATAAAAAAAACATTAGGCAATGTATACTATTTAAGGATGAAATTATTTTGTTGGAAGATTCGTAATCATGTTAGAAAATTCTGTAGTCAATTTTTTATTTCTTGCAATGTAAAAATTAGATACGGTGATGGATGAATATGAATGATAATTCAGCAAACGATCGAGGTCAATTGTAATTTAAAGTATTAATTAATTATAAATTATTTTATATTTTTTTACCTATTCTTTTGGCACTTCTAAAAATTAAATATGATGACGGATGGATGAATGATAATTCAACAAACGATCGTGATCAATTATAATTTAAAGTATAAATTATTTTATAATTTTTTTACCTATTTCTTTTATCCTGGCTGACTACATCCCTAGTAATAAGCGTTTCACATTTGGAGAAGGGTAGGTTCTGCGTGATTTCTTTAGAAGCGGTGTAAAACTTTGGGCTTCTCTATTTTGGATTTTCACACTTATCAATAAGACAAGAACTTGGGCATTTTCTGTGATGAGTTACTATTTGGGCTATAAATTTCCAATCATTTTGCAGTAGGCCTAGTATATCAATGAGAGCCCATCTAATGTTCTATAATTCTATTAATAAATTTAGAGGACAATAAAAATGAACTAGCAATTAATCATCTTCACGCCAAGTGGTGAAAAAAATACCGAATATACCATCATACTGAGCTTACCGTATCGAAAAATACCGAATTTACTAAAATATTCTATATATCGAAACAGTATAAAATTTTGAAAGTTTCGATATACCGAAATATTTTCGGCATTCGATATCCCTGTACATTGTGGTATATACGTACCATATCTATAAATATGTAATATATTTTATTTTTAATTTAATTAAAATTTAAGAATTATAACTCATAAAATACAGATTTTTTTAATAAATAATCAAGGTATGAACGGTATATCGAATTTTCGATATGAAACGGTATAACATTAATTCGATATATATCAAAAATTTAGATATAGTATATCAAAATTATCGATACGATACGGTATGAATTTTTAAATACCGTAAATTTTAATACAGTATATGCTATGTTTGATACGGTATATCAACCCTATTACGCCTACTTTCCCCCTTTTCATTTTATCTCATTTTCTTTGTCCAACTAACCTTTTTTTTTTTTTTGTCCAGCTTTCTTTATAAAGGGTCAACCCCAAACCACCTTTTAATAGATTATAAATATAGATAACTTAAGATATTACGCTTATTCCATAAAATATACTCTCAAGTCTCGATTTTATTTGAATATTTATTATTTACACGAATTTTAATATAAAAGTTATTTATTATTATTAAAAGAAATAAAATTATTTTTTATTTAATTAAATAGTAAAATAATAATATTTAAGTAAATTAAATTATAAAATAGAAAAAATAATGATATATTCAATTAAATTTGGAACGGATCTTTCATGTTAAATGTTCAAATAAGAAAATAAGAATGGGTCGGATGGCGTATTTAACTTTTAATTATAGGGTATATATATTTAATGACATTATAATATTAATGTTGCTTGAAATTTTATTCGAATTTTTTAATTTATATTTTGTTAATTAAATTTAAATTTATTTGTGTTTTAAGATTGTGAAGAGTGAAAGTTGAGTAATATTATTACCCTTTTATTTATTTATATGGTTATTTAATGCACATTATTATAAGATTGTGTTTTATGTGCAATTTTTTCTTGTCTAAGTTTATCTTATGGGTGGGGGAGAGTATTACACATTTGCATTTGACAAATCCTCACTTAAACCCTCAGTTAATACCGTTAAAAAAAACCCTCTTTTAATATTGTAAGATGATATTGAACTCTTATGTGAAAATCAAAAACTGCTACGAAGAAAAATACTACTTGTATTTCACTAGAACTCGCGTTTATATTCCTATTTTATTATCCCAACTTGTTTAATTAAATTAGTGTGAAAGTTATTTAATAAATATTAATGTTTCATAGGGTGAATTTTTGTGACTAGGGTTCAATTTCAAAAAAGATCTGATTTTTTAATTTTTTTGATTCACAGAAAAAAAAATATGAGTAAAGTTAAATAAATTAGTGAGAAAGTTATTTAATAAATATTGTCTGATGAGTCAACTTTTAAATTTTTTTGACCTAGGGCTGATTTTTTAATTTTTTTTTCTACAGTGGATTGAACCCGCGCCATCCAGGCTAAAGCAGTAGCTATCTACGATCAAGCTACGAAGACTTATACTACTCAATTCACACGCTCGCGTTTATATTCCTATTATTATCCCACTTGTTTAATAGCTTGCCTAAATTGGATAATTTTCACGTGTTAAAATTTTCACATTAAACCTATTTATTTTTACGATTTATATATGTATATATACGTTTAAATATACAGTACTTCTTCCGTTCTACAAATATAAATTTATTAAACTTTTGTTTTGTTTTCCAATTTTGTTTTTATACAAGATCTTAAATTGATTAACTTTTTCAAGATCCAATCTTATTTATTTCATATAAATGATTTTTTTAAAAAAATATTTGAAAATTAAATACATTGAAATAACACAATATATGATATATTAAATATAAAACGGATCTTAAAAACTCATATAAGACTTTATCGATAAAAATATAGAAATAACACATTAATGATATATTAAATATAAGACAAAACTCGTATGAGGCGAGACGGGTACAACTTAGCGACCCAAAGTTAAAAAAGTCGAACGTTTCATCCTTCCTGCCTCACCATGAGACAAATACAATAAGTGTGCTCTAAATATAATAACTGATCTATTTTTACGGGACAAATCAAAATAAAATTAGTCTATCACCGTGGACCAAATGGAGTATCATTTTATATCTTATATAGATTCGCCGAAATACCATTAGTAATTAATTTCATCAGTAATGGAAACATATATTAAATACATTCAATTTCCTCCAACCGTTGTTACTTGTTATCATTAAATACTGCACACATGCAAGAGAAAACTAGCAAGGATAAAAAAAAACACTAGACTCTATAATATAATTATATATCATCAAATAACGCAAAAATGGCACTAATTTTTCGTAAACTATACTTTTGATCCCACTCAATCTCTAGATACTCCATATACATCCAAAAGATTAATCCACTATTTTCACCTCAGTCAATCCCCAAAAAATTACCTCCAACAGTCAAAAAACCCCATTTACATTTCCCCACAAAAAAAGGAAGTCATTTATCCTATTCCTAACGCCGTTAACGTTGCCAAGTTAGCATCTAACGGAAGAGACGGCGAGCGGGTAACGGAACGTGTTAGCGTACTGAAAGGAGAGCGCCCTGCCGTTAAGTAGCGGCTTGCCGTCGTTAACGAGGCAGTCGTCGAAACGGAGCCGCTTGAAGACGCGCGGGTTGACGAGCCGAGCCGAGCTGAACCAGCCGCACGTGAGGTGGATGCCGCCGATATCGCAGCCGGAGGCGCACGTGTTCATGATCTCCACCGTGTATGTCGGGATTCCGTTCGGCAGCGGCTCGGTGGCGCCTTGGCTTATCGTTATGTCCGATTTTGAACACTTTTCACTCCATATTCTGTTTGGTTCAACAGAACTTTCATTTCCTTGCTTTTCTCCTACATTTATTAAAAAAAATAATATATGATTCAGTGTTTTTATAATTATGTTTAATTTGGGTACCAAAATTGATAATGAAACAACAGAAATGAAGACCCTTTTGAAGGTAAATAAAATCTTTAGACTTGGAGTCTACAAGAGATAGAGTCTGCAAAGTGTTCACTGAAATGTCGCTGTTGAATGTTTTTAGTGGATGAATTCAATTTTTGGAAGGCAATGGAGAAAGAGACACTTGAATGAAAAAAGATAATGCATAGAGAATGGAGTATTTTGATATTTTCCTAATTGACTGTGTGCCAAGTGTCAACCCCCTCTCCCCTTTTATTTTCCATAGTCCACAAAAGGGCAATACACCAAAAAGTATCATATAGCATTGAATGCTGTATTTCTATTTAGTTCATTCTTGTCCTATTTCAAAAGCCCAAAACACGGCCCACTAAGAAGGCACACGTGCAAAGTAATTCAGCAAGTTAATGCACCCCTAAATAATTAACCAATAACCACCCCAGTGGATTAGCTAATTACTATTGTATTATTGCAGAAGTGTGTAAGTAATTATCATCTAATGAGAACAAGTAAAAGTTAGCTACTCTAAAATCTAAATAGGGGGGGTTGATATTTGGGGGAAAATGACACGTGGACAAAAAAGCTGAAGGGAGGCGCAAACGTACGCGACAACTGAGAAAAAGGGAAGGGGCAAACGCTGAGTCCTGATAGTGGCACAGTGCGCAGCGCACAGTGGGACAGTGTGTGTTTGTTGCATGTAAACATGCAACAAACAATGGCATAAAAGTAGACTATGCATACATACATACATGCTGCACATATATATCCCAACCACATTGTATGTGTTATCATATCACAATAATATTCACATGCATCATTGCAAATAAGCAATATACCCACCAGGCATTTCACAGATTCACCCTTTTGGTCTCTTTCTTCAAGCACACTAGTTCCAAAAACTAAAATTTACCAGATTTATTCTTCTTTTTTTATTTAACAATATTCTTGATCAATAAGTCAAATTTATAAAATTAAAACAGGAAATAATATAATTAACATACCATGATTAAGAAGCTTGCGATGAGTGTGAGAAAGAGAGAGAATCCTGTTTTGGGCAGTGGTTGTGCTCTTGAGCTGCTGGGATAAAACTGTATTTAACTGGACTAAACCAAAATCTGTAAAGCAAGAATCAAAATTAAGGTCGAATTAAAAAATTATATGCCAAACATTAAATAACATACCCATATTCTGGGGACCATATATGATATAACTACGGCAATTGAAAAAAGGCCTATCTAATATCATCTGGTGACATCAAATTAAATTTCTAATTAATCAAACAAGATGCACAAGCACACGTTTCACCAACACCAATTATTTGAATCCAAAATTCGCCAGAAAATTGAATTGAGGATACACGTGTGTGTGTATTCAGTGACACTGACCTGAATAGACCATAATCAGCAATAATGTGGCCGCGAATCCCGCCGTAATCGGAACTACTCTACGCCGCCGTATTGAAGATGGCGATTCAGGATTCATTTTTTTAATTAGCAACCACCAGGTTTTGGGGAAGACCGAGTCACACCGAGTCAACTCGGAGCTAGCTAGCGGCTAGTGCCTAAATAGAGAGGAAACTGCGCGGAATAAAGGAAAACTAAATCAGCTTTACAAATATCCTCCGGTTTATCATTGACTTGAAATTGGAGAGAGAAGAAAAGAGCGGTGATATGACTTGACAGCTTAGATTTCACAACTGTAAAACTCTACAAAACCATAGCATATACGTGCACAAAAATCAACTCAAATCGATTCCTGAAAAAGGACTAAAATCTGCGGTGAAATGAAATCGAATTCGAAATTCAATTAATAAGCCTACCTATATAGAAATAAGAGCAGATTAGGCGTTTGACTTTGAACAAAAAAAATCAGAGAGTCACGAGTGGTGTTTTAAATGAATACAGAAAATGAAGGAAGGAGAACAAGAGTGGGTAATCTGATGAATGTTGATTGAATTTTTCTGAGAATTTAAGCAACAATAAAGGAAAGTTTCCCGACATTGCTTTAAAGATGAATCCCGGGAAAAGAGCCATAGCCGGATTTATTTTTCCTTTTCCTTTCCCAATGAATGCTCTCCGAAAAACAGATACTGAATCAGAAAGCAAAATATGTTTCATAAACCAATGATAAAACAGAACAAATTCCGAAACCTATCAGGCATATTGAAAGCAAAACGTTGCAGAGAGACAAAAAAGAGAAGCAGAAATTGCGATTCAGAAAAAAACGCAATATGCAGCCTCTGAGATCTCGCTCTTCGTCTTTTACCTTTGATTTTGAAGGTTTGGAGGAGAGAGAACAATCAGTTCCGAGAATCGTGCATGATTGTATAAAACTATAAATATATATATATGCATGTATGTATTGTAGAGAGAGAGAGTGGGATTTGTATGTATTTGAGGAGAGAGAAAGAGGAACGGCGTAGGGTTTTTTTGGTTTTGGGGATGAAGGAAGTGTGGGAGAATAAATTGCAGAGAAGAAAGCATGTTCAGAGGTACCTCTGCTTATATAGTGGTAAAACCAGAGAATGAAGTGATTAATAACAAATTTTAACCGCGGTAATTCTTTCTTTTTGGCTTCGAGTGTTTTGGGTTTTACCGTTTACGGTAATCAACTCGCGGCTGTTGGCATTGTTAATTGTGAAAAGTATAGTTTGCCCCTGTAGCGAAGGCTCTAAGATGCTGTTTAGAAAATTACTAAATTTACCTAGGGTATGTTTGTTTCTTTATCTAGTGATCTATGAGTCCAGAAACAAACATGCCCCTAGGGAATAAAAGGAGTTTGGAGAAATTTCTGAATCCCCATTATACCCTTCTCACTATCTCACTAATATAGTAAACTCAATCTTTCATTAAAGAAGCAACGGTGAAAATTTTAGATTGTTGATATTGAAGAATTTAAAAGGTAGATGTGATTTTTAAAAAAAATATAGATAAAGGAATTGTGTTAACTCTATCTTTTTAATGTTACTTATATGTACAAAGACTATCATTATTATGCTTAAAAATTATCATCGTCATATGCACAAAAATTATTAATATTTAAAAAATATATCATAATAAATAATAATAGTTTTTTGTTTATAACAGTAATATTGTTCATGAATAAGCTTATATATAAATTATGTCACAGTAGAACATAAAAATTATAACCATCATACATAAAAATTATGACTATTTAAAAAATAAAATATATTTCAAACAATGATAATTTTTGTATTTAAAGGTAGTAATTTGTATCCACAATCCAGACAAATGTGAGGCTAATTTGACGAAATATACCATTGTTTACCATTTTCTGAAAAACCGAATTCATATTGAGCGTGTCATTGTAAATTATGAAAAGTCTAGTTTGCCCCTATAGGTAAACTCTAAGATACAGTTTAGATAACTTCCTAATTTAGGCCCCCTTCGCGGGATTGATTGGGATAAGTCATGATTAGCATTTTAATTCCAACTAATCTATAGTTTGTGTGCGGGATGAGGGCCCATGATATACATCAAGCTCGAGTAGAAAATATACAAAATCCTCCATGGAGGGATATGTCAATCTCATGTGAAATATGAGATAAAGCATATCCCAATTGTAATATTATAAATTGTCATTTTATTGTTTTAATAGATTCACAAGAATAAAGTGTTTGTTTCAATTCAATTTAAGAGTGTTTATGACATTTCAATAGGTATTTTATTTAATCCCTCAATCTAATCCTATAATCTAAACGTTTATCTTGATTCAACAAATTCAGTCAAATCAATCAAATCTCACTCAATCCTATCACATCTAATCAATTCAATCCCATGAACCAAACACCCCCTAAAAAGGAGTTGGGAAAAATATTCACTTCCCGTTATACTCTTCGCACTCTCACTAATAAAGTAACTCAATCTTTCATTAAAGAAGCATATGGTGGAGAGTGGGTCTCACGTGCACTTATAGTGCATTTTAAAAGTGTGCAATTATACAAAATAGAAACGTACAACTATTTCAAATAGAAGCATGCAACTATATTCTCATATTAACAGTTGCACTCTTTTGTGTAAATAAGTCGCATTTTTCAACATAACAAGTTGCACGCTTCTAAAATGCACTATGAGTGCACGGTGCACCCGAGTGCATACAAGACCTAGCCCACGGGGGTTGGAAATTTTAGGTTTTAGATATTGAAGAATTTTAACAAAAAAGTAATGTGAAATTTAGGCTAACTTGACGAAATATACCACGTTTATTTTTCAAAAGAAAAAGTATATTGTACTGTTTCAAAGCTTTAAAACATTGATCAAGTAAAGTGGATGATGGATACAATTACATTAATTAGGCATAAGAAAGAAAATTATACCTCAATGCCTTCTCTCCCAAAATTCTGGTACGATTGTAATATTTGTATGTGGGTAGTACTAATGTGATGAGTATATATAGAGATTTACGAAGAAGTAATATATAAAGACGGAATCAGCATTCTATAATTATTTATTTCCTAGATGCAAATCTCAGAATCTTCTAAATTGATGATTTTATTGTCTAGGATATCAGATACTAAATTATTACTATCAAATTTCATAATCTCATAATTTTATTGCCTAAAGACTAAAACTCATATAAGACGGTCTTATACATGAGACGGGATAGAACTTAACACAAATTATATTTCATCCCTTCCAAAGTATTAAAAAGTCAATACTCAACGTATACCCCATTTCACCGTGAGATGATCTCATGCAAGGATGTCTCTTGTCTAAATTATAGGCGACTTACAATTAATGCTGACAGTTTATATAGATTCAATTTTAATAGTTGTAAGTTGTAACTTGTAAGATGATTTTTTTAAAAAAAAAAAAAATTGTCATAATTCTTGTTTTAGAAAAAGAAATCAACGACTGTATCAAGTCACTTATATGTGCGTCAAGTGTGGTTAGAAATTCACTACCTGACACATCGAGGTCTTGGATTCGAGACAAGGAGGGAGAATATTTATTTCCTCTTGTGATGTTTCGTTCCGATTATGATGCGGTTGTGATTACGAGTTGCAGTTTCGGGTGATCCCCCTCTTGTAGTGATTGTGGTTTCGATCTAAACCGAGATAAAATGATGTTGTCATGTGCCCGGATGGTAGAAGGAAATTATTGCAATTGAATATCTTAATGAAATATTGTAATTGATTACCTTACAAAAAAAATTCACTTCTGCACTGCACTGTACTATCATTCAATTAATCGTAACCACAAATCTATATTTGTATTATATATATGTGTATCTATATATATATATATATATAATAGCAGAAATCAGCCCAAATTTAGAAACCGTTGAACTTTCCCGTCAAAATAAATGTCAAATTATGAACAGATTTTGGAAAGAAAATATTATAAAAAATAATGAATCCAGAAAAAATCATTGGGAAAAAATAGAAAAAATCTTTGAATTAAATATTAACAAATAATAATGAAAAGAAAATCTTGGCAAGGTCTCATATGCTAATGCAACTGGTTCACGGATATAGGATCCGTACACTCGTCCCGACCCTATCCAACTTATTACATCCGGGTCATATAAATAGTTTCATTTTCTACCTTTTCAGCAAATGCAAACCAATCCTTCTCCCTTTCAACCAGTCTCTCACATCACCGCATGCGCGCATCTCATCCCGCGCCCACCACAGCAAGATCGCCTTCATCAACGCTGCCACCGGCCGCCGCCTGACCTTCTCGGAGCTATGGCGCGCCGTCTCCGCCTCTCTCGCCGCAGAATTCGGCATCCACAAAGGCCATGTTATCCTCCTTTTTTCCCTCAATTCCATCTACGTCCCCATTGCCTGCCTCGCCGGATGTCACTCAACGCCCTTCGCGGAGCTATGGCGCGCCGTCTCCGCCGCCCCCGCCGCCGAATTCGGCGGCATCCACAAAGGCTACATCATCCTCCTCGTTTCCCTCAATTCCATCTACTTCCCCAGGCTATCATTTCATTTGGCCCATCATGGAAGTTGCACTTTTCAATTACATTAAATTGCATGTTTTTGTTACAAGTAATTGCACATTTCAATTATAAGTAGTTGCACGTTTTGTTACAGGTAATTGCACATTTTAGTATTTAGGCTAACCCATTTTTAAAAATGGATCACCCACTTACATGAGTGCAAGGTTCACTTGGATGCACATGAGACTCACTCAAAAATCTTTGGTATTTAGATTGATAATGATTTTTATTATTTATATCCAATAATAGATCTCTTTCAAATTGGTATGTAATATATATTTTTTATTTTTTTTTCTCCAAATTAGGAAATGGATTTTTGGAAAAAAAATATCAACAAATAGTAATGATTTGAGAAAAAAATTTGGGAGATAATTGAAAAAATCTTTGTATTAAATATTAACAAATAATAATAATTATTTTTTAGTATTTACATTGATCATAATTTTTATGATTTATTTCCAATAATAGACCACTTTCAAATTAGTTTATAAAAAAATATTATAATATATATTTTCTTTTCTATTTGGAACTCTCCATATATATCTACTATATTTTCTGACCAAATTTAGAAACATATTGAATTTTTCCGCAGAAAATTATTGTTAAACTGAGAAACGGGTCTTTGAGAAAATAATTCCTCCGTCTCATACTTGTTTATCACTTTTCTTAAATGGCATGTCTCGTAATGAGTAACACTCTTGTAAACCAGGTCTATGCATAAACTCTATCACTATTGTGGGTAAAAAGTAAAAACTATCACTGTTATGCACAAAAAATTTCACTGTTTAAAAATATAAAGCATTTTCTAAACAAAATAAAATATTATACAAAAAAATTATCACTGTTATGGAATTATCACTTTCACTTCGCATCTTCCAGTCATTATTCCAAAAAATTAAACACAAAATAAAATGTTAAAATGAGTACAACAATAATTCTCCCATGATTCCATACCCGTTTTAAACGTCGAATTGAAAACTGAGAACAACCAATCAAGGCCGATCTTAGAATTTATGGAGCCTGCGTCGATTTTTAAATTAGGCCCCGTAGATTAATTTTATCTTGCATGTTTATCAAAGCATATACTATAGAAATAATCTGCTCCGAATTTTTCCTCATTTAACCTCTTTTTAACTTCATTGTTACTCCGTGATTACTTATTTATTATATTGATAGCTATATTTGCTTCTTTTATTGAAAAAAATATATATATTTTTTTAAAAAGTAAATAATAATTTCTTAAATAAAAATATTAAAAAGAAAATACTATAAAATCAACAAAAAGTTTCTTAAAAAACATTAGATAAATATGTCAAATTCAAATTGAATTGTAAATTTCATCTCGTTATTTTAATCAATAAATACTACCATATAAATTTTTTAATATATTTCACTCATACAAATAAAATAAAATACTATATAAATAAGTCATATTAATATGTCATAAATATAAATTACTCAATGTCTAGATTTTGTAATTTGAAAATTGAATATTGTTTTGAAAATTGAATATTGTTCTTCTCTTCTAATGTATTGTTGTTATTTTAAAGAAGTAACTCATAAATATACATTGAGGAAAACATTATATAACTTGAATCCCTACATCAGGCTTAGACATAGACTTTTTTGTGTATATATTGAAGTTATCTAAAATGTATTGTTGTTATTTTAAAGAGGTAAGTCATAAATATAAATTGAGAAAAAAATTATATAACCTACATCAGGCTTAGACATAGGCTTTTTTGTGTATATATTAAAGTTACCTAAAAACAATTTTTTGTGTATATATATTTCGAAGTTATCTCAAAATATAATAGGTCCCTTTTTAAGTGTATATATTGCATTCAAATATATATAAAAAAACAAAGTATATATGCAAAAAAATTAAGGCGCCAAAATTAGATTTTTTTTGCGAACACAAGTTGATCAATCAATAATATAAATCAAGTCCCTCTCACTAAGCCACAAATAATTCTCCATATAACTCCGCATTCAAATATATATAATAAAACAGGTATATATGCATAAAAAAATTAAAATCCTGTTCAACCGAAAAAACGTTCCCTTTTTTTTTTTTAAAAAATTAAATTATTAATTTTTATTAAATATTTAAAATTTTAAATCTATATTCTCATCCGAACACTTTCGAAGAGGATAAATGTATTTAGGTGACAAAATTTATAAAATAATATAAAAAAGTTAGAAATAATATTTCGATATAATTTTTTTTTTGAAACATAAGATATTATTATTGAACGGAAACGTTGTCCCAACGAAGAAGAAAGAATAATGATAATCTTTAGTCATATCTTCTTTAATTAACTCTTCAAATAATCTGACTTTTCAAATAACCTCAAGCAATTTGTAATAATCATATCAATTAAAATGACTTAAAATAAGATACGAACAATTAATAGTTTGCAATTAAAAATAAATTTTCAATAGAGTATAATTAAAACTCATTAGAATCCAAGATTTGAAAATGAAGAAATTCACAAGAGAATTTAGAGAAAACACACACAACAAGAACTTAACCAAAATTGTTACGGAAACTTAATAATAGATACATTTTAGAATTAAAATATACTAATAAATACAAAATAATTGCATATACATAGGTATATTTACATTTTCACGTGCAACTTTGATTATATATACAATCTCATTTTTATTTATTAGTAATTTACATTAAAAATTTATACCTATTAGTAATTTTTTCAAATTACTAACAGTGGATTATTAATTTACTTGATATCTCACAAACACTTGCTACAAACCATACATCAATTTCATTGTACATTGCACCAGAATTAAAGACTACAAAACGGGAAATATAGTACAAGAAGCAGAAGTTGTAAAAACGAGAGGAAACAACAATAAGGTAAATTTTGTTATGGGTGCACGGTGATCTTTTAAAAATCGATTTTTAAATTTAGAAAATTTTGAAATCATAATAAACTCTGTGATTTAACCATATATCAAATCAATACGTAAAAACTGAATGATGATGCATTATAATATCGTTGTTGAGTCCTATTGTAATAATTTAATTATTTGATGAATTAATAATAATATAGCATAAAAGTGTAAGGAGAAAGCTTTATTTGTATTGAAAAGTGTAATAGTAAATTTAAAGTTGTTATAGTGTTGGATTTTAATAGTAGCCCTATTTATATTTGCAAATCCTAAAGCCGTTATTTTAAAACTCAGAACCACAATCCCAATTAGGTGGTACGAGCTAAACACGATGCATATCTCCTCATTGACTTCAAGCTTTTGAGAATGAGTTTTAAGGAGTTATAACAGTGATAATTAAGACGAATAGTAGATCTTGAATCAGACCGTCTCACGATGAAATGAAACATAATTTGAGAATGACGTTTAAACACTTCAAAACAAGGGTGTGCTAATTTGTGAACTATGTCAAACAAATTTATCTACCGACAAAAGGGTAGACGTAGAACAACAAATACTCCCTCCGTCCCCCAAAAGTATGCTCAGAGGGCTAAAACATGCTTTACGGAATGATAAATTAAGCACGTCTACGGACGCAAATTTTTTTTTCTTTATAGTCCAACAAACACTTAATTACTCAAGTTTTCATTATACTTTACTCGTACTTAATTATATTATTCATAAATGGACTTAATCTACCTTTTCGTAAAACATGTTTAAACCCTGTGAGCATACTTTTGGGGGACGAAGGTAGTATCATTTAAATGCACTTGAATTGCATGGTTCACCTGATGCATACAAAACTTTGTATTACCTTTCTAGTTCTTCATTCTATGCTTTTTAGGGGCATTGTGCATGTAGCTTTAATATGCATGTAACTAAGTATGTAAATATGCCAAATAATTCCATCACCAAATCAAACAAGAGACAGTTTCCAGCCGTTTGGTTTTGATTTAATATTACAAATGGACCTTAATCTCTCTCCCTTGAAAATGAGACTCACTAAAACTAACATACCACCTAACAGTGAGATTAAAATGGTGCCTGTCTTGTACACCAGTTCCATTCTAGGATTAAACAACTTTACATAATGCACGTCCTATTTTTTACCATTGGAAGACATTTTCTCCTTCAACCTCAACTTGTCCAGCAACTGTTGAACGGTATTCGATGCTTCCTGATGAAACAGACATTTTTATGATGAGAAGCAATAATCGAAGCAAAATTTATCATAAAAAAATAATAGTAAGTTAAACCTTTAATTTCTTTCTCATATTTTCCTCTTCCATGTCTCTGCGCTGCCTCTCTTCTGAAAATATATCAATTAAACTATCCTGCTCTTTACATTGCTCTTCGAGTTTTTGTTTCGCCGCTTGAAGCTGGTTAAGTGATATCAGGCATCAGAAAACACATGTATACCACCCAAAATATTGGATAATTTTAGTGCTGCGATTAACTACAACGAAGGTGGTAAAATAGTTTTCATAACATACAATTACCAGCCAAAGGTTTCCATCATGTATCAACCTGATGAAATATTATGGGCTTTTCAGACTAGTCAGCTCTATCTGCTATAACTAAACAAACATATTTTAGATTACCGTTTAAACTCTTATTATCAATTTATCAAGAAATTTTGGTAATCTGAATACGGAGTAAATTGACAAAAGATACTGGTAAATAATCAAAACTATAGGATACAAGATGGGCGGAAAGGTAAATTTATTAAGGCAAATACTTTTATGCACCAGTTGCAACGTGCAATTCAAGTGCATTTCTAAATGGTATTACTTTGTCAGTATTAACTGTTTTCACCACACAGTATTAGCTGAACACTAGTTGCACGGTGCAACTGCTGCACCCAAGTGTTACTCATTGGCAAATACTTCTGTGCACAAGTTTCATTATGCAACTCAAGTGCGTCTTTAAATGGTATTAGTTGTTTTACTAAAAGGAACTAGTTGGTCAGCAATAATTATCACTGAACAATATTAGTTGTTTGCATTTAACATTATAAGTTGTGACCAAGTGTTACTTTGTATGATTCCCCAACGGAATGGGAGAGTTATGCAACAACTATTACTCACCTTTGTTATACTTGATACTAAAACAAAGGAAATAGATATTTCAATAATGGATTAGGACAGCAGTTAAAATGCTGAGGCTGCTACAGGGTTTTCTAACATTAAATGACACTTTTACCTTCTTCCATTTATTGCCAAACTAAAGTTGAGCAAGTTATTATCTAACCAACCACAAACCAAATCATAAATAGATAAAGTATTGCCATACTAATATTGAGGATGTACATTTAGAAAATTCAGATAAAAGAAGGCAGCCATGGAGAACATAATATCACCCATTGTGACGAGGGAAATAATGTTGAAATTACTACCTGAGATTCGAGAGATTTGGATTTTTCTTTTTCCTTCCGCAAATCATGCAGCAAATCACCAAGAATCTCTTCTTCTTTCCTTTTCAATCTGTGAATTAAGAAAATAGCAATTATTTAAAGTGATAATAAAAAGAAGCTCAAGAAAAAATCTTAACTCAGGTAGGCTAAGTACTTTTCCCGCAATTGTTGGTTCTCTTCTTTCAACTGTGCTAATGCATTAGAAGTGGCACCAGATGTTGAAAACTCTTTCTGATAAAAACAAAAACAAAATCAATGTAAGAAAATCATCTTTAAAGTGAATAAAGGAACATAATTTAAAATTAATTAATCATTTTTCAGATGATCTCATGAGAGGTTATTAGATTAACTTTTTTTTTTTTTTGAAAGAGAGGATCCATATGCTTAACATATCAATTATATAGATCATTTCTTTAGGTCAAGAGTGTAGAAAAAATAAATCAAAACAATAACAAAATTGACTTTTACGTTACAACAAATGGTTGAGATTAAGATACTAAGTAATAATAAATCAACCCAAAGGTCAATTCTTATACTTCCAACCTCCTTTCCTAAACCCCAATAATAGGAGGCTGACTGTTCATAAATACAAGTTTCATGATTATTGTTTTTATATTGATTATCTAAAGAAAAAATTGACCAATCTTGTGCAGATGCATGTCATAAATAGCACACTGATAACACCCGGATGAATTACATAATACGCAAAGAAAAATCTGTAAAAAAACTAGCAGTTTCAGTTGATATCTAATATAACGTGCCAAAAAGCAGTTGTTAGTTATTACATTTTCTTCACAAAAAAGTAGAAAAAAAAAATCTGCAAAATCGGGTAGAAACAGGAACATTGTTTTCTACTTGATAGACACTTAAAAATTATAGAGGATTAGCCCTCACTTTTGTTATTCAACTTTTCTTCTGACAAAAATTACTTCGATAACTTCAAAGCACCAAAATGAAACTATTTATGACCTAGTTTAAATGCCTCTAAATGTGCATATAGAAAAAATTGGCTGAATCTTGATTTATAAAACAGCATCAAGCAAGATCCTCGAAAAGACCCTACATTCATTCAACTTCTACGAAAATCATGGACAGAGAAGCAAAAATCAAAATCACCTGTGCATTAGAATTTCGGGCCGTTCGGGCAGGCAAGCCATTTTCTGCACCTTTATGATTTCTCAACCCAGATGGAGTCTGTGATCCGTCTTTTCTGATAGGTTCACTTGATGAAGCATTAAACTTCTTTCTGGAAGTGTTGTTTCGCCTATCACCATCATCGTTTGAATCCTCCGATGAAGATGATGATAACTCGGTATAATTTCGTTGTTTCCTAAGTGATCTGGCATCCACCTTCCCATTTGAATGCCCGTTAATATTTCCCTTGTCGCCCAACTTGGTTTGTGTCTTATCACTGGAAAAGCTATTTTGCTTCTGTAGTTGAGGACTTTGCTGAGAACCTTCATGATATATTTCTGGGAAACGAAGATACACTAGTCAGATCATCCTTGTCAACATCATATTTAAAGCTTCAATTCACTGAATTTTCTGAATCGTAATCTTTATTTCACTATAGTGATGTTTGTTTTATGTTTTAACTTTTAAGTAGTTTTTAAAACCGATTTTTGATATCTAGGAGATTATGAATTCCTGATAAATAAAGGGGTGTGTTCGTTAGAATTTTGGATAGGGAGTGTTTGCAAACTCACTTAACAACTTCTAAAATCACTTATTTTCAGAAGTTGTGTATAGGAGCTTTTGAAAGTAAATGATTCTATCCCTTTTCATATTGCTTTCAAACATCCCTAATTTCTTCATTTCCCTCAATTCTTAGGGTCCCAAAAGTTATATTTTTCCTGTTTTCGTCCCCACCTCACTCTCATTATCAAACTTGGTTCAGGAAGTACACTTCTACTAGTCCCACCGCTAGTTGACTGTCCATTTACTGACAGAATTAACTATTTCGGGGTACTAAATATAATTATGTGAAAATTATTGATTACATTACATTAAACACCCCCAATTACTAATTAATTACATTTAATACTCCTTCCCCACCCCCACCCCCACCCCCCAAAAAAAAATTTGATTCCCCCAGTCAATGGATGGGTCAACTAATGGCCAGAGTAAAGTGTACTTCCAAGACAAAGTTTGATAGTCAGTGAAAGAGGGGGACCAAAAACTGGAAAAAGGTAAACTTTAGGGACCAAAAAAGATATTATCTCCTTTCTGTGACCTCTTCCATTACCTTTTTTATTACGTCTAGCAGCATAGCCAATTTTGTGACAGTTTGTGGACCTGGAAAAGAAAAGAAGAGCAAACGATAAGATTTCATTGAGAACAAATGCAAAGCAATTGAATGGAAGATACGTTTGAAACCAAAACATATATGGAAAAAGTACAGACCAATATGTCTTTTGCATTTGTATTAATCGTGATTCAAGTCTTGCGAGAACTGTGGTCCGTTCAAAACCTTGCTTATCATGAGCTGGTTCCACAAAATTGGCTTCGAGCACACCTTCAATAGGAGAACATACAGTATTAAACAACTTATCCCTAACTTTCCAAAATGGCTGAAAATAACAAGATATTTACCAATAACTCCACGGCCATCGCTACCTGGCGGATGCCAAACTCTCCAAAATGGCTGGAAAGATCAGGATAGTTAACATGAGGATTACAGTTAAGTACAAATTACAATTAAGGAAAGAGATGGAGAATAAGAAAAATATGCTAACAGAATATGGTGCCAATTAATTTATTAAGTTCTGTAGAAGATAGGATATGTACAACTATAAGTAAATAAAAGTGAAAACATCTCAAGTTCATAAAAAGTTAGTTTCTTTTATTATTTTATAAAAGCGAAAAATGACTGAAATAAAATTCAAATGTGAGCTACAATTCAATGGTTATTTTCAGCTCCATAACTTAGAGGGTGTTTTCAAACTCTATGGAATAGTGATAGAATCACTTCTTTTAAATGGCTGCTCACAGCTTTTGAAAAGGTGATTCTAGACAGTTTTTTGAGCTTGAAAACACACTCTCAATCTATGAATAAGCCATTTTCAGAAACACCAGCCACACGTTCGTATACGACGCATTGTGCTGGTAAAAGAATTGATGCATTTGCCACCTGGAGCAAAATATTATTTAAAGAGATAGCATATCCATGAACTCATTAGCAACCAAAAACTAAGTGAAAACATAAATTTTCAAACCAAAATCGCATACATGTAAATCGTAGACATAGATGACTAGCTTCATACAATTCTTGGCCAACTAAACAACAACAAATTAGAAAATTACCTTGATAAGCCGGTTTTTGTGATAGACGTTGAACCCCTGAACATCAATGTGTGCTCTTGCGTCCTTTACAAACCCAACAGTAACTATAGCAACCATCTGCAGCAAAAATGAAACTTTACAAACTTGCATCAATAGAAACTGGAGGCGAACTCACACAGTACTAAATAAGCAAATATTACATTTGCGAATTGTGGTATCCCGTCAACGCCTGCCTGAGGACGATATATAACTTCCTGAGACATCATCATATCATTCACGATATTATGATGCTCAACATCTTTACCACGCAAAATAATTCGAAAGCATGGAGGAAGTCTGAGATAGAGAATAGCTGCATAGTTCTGCAATTCCAACAAGCGATTTTGTTAAGAGAAAAGCTGTTTCCGTTGGGTAATGCGCACATATTTGTGAGCATTAAGTGTATTGTTTTTTGGTTACAAAAGCTAGTAAAACAAATATTGGAACCTTTTAACAAGGGCAAATCCTTCTATGCACCAGTTTCACGGTCCAACTAAAGTGCATTTTTAAATAGTATTAGTTGTTTAAGTAACACGTATTAGTTGTTTTAACCGAACAGCATTAGTTGTTTTCATTGAGCAGTATTAATTGTGCATCAGTTGCACGGTGCACCCAAGTGGTTACTCTATAACAAGAGGGAGTAACATGAAGTGGAGAAGAAACAAGGAGGAGAGAGTCAAATTTAGTTAAATCTATTGACCAAAAAGGTTTCCTAAAGCAAAATCTCCATCTACAAGACCCCTTATGTAGCAATATAGACATCCATATTAAGTTCAAAATTTGGTATCACAAAAATATTTCTTAAACCCATGAAATGCTTCTGAGCTGAAGTCTCCTTCATGAAATTTAGGTGCCAACTAAGTTTAACTTTACAAAGCACAAGTTTAAAGAAGCTAATTAATGACCATGAATATATTTTCACTTAACCACTTTTATGCTCAACCTCAGATAGCATTTACAAGTTACAATGAAATTGGCAACAGTATAAAATCATAACATGTGCAAGTGCCTTGTACAGGACCTACCAAAAAAAATAAGACTGGTGAATACAAACAAATCCATATGCTGTAAACAGGTTAAACTTCATGAGTTGATCCTGGAGGATTATATCTTTTGGTATAACCCACCATGTCAACATACAGATACAAATCATGCCCACAAAATTCCTTGATATGTAAATAAATGGCGTCTTAAGGTGGTATCAATAAGTTAATATGCTACTCCTAACTCCATTTCACAGGTTACTTTCCTAGACCTTATTTTTGTTTGTTTAGATATACTTATCTTGTGTTCATATTATGACGATGTATACCACTGTAAAAATCTATCATCAATAAGAATTTGCAGTCTGTGTTTCACATTGTTTCACATAATTTTACTGACTCAGTAAAGGAAATCAAAAAACTAAGACCAGAAATTATGCATTCTTATTCCCCTAAAATTTTTAATAATTAATTAAAACCTAACTTTGAATTATTAATTTCAAGTTAACCTTAAATATTCTGTGCACACCAATACCAGAAAAATGCATTTTTTATTTATAAAAAGAAAATACAGCTATTGGCAGCAAGAATATTTGTGTCAATATAGTGTTGTACATGTATTGGAAAAAGAATGGTTAAGATTTAAGATTGCATTTCAAGTGCATTCTTCTCCTCAATCCTTATAGAACACACCAATGATATACATATTTTCAGTTGAACAAAATGAGAAACTACTTTAAACACTAAGAGGGAAGTCATGTGACTCATGTCTAAGTAAAATTGAAACCAAGAATACTATAAATATGACAACAGGTGTATATTTAAACAACATCTGTAAGCCCTCAAAAGCACAGATGTACAGATAAGAAGTGCACAAGACTAGTGGAAAACAAAGGATCCTATTCAGAACATATAGGTGATGTTAGTTTTGAGTTTTAAAAACTAGGATTTTTGGGTTTTGAAATTTAAAACCGGTTATAGTTCAGGATTACGAAACCCGTTTATGTACCATCACACTTTCCAATACAATCAATTCTCCCTCCTTACACTTTAATATATTTAAATCATAATTCACATCATACAATCAGTACAATCACACTCAATAATATAATAATACAACTTCATCCACTCTTACACATTGATTTGACATGAAGTTGAATATCACCCTACTCAAAAACCCAAGCAAACACACTTTACTTATTTATCAGGATTTCAAAATCCCCTAGTCCTCAAAAGCCAGTTTTTAAAAGTCACTTAAAACACAAAACAAACACCACTATACAGATACTGTATTAGTAAGAGCAGTTGAACACAGAAGATCAGATTTAAATCACACGTGAAAGCCGCTTACCCTTAACGAATGGCGATATGTTAGAAAGTGCTTGGAGTTGGGGTGCTTCTTTGCCATATCTATGTTCTTTTCGTCTCTGTTGACCCCTCTGATTTGGATATCCTACAAATATAGAGAAAATTAAGGAATTATATCATTGGTAGTGAAACACAGATCCATCGACAAACATATATTAGATGTGCAGCTTACATGTGGATCAGTGTCGAAATCCAGTTCCAGCAGACCTTCGTCATCCTCCCAAAGATTGTATATAATTATTTGGGTTCCTCGATCTTGCATTTGATTAAACTAAACAGTCACAAAAAAAAAAAAAACAGTATTAAGTTAATCTTAAAATTTCTACAGCCTCTGTAGATGAGATAAGGTTGAACCAGCACGTTTAAGGTAATCACTTTCTATTATGCTTGAAGAAATTAAATATATGAAGCTCGTTCACGAGGTTTAGCCGATCAAGCCCGTCATCATGTTTGCTTAATTATGGCAACCAGAGAAGACAAGGAATAAGAGATTTAAAAAGGTAAAAAAAAAAAAATTGTACTCTGTTGCCTAATTACTGCATACTGAAACAAATCATTGCCACCAAATGGTTCAATGAATTACCTAAAAGAGTTATTCATTGTCTGGCTCAATTATGCACAATGTCATCAGCAATTGGATCAGTGGCCTTATTTAAATATTTTACTTAACGTCTTCAAACACTACTGTCATTGAAGATAAAGAGTGGATTAAGAAGAAAATAAAGCACCCAAATTCAATTTAAATTTCTATTTCCAGTGACACCAGCCAGAACATTTTAACTAAATTTAAAGATGAGTAAAGCAGCACTAGTAGGCTTACAAGATAAAGTATAACATGCATTTGTTTTCATTCACAACAGCCCATAAAACCCATACCCAAGCAGTATGAATAACAAAGTATCTATGTCAAGATTTTAAAATACACTAGTATGTTTAATTAGCACGATGCAAATATAGGATAGATTCAAATTCTTCAAGCTTGTCAATCTTTAAATAAATTGTCAATTAACCATGCTTTCCCATCTATAAAACAGGAAACAGCGGTATATTGCAGTGTACAAATTGGTTGTATCATGAGCGTGAAAAAGAAGAAAATTTGAGTCTTCCACTGACACTGAGAAACTGATGATGTGGGGTGTCAATTTTGTGCTTCAAATTGTTTCTCAAAAGTCAAAATTGCATAAATATATTTAAATACTAAATAAAATGGAAACTAAAAACCAAAATATGAAAATAGCAAAAAAGAAAAAAAAATCACCTGCTGAAGAAGATCATCTTCACTAGAAAATGGAGACCATTGGACTATTGTATCAACATTTTGGTTCCAGTCAGTAGCAGAACATCGAATTATCCTCTTCCAATCTTCTCCGCTTCTCTCGTAGTCAAGCTTTCAACCATTAAAGACAACATTGTGAACTAAGTAGTACACTAATAATCGAAGAGCATATAGTTGCTACATTATCCCATAAAAAGACCACCCCATTAGGCACAGAGCACATTTATAAAATGGAAAATAATACATCCTGAAATTAGTAAAAGTGGTTAGCATGTCTGGATTATTGACATAAAAATCAAATGGTCCTTAGAATAGATAAGAAAGGTTAATTGGCTTACGTAAATGATTGATGTGGAAGTTTGTGACAAAGGTGCTGAGTTAAAATCAAATTTAGACTGTATTTCCACACCAGTTGCAAGCAATGTTTTAGGAAATAGGAGCAATATGAGAGAAAATTATCAGTGTGAGACATTCAAATGCAAAACACAAGGATTTCACCTTTTTAAGTGGCCAGGGAGATAATAAGGCCCAAAATATTGAAAGTTGAAATCAAACATGGCCATTGAGTTTCAGGGACTTAACAATTTGATATACTCTTTTCACAATAAGCATCAGAAGTAAGCACATTGGCACATAAGTACACATTAAACAAGTGGCTAGCCTCACGAGCTTTAAGGAGGAATCCAGCAGTAGAACATTTAATGATTAATTTCAATAAATAAACTGTGAAATTCGTATATCTTGCTATGTATCTTGTTGCATCACTCTCACCAGATGTAGAACTATAATATAAATGCTTTTTTCTAGAGGAAACCATAAAGTAATTACGCATTATTTTCTTTTTGTTGGATCATCCTAGTGACTAACAGAAAAATATGCTAATTTAGTACCACTGCTGTCCAGCATCCAATTTGCATATTAAAATACTTTAAAATTAATATATGATGTTCAGGTAAGTAACATTTATTTCTACAGATATATTATACAAGCCCTCACCATGGGAACCACAATATCTTCTTTCCCTGTGCCCCTCAAAAACGTATAGGATAGCAATCCAATGCTCTGTGTTGACCTACATACACAACAAGTTAAAATTAAATATATGAGATGCAAGACTTTGAAAAATCTAATATATGTGGAGACTGCATAAAATGGAAAGTCATAGCATCACTTGTTCAAATCTAAAGAAGGCGCAACACCATTCTAATTCAGACAGAACTGATCTTCCTTTTCTCCCTGACTAAGATCCAAAGGAATAGTAATTTACCTTCTGTAGTTTTGTCCAGTGGAATTTGATCAACTAGTAATTTATTATCAGTTAATTATTTAACCAATAACCATCTCCCAATAGCACTGCAGACGTTTCAAATTATAATGTTGATGCAAAATGTTATTTTCCAATCATTGGATTCATTTTTCAAATAAAAACTAATTAAGTATTAGCATAAGTACTATTTCTTATCATTTTTTTGCTTTGGAATCAACGATCCAAAAAAAGGTCATAGTTAAGCACAGTTTGTTAGGTTTATTCATCATTGGGTTTTTTAATAAAGTGTCCATTCTTGGCTAGTCCATTGGTGGGCAGTTAGGTTAAGAGGTGTCTTTCATTATTTATTTGTTTTGTTTCTCCCTGCGATGTTTATCAGAATTATAGTCAAGTAGCTATGGGAATATTTACTTGGCAGGTTCCGACCTGAGGAAATCTTTGTTATTGAATGGCAACCCAAGGTGCAGCATAATGCATATGAAATTCCGAGTAGATTTTTCTTAAATCTTACAGAATAGAATCAACACCGTATATGAAGTATTGCTTAGGTGAGCCCCAAAGAAAAGGAAGCCTAAAGCTAAAGCAATACCTTAGCAAGAAATTAGAAACTAGAAGCTGCCATTCAATATTTGAAATTAAGAAAATAACCTTAGTTATTTTTTTGATAGGAGAAACTCAAACAAATATGTATAGTAATAGTACTCCCAGATCGCACGTTGATATGCTATATAGGTATGTCCCATTGCACAGCAATTTAAATATTGTGGAAAAAAGTAAATATATCTGGAATGTGATTTTGGCGGGAAAATGATAGATTTCTATTTTTTGCAGACTATTGTGTGTGTGAAATATAGATAGGTATATTACTAAGAATTAAAAATATGAAATCACAAAATACACATAAAATTTATTTAAATTGATCACCAATTTTTTGCAGTTAGCTAGTTCTACAAGAAACATTCTTCTTAATAACTTGGAATTGTTCTTCATCAGCAAAACTAAGTAAAGGCATTAACTAAAATTATGCATAAAGCAATTATATATGAAAGATAAAGAATGCAAACCTTCCTCCATCCTTCCCATGACATCGAGAAAAAACAATGACATCAGCACCAAGTCTCATTGTGCTTGTCTTAAAACCATTCCCATCTGACACATAGAACTTTGAAGTAAATCAAGCAGTACTAAAAAAATCAAGAAAAAACAATGACATCAGCACCAAGTCTCATAATGCTTATTGAAACCATTTCCATCTGACACAGAAGTCAGAACTTTGGTAGGCAATGTTTGTATACTTGCATTTTCGCACGTGGGTTGTGTGTGTGGGTGGGGGACTTACACTGTCCAATAGTATCTACAATTTTGCTCTTTGCTGAATACCCAAGTGACATGCAGTGACGCATTTTTTCCGGGTCCATTCCACCACCATTATCTATGAGAAAACACAAAGTAAACAGTATCAGACAAAAGAAGGCCTTTTAACGTTTAAAACCAATATGTATAACAACAATGTTCTTATCTTTACGGCATGTATGTGTCATAATTTATACAGGGTATGTGCTTTTCGTGACTATCCCTGCCAAACTTTGCTATACAAACCATCATTTGTTGAGTCTTAAAGTAAGGATTTTGGAATCCTATTAATCCTACTCTACTTTATCACTTACCACTACTCTCCTTTTTTATTTTCTCAATACACTCACATCATATACTTTTTTTATTCTCCCAATACACTCATAACAATATAATAATACATCATCAATCAACTTTTCCAACATCCAATCCTACAAAATCTCATTATAAACATACATTTTTAACTATTCATCGGGATTTTGAAATCCTAGGACTTCAGAGTCCGGGATGTCCTTGCCCACTATAATCCTGAAATGTGCATATCCTTATGGATTAAATTGGATTCCAAATCTAGTATGGAGGATTTGATGACTAGTAAAAGGTGTATTAGTATTTGATAGGGTAGGATTTAAAAAAACATGTGATAGACGATTGATTGTGCATTAAAAATTGTGTAAAGTAGGAGAGAGAGAGAGAGAGAGATTGTAAAGTAAAAAAGGAGGAGAGACGGCGTTGAGTTGGGTAGAGAATAATAATAATAATAATAATAATTAAAAAGTGGGGGACAGATGATTCATAGTGTATTTGAAATTGTGTTTGAATAAAGTAAAATAGGTGTATTATAGGTATTATAGAGAAGAAGTTTAGAGGATTTGAAATCCTATGCCAAAATCTGGATAAACAAACGAGAATTTGAATTTGAAGTCAAAGCACCTTCAATCATTAGCATTTTGCTCCCGTCTTTCTTGTTTTTGACCATATCGATGTTGACATGTGTTGCTCCATTGCAGACCTATATCAGAAAAGCAGATCAGGCATTCAGAAGCCTAAATTAATGGAACAGTTATAACAAAAGAATAATGTAAATCTCATTTACCTCATCCAATGAGTTATCCAGGAGCTCTGCAAAAGCTGTAAGAACATATTCGTTTATTTTAAAAAGAACACCGGTGATGCAAGAATACATCTTCAAATAAACCACGAATACAATCATAAAGATAACATTTGAGAAATGATCAGTCTTTACCTCCAAGAACCCACTTATGACTGGTGGCATTAGAATGTAAAAACCTGGGGTGCACTCTAACATGGTCCATGCCACCTGCGCATGGGATACAAGAGACAGGTAAGCACTAAGCAATTACACACGCTCGTTTTTATTAGTAAGGGTGGGTATGTTTGCAAAAGCAATTAACAGCTTCCGGAATCACTTTTCTTTTCCAAAAGCTGTGGGAGGAGTTTTGAGATTTCCACTTACTTTTTATTGTGTGCAAAGTGCAAACAACCCCTAGCTCTCATTAACAAGGACTGAGATGGTGCAGGAGTATAAAAGTAAGATCCATAAAGAGCATCATTCAGAATTAATAGAGCTTTATGCTACAATTTTGGTGTATATATATATATATATCGTTTCTCAAGAGTCACTCAGGATCAGACGATCAGTATGTTTCAAATGGATTAAAATCCAACTCCTAACAGCATATATAACCATACTTGTCAATCTTGGTTACATACTTACATGATGATCAACTTCCTCTTTGTTCATTAAGTAGGACCCATATCTAAAACACAAGTAATCAATTTCTTTCAGCCAAATGATTTCAGGATGATTCTTTCAAGATCTCTATTAGAACATCACCAGGTTTATGCAACAGAGCATCCAGCACATCCTCAAATAATATCATATGATTCACAACTTTTCCATTCATTAGTACTTTTTGCTTCAACGAAAATTCATCTGAACATTCAGGCTCAAACTATGAATTCAAGATCATAAAACTTCCCTTCCATAAGTTTCCCAACCACACAAGATCAACTGGTGAATAATTTTGATAGTAGAGAGGAATGAATATTCCTCTCAATTTTGAAAGGTATGGGGATTCCTCAAAAGCGAGGAATCATATTAACCTTTCCATGCCCATCCTCTCATCTCCATAACCCTTAAACTAAGCACAGTGAATTTGTGGTCTAGGAAACTATTTACTGAATGTACAACACTCCAAAGTTGTGTGCCCTCACACTTTAAACTTCTACCACTCCCCCCAAAAAACTTTTAAAAGCATAAAGAAATTCAAGAGCAACAAAACAACACATAAATTCAAGACGAAAAACAACATGCAAGGTACGACAAGAAACCGAAAACTCACCATTAGACGAACCCCAATCCCCAGAAGGCGCCGACTCATAATCCCCAGCCTTCCAGAACTGCTTCGCACTCACCCCCACAACGGCGTTACCTCTAGGCGCCGGAAGCGCCAACGGCAACTGCCCATTCGCAGGCGGTTGCGACGGCGACGGCGACGGCGTCTGTGTCGACGGCAAGGGGTCCAGAAACCCTAACGGAAGCACCGCATCAAACTCCTCCTCCACCACTTTCCTCTTCTTCTTCGCATTACTACCATCGTCCTCCGAAGAATCGGAATCCGAATCGGAGTCGGAGCTCGAGAGATCGATTATGGAGGACGGTTGCAGGAGTTCCGGGTCGAAGCTGCGCCTGTGTTGCGGATTCGGGTCGGGTAATTCCTGCTTTACATGGATTTGGGCGTCTTTAGCCATGGTGAAATCAAGGGGAGCACAAAAGGTGAAAAGTGAACCTTTTTATTGTTTTTGAAGCAGCGTTTGATCAAATTCCTTCCTTAATTTGAAGCACTACATTATTAATTACTTTAGTTTATTTATTTATATATTAATTTTTATTTAGAAGCACTACATTATTAATTACTTTCGTTAATTTATTTATATATTAATTTTTATTTAGATTGCATTTATCACGGGAGCTAAATTCCAGCACTGGTGGGCCCAGGGTGGTCTCACATACATCGAGATTCTTCAAATTTCATGTTTTAAGATTTTTTAAAATTTACTACAATGGAATACAATATCAATTTATGATAAAAATACAGTACTACTTTTAATTTAGTAGTAGTAATTACTAATTAGTATAGGATAAAAGAAATTTCTTATATTAATTTAATTTAGAGAATATTATTAATCTGTTTTAAAGATATCTAATTAGAATTTAAAAAAATCATATATTTTTGTTAATTAATCATTATGTGTAATTAATGATATCATATCAATGTAATATATTTACCAAAAATATTAAGTCAACCCCAAATTAAGAGGATTGAGTTGACTTATTAATTAAGTAGTTAATATGACAATCTTGAAAAATCAATCTCTACGTATTCCATGTTTAAATTTTCATGAAATTTAAATCGAATCCTCAGGAACTTTTTAAATAATTGTTAAAAATAATCTACAATATTAGACGTACAATTTCATTTATTATTTTATTTTGGATTAGTAAGACTCTTGTGGAATATTTTACCATATTATTATATGCAATACATCATAATTAAGATATTTTAAAAAAAATCGCGGGTTGGGTTGAGCGTGCGGGTCAGGCAAAAGCTGTGGGCTTCAGTTGGGCGGATGGATATATATTTATAGAAGGATATGTTTATCAAATATGTATTATAGTCTAATGATTCAAGTATGTTGTTAATGTATATATATTTCGCGGGTTCAATTCTTATTGAGCACATAACTTTTAAAATATATTTTATGTTAAGTTTTGTGTGTTACTAAATCTATGTGTAAGTGTTACTACATTGTTATATTGAAATAATTTCATATCTTACGTAACACGTATTAGAACATAATGTAACACATTGTTGTTCATATGGTAATATATGAGTATTCACATAATATTACGACGACATGTATACAGTGTTACATATTATTAAAAAAATAAGTATTACTATTGAAATAATTTCATATCTTACGTAACACGTATTAGAACATAATGTAACACATTGTTGTTCATATGGTAATATATGAGTATTCACATAATATTACGACGACATGTATACAGTGTTACATATTATTAAAAAAATAAGTATTACTACATGAACAAAAAAATGTTACTCTATGAAAAAAACGTATTACCACAAGAACAAAAACAGTACAAGTGCAAACTCAAGTCCAAAATTACAGATTTAAAGAACAACTTGATGTGTTACTACATGAACAAAAGAGTGTTCCCTATGAATAAAAAAGTGTTACTATATGAACAAAAATCAGTACAAACGCGAAAAAAAATTATCAGTCCAAGATTACAAATTTATAGAACATCGTGAGAAAAGTGCAGAAGGACCTATAAATTTACGAGGATGAGAAAGCTGAAGAAAGCGAGAAGAATATGAGAGAGAGAAAAGAAAAAAGAACAAGAGAAGAGGACAAACTCAAGACGCGATCTTAGTGAAAATCAAAAAACGAGATCGATCGTGTTTTTGTTGCGACGCGAGGAAGAAAAAGAAATATGTCGGTTGTTGAACGTGACGCGAGGAAGATGAAGTCCGACCCGCGCGTTACAGACCCGCAAAACAAATTAAAAAAAAACCCAATAACATATAATTGCATATATGGCTTGTATGCAATATTGCACACAGATTTATATATAAAGATGAACAATTAATTATTCAGTATTAGTTTGTTCTCGAAATATATCAGATGTAACTATAAAAAAATTTTATATATTGTTAGCTTGAATTTTTTATTGGTATTGTTAATAATTAAATTATAAACCAATTAGCATTAATTATAAATTATATTTAACTCAATAAATAATTAATTAATAAATTAAAATTTACATGATAAGTTCTAATGGTATTAGTTTTTTAATGAAATAATATTGATTAATGAAATTAAAAATAACTTAAATTCATTATTATAAGTTGAATTTTATCTTGGTATTCTAAAAGATTGTATTCTCTTTAAAAACAAGATGATTATTAATATTTGAATATTAATTTGTCAACTTAAATAATTAATGTGGATTGATTCGTGGAGTTAAATTAATGCAAAAATCACAATCTCGGAACTAGAATTATTTCATGAAAGAATATTGATAATAAGGTGTTCATCCCACAATGACATTGAGTAGAAGAAACTATTATTATTATTATTATCATAATAGAATTAATTGAATTAAATAAAAATAATATATTTTTTATATTATTTTTGTAATGTATTTGTTCCAAGACCTAATCAACTTTATATTTCTAATTTAATTAGATCTAAAACTCGATCAAATCTATATTTTCTAAAATGTACATTTAAGTTAAGAAATTATAATGTTAATCGTGTCAGATGATGCATAAATATTATGTTCCTTAATCGTCTAATGCAAAAAAGTATTAGATGTACTTATGTAAAATATCATATATAGACTTGATTTTTTTCTAAAAGAATTATAATAGTAAATAATAATGGAAGTGAGTGATTTCATATACTAAAGACTACATAATTCTTTAATCTATATATTTTATTGAAATATGTTATCACCATCTACCTATTTTATAAATACTATATGTAGGTTCATTGAATTTTTTAACTATATTAATTGTTCATCACTCTATAAACATTATTTGGTATTGAAGTTATGGACGTAGATAATGCTTTTATGAAAGATTGATAAAAAGGTTGGGTTGTGCAACGAGATTGATTATTACTAATATGTAAGTCATGTTCTCGATGTGAGAATTATATTCCCGGAAGGATCCCATGATTGACCTTGACCATTTCAGATCAAACATCGTCAATTAAGTTCCAAATGATATAGTTTTTAATAATTTTCTGCTTCGTAATAACGGTAATTAAAAGTCAAAGTTAATCACTGGCGACAGGTCAGTAGGTACCTTTCCAAGCCATTTTTTTCATATGTGGTCAACTATGGCAAAATATAACCCGTAACTTAATGGAGATGAAAATTTAAAGACAACAAGTTTTAGTTTGGAAAAAGTAGGAGATTAACTTTTTTTTTTGGCAAAAGTAGGACATTAACATTTTAAAATTTTACAAATATATGTCATATTTCGCACAGTGACAAGCCTAAATTTGCAAAAAAAAACTTAAAATTTGTTGGCTTACTTCAGCCAAAACTCAAAATTTACGGCCTGTATTTGCGTAAACTCAAAACTTACAAGCATACTTTTCCTAAACTGAAATTAGCTAGCCTAATTTCCCAAACTAAAACTTATTGTACTTAAATTGTCACCACCATAGTTACGGACTTAAAAGACATTTTTTCCTTCCCTTTCAGCTACATAGTGTTGTCTCAAGAAGAAGTATTTAGAATCATGTATTCATCCAAAGAATGAAATAGAGTAACTCAGACAAAATGATGTCTGTAAAATTTAAGAGGATGAAATTTTTAATCCAATTATGTTTTTCGATAACGATAACAAAAGTTAGATAACTTATATTTAATAATAAACAACGAGGTTGTTTGAAATTGAGTTTTTTAAACAACTCTTGGTTGTTTAAGACTTCAATGTTGTGTACTATACTTTGTTATTGTTCTCACGAAAGGTCAACCAGAGTATAAATTGCATATTTTTTAGTGATAAAACTTCATTTTTAGCTTTCAATTCTTCAAAATGCTATAAATAACTTATGTTTAATAATAAACAATGGGCCTATTTAAAACTGGGTTGTTTTTTAAACAACTCTTGATTGTTAAGACTTTAGTATTGTATATATTTCGTTATTATTCTCACAAATGGAGTATAAATTACATTATTTTCAGTGATAAAACTAAACTTTTAGCTTTTAAGTCTTCAAAATGATATATATAAGTTATATTTAATAATAAACAACAAGGTTGTTTAAAATTGAGTTGTTTAAACAACTCTTGGTTGTTTAAGATTTCAATGTTGTATATACTTCGTTATTATTCTCATGAAAGGTGAAACTGCGTATGAATTACATACTTTTGAGTGATAAAACTTCATTTCTAGCTTTTCATTGTTAACTAGTCGAGTTGTTTAAAATTGAGTTGTTTAAACAAATATGTTGTTTAAAATTTCAATCTTTTTAAAAAGACAATGTTATTCACACAAAAGTACAAACACATTATGAATTACTCCCTCCGTCCCATGAGGACTTGAACACTGAAAATGACATGCAAACCAAGTAAATTGGGTTTGAGTGGAATAAAATAAGAGTTTTGTGAGTATATTAATATTATGTTTGTTTCCATTTTGGGATTGTTCAAGTAATATTGGGAAGTCCAAATAAGACAAGTGCTTAAGTAATGTTGGGACGGAGGGAGTACTTCTTTTAAGTGAAAAAACTTCAGTTTCGATGTTTATGTCTTAAAAATAATATGGATAACATATTTTTAGCGATAAACAATTTTTTAAAAATCGTATTGTTTAAACGACCCAATTGTTTAAAACTTCAATCTTGTTTAAAACATAATATTGTTCAAACGAAAGTTCAAATGGATGAAAAAAGCTTTAATTTTGATGTTTAAGTCTTAAAAAACTGTATGGATGACTTATTTTTAATGTTAAACAGTAGAGTTGTATAGAATTGAATTGTTTAAACAATTGGGTCGTTTGAAACTTCAATCATGCTTAAAAAACAATGTTGTTCACATAAATGAGTATGAATTAACTTCTTTTTAAGTGATAAAACTTCAATTATGACGATTAAGTTTTACAGATAGTATAGATAATTATTTTTTTAATGATAAACAATATAATTATTTAAATTGAGTTGATTAAACAACTAAGTTGTTAAAAACTTAAACATTATTTAGGAGATTAAAATTGTTCATATAGAAGTTCAAAAGGTAATATGAATTAGTTCCTTTTAATAGAGAAAATATCAATTTTGTCTTTTAAGTCTTTAAAATATAATGGTTAACTTATTTTTAGTGATAGTCAACAAAGTTGTTTAAAATCAAGTTAATTAAACAATTGAGTTGTTTAAGTCTTCAGTATTGTTTATGAGATTAAGGCTGTTTAAACAAAATACCAAATATGAATTAGTTATTTTTAAATGAGGAAATATTAATTTTGACTTTTAAGTATTCAAAATATAATAAGTTAATCTTAATGAAAAATAATGGGGTTGTTTAAGTCTTCGATATTATTGTTGAAATTAAGATTGTCCATAAATTAAGTTTAAATGTAGTTCGCATTAGTTCTTTTTAGGTGGGAAAATATTAATTTTGAATTTTAAGTCTTCAAAATAGATTAAATAACTTGTTTTTAAAAGATTCACGATAAGGTTGTTTTTAAATCAAATTCTTTAAATAACTGGGTTGTTGTTTAAACAATTTGGTAGTTTAATTCTTCATATGCCATATTCGAAGATATTGGAAGTCCTTCTACATTGACACCATGGTCACCCACACTCATTTTCTATATTCATGGACCATGTTCTATATGTTAATTAATTTAAACAACTTAAACATCGTACACTAACAAATAATTTAAACAACTTAATATAAATAACCTTCACTAATAAATAATTTAAACAACTTTAACATCCTACACTAATAAACAACTTAATAACATAAGCAATGCAAGTAATCTAAATTAATAAATAATTTAAACAACTTAAACATCCTACACTAATAAATATCTTAAACAACATACACAATGAACAACTTAAACAACGTAAACAACTTAAACAACTTGAATATCCTACACTAATAAACAACTTAAACATACACAATGAACAACTTAAACAACTTGAACATCTTATACTAATAAACAACTTAAACAATATATACAATGAACAATTTAAACAACGTAAACAACTTAAAGAACTTGAACCTCCCACACTAATAAACAACATACACAATGAACAACTTAAACACCGTAAACAATTTAAACAACTTAAAATAAACAACTAAAATATAAAATATATTTTTAAAATCATTTAGTGAAAAAAAATACCATTTTTAATATATTTGAATAAGTAATGTCATTCTCGATAAATTGGCCTTGTCAAAGGCCATTTATGAAAAAAAACCCGTGCTTTAAGGTTGCTTTGAATTGAGTAAATTAATTTATTTTAAATCAGATAATGTTGGAGTAGATTTCGAAATTTTATTTTTATTTTATTTTATCCCAATCACTCACAGTGACATGAAATGAATTAATTTCAAATCCAATATTGTGGACAAAAAGTTAAAAAGAATTATTCAATTTTGCAATCTTTTCTTGGTGGATAGGAAGGTTCGTCACTTCACCATAAAACAAGTACAGCCCCACAATAGATGCACAAATATTACCCTTTCTAAAAATTAAAACACCAAACAAACATAAGTTACAAATATTTGAAGATATCATAATATATAAATCCCAATTTACGTTTTCAATCAAACATCTTGAAACCTAAATACCTTATAGCTCCCTCCAAATGTCAAGCATTCATAACATAGAGCACACACAGCGTAGCCTAGCTCAAGTCAAAACTGATGGTAAAATACAAAGGCAAGATAACCTCAAAAATATATGTTATCCCAACAAAATGAAAGTTGCATATTACACCATTGTTGTCCTATTTGAGGTATTTCACCATATAGGGACCTTCTAACTCATACCCCAATTTCCTATAATAATGTCTTGTTCCCACACCTGAGATAACAGCTATCTTCGCGGATCTGTGCTCTCTAACAGCAATCCGTTCCGCCTCCTCCATTAATAGTGTGCCGTAGCCTTGATGTTGCAGTTTATCAGCATCCCGTCCATGAACAGGAACTGCGGTCCCGTAAACATGTAATTCACGTATAATTGAACACTTCCCAACGAGCTCAGGGCAAGTCACATTGCGTCCACATTTACGTAAACGCAATAACCCGACGAGTATGTCCTGTGCGTACACCAGTTATTGATCAGTTAAGTCTCGAGTGACACTTGGGTGCACCGTGCATAACTAATATTGTTCAGTGAAAACAAAAGATACTATTTTAAAATGCCCCTGAGTTGCACGGTGCATCAATCATTCGAAAAGTGGTCTTCGTTGCACTATTAGAGTGGCTCGACCATACCTACGGTCAGGGACAGATCCAGGATTGCTTTCCAAAGGGGGCGAAATTTCCCATTGAGTAAGGGCCAAAAAAAATTAATATCCCAATGGGGTGAAATGACAAAATTTTACAATTTTAAAAAATGACAAAATTTTATGATTTTAAG
The DNA here is from genome assembly GCA_037126765.1 of Stenogyne calaminthoides. Lineage (NCBI taxonomy): Eukaryota > Viridiplantae > Streptophyta > Magnoliopsida > Lamiales > Lamiaceae > Stenogyne > Stenogyne calaminthoides. The sequence goes on from JBBCBC010000015.1 coordinate 35,786,737, forward strand.
GCATATATATAAAAATTTATCAAATTAGCATGGCTTCATTACCAATCAGACTCATCGAAACAAGGTTCGAAACAAGTGCTGATAACATAATGTGAAATGGAATAGATCCGAAGGGTATGAAGTTTCAGATGCCCACAAAACAAAGAAGAGATATACTCCCTCTGTTCCTAAGATTTTATCCATTCACACAAACCAAATTTTCATTAATCAGGATATCGCAATACTATATTCCCTCATGTACTACTACTTGATGATATAAGCTTATAACTACGAGAAGATGATTAGTATTTACTAAGGGTACTAGTGGAAAAAGAGGGTAAATATTTTTGTTAATATTAGCAAAGTGACAAATAATTAGGAACACCATTTTGGATGGAGTCAGATACTGAGATACATAATTAGGAACGCGGGGAGTATATTACTTAGTGGCAGCATCCTAAAACAACAAGACCTGAGAAACAGAAAAGATAACTGATATATAGCTCTAATTTAGCAAGTACATAAAATGCAAAAATCAAGCATACTTGGGAGGATACTAAAACTACAAAATTCACATTTCTCCAGATTAAAAACAATATGATTAAAACCTTCGAGCATTGAGATCGGCTCACCTGGTGTGTGTCTTCATAAGAAAGAAATGTTTCCCAGCCCTCATTTGCGGTATAATCACGGCGAACAAGCTGGACTTCTTCTGGCTTTATCTTATGGTGAATGTCCTGATTCCATTTAGCAGAATATCAATTTGGCGACTCAATAAACCAAAGCATCACTAAGTAGCAAGGAGAGTAAATTGCAAAATTGGTCCTCTTACTCCTGTATCCATTAGGTGTTGGTTATTTACGTACCATGTGAAATAATCTTCTTAATTAAGTCCTATACCTTTTAAAATGATGCAATTTTAGTCCTATACTGACAGCTTTGCGGGATATTTGGACGTGCTGCACATGAGCTGCCGGAATTCCATGCAGCAATGAGACCCCAACATATTATTTCAATTTGAAAAATCACAATTTATCATCCTAAAACAAAAAAATGTCTATGTAGGACTAAAATTGCATTATTTTGAAAGTTATGGGACTTGATTGAGAAAATTGATTTGTATGGGACTAAAATCGCAAAATTTGCAATTTACTCTAGCAAGAAAGATTTTTAACTTGCCTGTATACCAGCTTCGCGTGTTCGAACATCTCTGCATTTCAAGCCCAAATCATCCATCCTTGATAAAGCGAGTTCCCGAAGATTACCCTTCTCAACCCCAGAAGTAACGAGAGGCATAGGGATATCTCGCTGAACTCGATATACACGAGTCCAAGGAGGAACCATTGCTAGAATTCGAGCTACAATATCCACAAGCTGTTCAGGAGGATAATTTCTATACCTATAAGAAATTATAAATTTTAACCAGAATGGTATTTTATAGAAGGCATAATAATTACTGCTACAATCATCACCTTTTCGGAAATTGTAATCTAACCGCCCTAATTACTATCCAAGCAGGCAAGAGTCAATCTGCCATAGAAGTTCAAATTGAATTTTTTTTTTTTAAATTGAGATTTAATTTGCAAAAAGCTGGTGAATTTAACAGCAATTAAGCCTTAATAGAATGAAAAAAAGTTCACCAAGAAGCTATATGTACATCAAACAGAAAAACATTAACTTCTCCATAAAGTGACGTTGAAACTGTACCTGCCCGTTTTCCAAAGTTCATAAAGTCCTGTTCCACGAATCACTAGGGTTGGATAGATTTTAAGCCCATCTGCTCTAAAGCGAGGGCTCTCAAAGAACTCTTTGAAACTTTCCAAGTCCCTCTCAACCCCGACGTTTGGAAGATCAGGCATCATATGAGCAACTACCTATTATAAAATGAGTGGGAGAAAATAATTATGAAATGCACAATATTAAACTATGGAACAACAGGATCATACATATTCGTGATATTATTCAGGACAATGGACACTGCAATCATAGGATCCCTAACTAATGATGACTTGTTTCAGGAGAAATAGGACCCCACAATGATGAGATTCGGACAGCACTGTATGAGGCATCTTTCGAACGGCTAAAAACAATATAAGCTTATTTTCTCTATACAGTCCAAATAACTGGGATAATGGTTGCTTCATATTGTTATATTGTATAGTCATAATAATGTTCTCATGCTAGACTATATCAATGAAACCAATGTGTCTTGAGACAAAAAGGTTGAGTCACAGGACGAAAAGTGCAACTTCCCAGCAATTAGAAGCATGTGATGTGAAGCTGCTACCTCTACGTGAATTTCCAACTCAAACTAGCTGAAGAAATTATGTTGAACATTTCTCCCTTGCCCAGTTAACATGCAAACTACTCATGTACATAGACGATTTTGAGTAATTTGTACCCTAAGAAAGATCAGAATAGGTGGCTGAAATGCAAAGTTTAGTTCCTTTTTAATTTTGTCCATAACAATTTGGTGAGTTGAATATTTGGCCCACGTTCAAAAAATCTAAAGTAAAAAAGGGATCATCTAACTGAAGATAAATGCAATATCAACAACAAAAAAATAAAATACTATAGTATCAGTATAGAGAAACACCTTGAAACCAGCATCCTTTGCCAAGCAAAAGCAATCAGCCACGGCTGCTACTGTGTGGCCCCTATTGGTGTCACGAGCGACATCCTCGTATGTGCTCTGTACTCCAATTTCCAGTCTTGTACAACCATAGGAAAGCATCTGCCTCAAATGAGGTCCAAGGCAGTAGTCTGGCCGCCTAATATTAAATTATAAAAAGAGCTACTCAGAATTCAGAAACTGATAGAAAATAACATAATGGAAACAGGAAAAGAGAAACTATACTCTTTCTTTTAGGAAAAATAGTTTTTGTAGTCCTGTAGTTATCCTATTTTGGTTTTAGTCCTGTACTTTCACGAATTGAAAATAGTCTTGTAACTTCCACTTCCCGACATTTTGGTCCGGTGACTGGATGTAGGAGGTCAAACATCCGGTTGACGCTGAAATGGCAGAGTCTGATTTATATACGTGGCAAAGTATGATTGGTCAACCGGATGTCTAAACCTCTTGCAGCCGGTCACGGGTCACCGAACCAAAATGTCTAAAACTTGAAAATTAAAGGACTATTTCTAATTCATTAAAGTCGACAGGACTAAAATAAACAAAGGGTAACTTACAGGACTAAAACTATTTTCCTTTTCTTTCTGCTGAAAAAGTTATGCAAGCACTTGAATGGATTCATAAGAATTTAAAGCAAGGGTAAGATGATATGATGTCAAAGAATGAAAAAGTTACTCTACTATTTCCTGTCATTTTCTCTATATACACATGTATTGAAATTTTAAGGAGTTCGGTATCAACCCATTTTCCTCAGAATCCTGACTCAAACAAAAAATGCAAGAACATGTTGTTCTCTTAGGGTATGTCTATTTATGGCCCCCCACCCCACATTTTTCTTTCATATCCAAATTCTCATCTGTCAAATCGAATTTTGATAAGATTTCAAATCCTACAAATTTTACCCTATAATAGCCTATTTTACATATATATTCAATCACAATTTTCAATACACAATAAATCATCCATCTCCCACTTTAAAATTATTATTATCTACCCAACTCAACACTCTCTCTTCACTTTTTTACTTTACACACTCTCTACCCTACTTCGCACACAATTCCAATCATCTATCACCTATACTTTCAAAATCCTACCCTATCAAATTTTAAAAATCTACACTCCCAAACATATACAAATTTGAAATACACCTTTTTCTATTCATGAAATCCACCTATAGGATTTCAATTTCAATCAAATACATAAATGAACACCTCCCTTAAAGTTATATCTTAAATAGATGTGATTGCGCCCAAAACGTACGTTTCAATAGTCATCCCTATACACTTTGTTGCACTGTGTTCAGAATAAGAAACTGCTTCTTCGATATTGGCAGATGTGTGCCCTGATAAAGCATCATGGAGATTCCTAACAAAATAATCACGGTAGTCTGAAGGCAATGACATAAAAGTACCACCCATCAAAATGAATTCAACCTGTACAAGTAAAACATCATCAACATTTGAAACAAGGAAAAGTTGGTTAAAGTAATGTAGAAATTCAAGCCTGTGGTAACAAAAGCAAACCTTATCAACACTGTGCCCCAATCTCCTAAGCTGATCGATCCTGCTTCTTGCCTGGACATAAGGGTTATATCTGTAAAAAAAATAGAAGAAAAAGTTATATGCTTAATTCAAATTACAGCATCCTTGGATGATCTCTACTTAACAAGTAACACAAACTTCTAAAATGAGTACTACTAAATTGGGCTGGCTACAGGAAAGTACAATTACATCACTGCAAATAGCGACACTCTTCACAAAAGAGCAAGAATCTGCTTAACTAACCAAGAACAACTTAAGAAATGATTACAACTTCAAGTCCCACCGATAAAATACAGAGACATAATCAATCCTTTATCCAAGCAAAATACCTCAATGTTAAAAAAATAACAAAAGTTTCATCAGACAAGGTGCATCATATCAAACGGGAGCAGAGAACATTTCCAAAAGACTGAACTAAACCAACAAACAAAATCACAACAAGGTACAAATATTCAAGCAACAGGTACAAACTACAACCAGCAAACTCCTCAAACGCTCCAAAGTAAAATTAACAAAAAAAAAGCATACCTAGCCCTAATAGCTCTCATGCTAGTAGGCTCATATCCCGTATAACTCTGCGTACTGTACTCGAAATCCGAATCAGGCCCTCCTGGACAATACACGCATATATTCCCCGTCGTCGCAATATGGGGGCACCGGTGAGGCTTTGACATAACGGCGACCACCGCAATCCCTGACGCCGTTCGAACTGGTTTGGCCCGGAGTTTGGGCAGCAGGGCTTCCCTCTCGGATTCCGGCAGCGCCGCTATCATCTCAACGAGCTTGGGGGCCTTGGAGAGGCCGTATTTGCGGCAGGCGGCGGATTTGACGGCGTTTAGGTCGACGTCTTGACCCTTGCGCGAAAGATCAACCATGGTGGAGACTATTTCGGCGATTGCTTTGACCCGTGCTTCTTCTTCCGATAGTCCGTGCGAGATAACTCCGCCGCGGCCAGGCCGCGGAAGCTTTCTGGATTCCGGCATGGGCTCCGCCGCTGCCGTCATGTTTTAGAGAGTGTTATAGTTCAGTTTGTGAAGATGCAAATACCTAATTTTAGTAATTGGGGGAGAACAGCTGAAACCTCCAGCCACCGTTTTATTCTCAGGCTAAAAATAAAATCTTAAGTTAATTCGCCAATTTGTTTTTAAGCCACTCTCCCAAAAAGAGAAAAAGTTGCCGCTAAATAATTTTCTAAATCTAAATCTATATATATATATATATAAATAGATAATCACTGCAATTTGAATATTCACGTTTTAATACTTTAAAATATATGGATGTTAATTGTATTATATCTTTATCGTACGAGGCAAATCGCCTTTATTTAATTTTTTGTCTTAATATAACATTGTTGTTTTAATAAGAAAATTCTACCATTCATCTTTCTTTTTGTTTCTGAACCTTTACGAATTAATACACGTCCAGTATTTTTGGAATTTTGGAACCTTTACGGATAAATTTTTATGTATTTCTGGAATTTAAATTTCTTGATGTAATTGTACTTTTTGAGTTGGAATACTCCTTCCTGCTTTTATTGGTGTGAACATAAGCATTTCTTTATCTGATAAATATGTATATATATATATATATATATACATCCAGTTTTATATGAATGATATTCAAACTATATTTTATTACATCATGTTTCATTCTTGTTAGAAAATCTAAAAACCCAAATACATAAAATGGAAAAAAAAATCATAATACCAATTAGAGCAAATAAAATTATCTATTTAGATAATAAGAATTTACTAAAATCTAAATGTACATGTTTAAGCAAGAAGTACTCCATCTCTAAAATGTTTCAATATTATTTGTGTTTATCTACACGACTATATGTGTGCTCTTACACCAAATATTCATAGCATATAAGAGAATACTTGAATTAACTATTATTAGATCCAAAATCCATCATACTATAACTTATATGTCCAATTCACTTTTAAAATTATTTATAGATCCAAAACATCCCCTAAAAACCCTAAAACACCATTCCCTCATTAAATATCCACACCCCGCTCATTCAACCTTAACATCTCGCCCACCTCACCCCACCCCCCCCCCAAACAAACATTGCAACATTTTTTCATCTGCTGTAGCCACCGTCGCCCGTACCTCCACCGTTCGGCTCCACACCAATCCAAGCGCCGCCACTTGCAGTCGGCGGTGCGCCACCCCTCCCAAATCCAACCGCACCAACACAGGAGCCGTCCCCTCCCCACACACAACACAGGCGTCGCCCCCCCCCCCACCACATCAATACACAGAGGGCACGCGCCACCCCTCCCAAACCCAGCCGCACCAACACAGGCGTCGCCCCCTCCCCACACACACCAACATAGGCGCCGTCCCCCTTCCCAATTTTCAGAGCTGTGTAAATTTTGGGATTGGCGGCGGAGACGAAGGCGGCGCGGTAGAGCCGCCGCTGAAGACGAAGATGTCGTCGGTCCGTGTCACCGTTCTCTGGCGAAGCAGCGAAGACGAAGAAGCAAGTCAACCCAGAATGATGATATATCTTCTATTTCTTAGGTTATTGTGTTTTGGGCGTCAGATTTACAGTGGGTTTTTTTTTTTTGATGAAATTGTTTGAATTTTTTTTTTATGAAATTGTTGGGTTTTCTGAATTTTTTTAATCTATGAATCTTGATGAAACTGTACAATTTTCTAGATTTGATGATGATGAGGATGAATTTGTTGATATATCTACGGTGGGTTTTTTTTCTGGATTTTTGTTTGTGATTTTTTTTTTAATCTATAGTTGGAAATGGAGGATCTGGATCTGAAACGGGTAGATTCATCAATTAATGATGAATTTATGCCTATGTGCATATCAAAATCAGGACGAAAATATGTAAATTTTGAGATTTATAGATATGTAATTTTTTATGCATTTTTGAAGACAGTGCATGTAAATTTTTGAATTTTAGATACGTAAATTTTGATATTTTGTCAATTTAAGCATGAAAATTTTAAATTTGTAAATAAAATAAAATACACATGTACTAATTTGTCTATTTCTGAATTCTATCTACTCCGTAAGTGGAAGACTAGATTCAAAAATTGAAGATGGAACATAAAGAAAGTGTGAGAAAGTAAGGACATTTTTGTCTTTTCAAGCCATTTTGTACTTCATAGTAATTAAAAAAATTGTTTGGACCTATGAGTAACAAAGTGTCCTATTTTTGACCTCTAAGGGCTCGTTTGGATTCAAGGAAAAAACAGGTTAAACAGCTTCTATCCCAGCTTTTAAGTTGTTTTGTTCGAGTGATCTAGGCCCGAGTAAAGTGAAAGCCCGAGGAAGTATTCCCAACTTTTCCTATAGCAGCGTGATACTTTATCTTAGGGGGTGGGTGAGTTAAATCTATCCACATTTATCAGCTTTAAATGACAATTTCAAAAAAGTCAATTTTGTCCTCAAATTTTTATCTATTTAGCCTGATATACCCTTCGAATTGGCTTAATTATATTTATTGGCATATATATATTGAAGAACCCTAATTTAACCATTTTCAAACCCATTGCAGCCTGTTGTATCGAAGAGCAAGGTATGAAAACTCCACTATCTTAATTCGTCAAAAATCGCATTTAAATTCCTGAATTGGACACCAATCTCGAAGCTATCTCATCGATTCGATTTTGTTGGGTTTTCGACCGATCTCTGTTTGCGGGAGTTCTATTTTTTGCTTTTATTATACCAGTATTTGTATCTTCTTTCCTATTTCTCTTGTGCATCTTCTTTTCTATTTCTCTTGGGCCCTAGAAATTTGTTAATTTCAAATTAAGCGAGAGTAAGATGTTTTTACGGGATTGATTGGAATTGGTCGATTAGGGTAAATTAATATTTGATTTCTGCTTAGGTTTTCAGAACTGCATATTTGTTAATTATGATGATGTGTATCTTTCGTTTCCATTGCTTTCCCCATTTTCTTCTTCTATCATTCTGCATTCTAATTTCAAATATTCTATTTTTTTTTTGAACCGTTAAATATTCTATTTCTTGATCGAGGGTAAAAGCGACAATTGCCAGTGTAGTCCACATTTTTCAAACAAAGCAAACATGTTTTATTAGGTTGACTGGTCAAAATTAATTTCCCTATCTATCAATCCAAACAAAATTTTAAAAACTCAATTTCGAGAGATTGAACAGTGGAATCCGTGTGTTTCCACCCTTTCCATCTTTTTCCCATCCACAAATCCAAACGAGGCCTAAGTCTTCCACTCAAAACTTAAACCTATGAGTAACAGAATATTTATATTTAGTCTCGAGCATACTCTGAAAGAATTATATAATTTCCAGTTGAGTATGTGTAAAAGCAAAAAGTTTTACTATAGTTTTTGTTTATACACATCCGTTGACTTATTTAGTTTGGATAAAATTAACTTTATTGTGAAAAAAATAATGATATAAAATATGATATTGAGTTATTTTGTGGATATAAATAAAATGAAAAAAATTGATTTAATTTTAAATGTAGGAATGTTCAATTAAATTTGTGACAAATTTTTTAACAAAATAATCAAATAATAAGAGAGGAGGAGGATCAGAGGGAGTATTTAATTTTTGACAAAAACTTATATACACTTGGTTCATGCTATGAATCTTGTTTTTAATTCATGATATTTGACTCTACTCAGGGTATAATACGGGTTAAGTTTAGTGATTTAAAAAAATATGTTGAAAATTAATGAAATGAATCAAATAATCAAAGTTCATAACATAAACTTTGTTCAGGGGACCAACTCTTATTTTTTTTATACCCAACTTGAAATATTCGACCAGGTTGATGCCCACACATACTCAAAACTTTACTTAATATTATTCCGTTTCGCATAAGAATTTGCATTTACAATTACTTCTGAGAACTTAATTAAAAAATAAAACCTAACAAGATTAAATAGTAAATACAAAAAGATAAATTCTCATGTGCACCATTTGCACCAAATTAATTTGGTACAATTTAATTTTAGGAGCTTTTTTTTAATTTTTTTCAATTTTTTTTTCAATTTCAGTTTGGTTTTAACTTTAATTTCAGTTTTAAATTTTATTTTTTTTTCTCGACCCGAGCCCAAACCCAATCGGAGTAGTTCATGGTTCACTCGGCCCTAGTGATTCATGGTTTACCTGATCCAAAAAAGTCATGATTTAAGATTCATTATTTAGTGTTTAAGGGATAGATGTTTCATTCAAATTGAAATTCAATTTAAGTGCACATCTTGTGCTTATGGTGCACAGGAGTGTCACTCATACAGAAAGAAAGAGTTCAACAAGGCAGGGAATGTCGGGCGGGAAAACAAGTAAATTACCAATTCCGCCCTTTTAAATACGTCTCTTCGCTCACAGTACCGTTAAAAACCAAGGACAAATCACGGAACAACATTTCGAGCTGCAACTGAATTCCGTTAATTCCTTCATTTCGATTCTTCTCTCTCGAGAATCAGAACCAGTCGGTTTCCATGGCGAAAGCAACAAAAAGCTTGAAAAACACATGCATCACTCTGAATCCACTGCTCTTCGTGCATCTGCTTTCCGTTTCGCCATTTTCAACACCGAAGAAGAGCTCCAGAACCCGCCCCCCTTCTCTCGCTCTACTCTTCATCCTCTCTCTCTTCACCCTCATCTCCTTCCTCGCAATTTGCCTCACCACATTCTACTACACAATTTCTCGCAATTCAATCCCCTGTTCTTCGTACTCACCTTCATCCCCAATTTCTCCCCTATTATTAGCCTCTCTCTCCTCGATTTTGAAAAATTCCCCAAATTACGACGAGCCGACGCTCTCCAGAAGCGCTATGGTGCCTTTGCCTGCTCATGGAATGGCGGAAAACCCTAATATGTCCGCAACGGAAAGGGAATTTTGGAAGCAGCCAGATGGGGAGGGGTATCGCCCCTGCCTCGATTTTTCACTCGAGTATCGAAAATCATCGGTTAAAATCTCGAAGGAGAAGATGAAATTCCTGGTGGTGGTGGTTTCTGGGGGGTTGAATCAGCAGAGGAATCAGATCGTTGATGCGGTGGTTATTGCGAGAATTCTAGAGGCTGCGTTGGTGGTGCCCGTTTTGCAGGTGAATCGAATTTGGGGAGATGAAAGGTACAAATCGTTGTTCTGATTCAATTTGTTGGATGATATTTGAATACAGAATTTTATGGTATGCTATGTGTTTGTGTAATTGTCACAGTGAGTTTTCGGATATATTTGACTTGGAGCATTTTAAGAAGACATTACTAGCTGATATTCGTGTTGTATCGTCCCTTCCTTCGACTCATTTGGTTCCGAAGCAATCAATCGAAAATCAAATCCCATTTCATGTCTCACCAATGTGGATTCGTGCAAGGTTTTTAGACCAAGTAAGAAAATGAAATGTGCAGTACGGGTTTCGTTTGGTTGATTAATTTCAGTTCAAGGGTTTTTAGATTGAGTTGGTCTTGTGTAAACTGGTTTTACTGTGCGCCTGTTTTGCAGCTAATACTCTAATAGTAAAACAATTAATACCTTTTAATGAAATAACTAATATTGTTTTAACACACAAAAACTTGGTTTACACGAGATCTTGCCTTTTTAGGATTACATTAATCATCTCTGATTGTTGTTCATTTCACTAACTAAATTTGCAGCTAAGTGAAGAAGGCCTTCTGATAATGAAAGGGCTTGATTCTAGGCTCTCAAAGAATCTTAGCCCTGATCTTCAGAAACTCAGGTGTAAGGTACCATATGACCAAATTCTCTCTTTCTCTGTCTGTCTCTTTCTCATAATTATTTGATTTGCTTGTAATATATAGGTAGCATTTCATGCATTGAGATTTGCGGCTCCGATTCAACAAGTTGGGAATCAGATTGCAAGGAGAATGTGGATTGAGGGTCCATACATTGCTCTGCATCTAAGAATAGAGAAAGATGTGTGGGTTAGAACAGGATGTGATACTGGTTTAGGACCTGAATACGACATCGTTATAGCCAATGCAAGGGACTCTAATCCCGATTTCCTAACTGATAAACTGAATTTGACGAATGCTGCACGAAGACTTGCAGGACTCTGTCCTCTCAGTGCAAGAGAAGTAGCAAGGTAATTCACCAAACTAAACGTGATTAATTGTGTGATGATTATATCTACTAACTAGTATTAGTTGTTTTACTGAACAGTATTAGCTGTTTTCACTGAACAGTATTAGTAGTTTTCTCAAGTGTTACTCACACACACACACATACACATATATATGCAGGGTTATAAAGGGCTTAGGAGCACCTAGCAATGCTCGTATATACATAGCTGGAGGAGAACCATTTGGAGGGAAGCTCGCTGTGCAACCACTTATCGACGAGTTCCCCAACGTTGCAACAAAAGAAAGGTTAGCAAGAGACGGAGAGCTCACTCCGTTTCTCAACAGACCTTCTATTCTAGCAGCTATTGACTACATCGTGTCTCTCAGCAGTGACGTGTTTTTGCCTTCACATGGAGGCAATATGGGCCGAGCTATGCAGGTATGTATACGTTATGTATAAGTAGACAATGTGTAAATACATAATATATACATTATACGGTTGTTATGTATGTACAGGGTCATCGTGCATACGTAGGACATAGGAAATACATAAGGCCTAACAAGAGGATGATGCTTCCTTTGTTGGAAGACGAATCGTTATCAGACGAAGATTTCAAGAGCAATATGCAGAAGCTGCATAAACGTTCCATGGGGAAACCTGAGTCGAGGAATAACAAGTTTGATAGAGATGTTTTGGCTTATCCTGTGCCTGATTGTATGTGTAAACCCTGATATAAATAAATATACTATTACTTCATTGCATAACCACATTTTATACACACTAAAAATATTAAAACGGAGAAACCAATTAACTTCAAAAAAAGTACTCCCTCCGTCCCAATCTTTAGGGTGTTTTGACTGTTCATAAGGATTTATTGGAATAGTGGAATAGTGATAAAATGTTGAGGGTAGAATGGATAAATCAACTTTATGAAAAAGTAAAAATTCACTTTATTAGAGGGTTAATTAAACCCTCTAAAACTGCTAATTACTTTGCAAATTTCTGCACAAAATCTGACAACATTAAAAATACATTAAAAAACCAAAATTTAACTGTTCAATGAACAGTAAAAAGTTAAAAAAATGAGATCAGATTACAATGGTGCCCTATTACACCAAATTTTCCCCCCAAAACAGAATTCCCTCCTATTACACCAAAGTTTCCCCCCAATTACACATTTCTAACCTATTACACCATCATTAACAATAAATACCCCCTCCTACACCTTCAAATCTTCCAACCACCTCAGTCTTTATATGTCATAAATACATCCCATCTTCAAACCTACCACAACATATAAATGCAGATTTATTGACCATGACTCAAACTAGAATCCATTTAAGTTATGAAGAAAAAAACAAGATTATACAATATATACTTGGGGATTTGGAAAATGGAGTACCTAAGCATGGAATGATAGTAAAAGCTAGCAAGCTATTTGGGGATCCTCAGCAAACTGTCAGTAGGCTGTTGATCACTGCAAAAAAACAATTGGATCAAGGTAAGCCAGCTCATATTATTTCATCTAGAACTGGAAAGAAGATAAGGAAAACAGTTGTATTGGATGAAGAGAAGATCAAAGCCATGCACTGGACAGAAAGGTCTACCATTAGAGACCTTGCTGAAGGCTTGGAAGTTAGCAAAAGCACAGTTGGAAGATGGATTAAGGAAGGCCAAATCAAAGCACATACAAATGCCATCAAGCCATCACTAACAGATCAAAATAAGATTGCAAGGATGCAATACAGCCTTAATCAACTCTATGTAGACAGAGAAAGCAACATCATCAAGTTTAACAGCATGCACAATGTCATCCACATAGATGAAAAGTGGTTTTATATCACAAAAACAACTCACAGATGGTACAAACTGCCAACAGAACCTACTGCACATAGGAGTTGCAAGAGCAAGAGATTTATCACAAAGGTTATGTTCATTTGTGCTATTGGGAGGCCCCTATATGCAAATGATGGTACACTTATGTTTGATGGAAAGATAGGGATGTTTCCATTCACTGAAGAAGTTGAAGCCATGAGAAACAGTAAGAACAGACTGAAAGGCACTATGGAGACAAAGAATATTGAATCCATAACCAAGCAAATCATGAAGGACTGCATTATCAATCAGGTACACCATAGACTATCAGATTATATTTCATCATTTAGTCTCTAAATGAGTATCATCAACATAGTTGGTTACTTGCAATTAAAATGTTCTAAATAGAGCAAGTATCCTAAACATACATGTTGGTTACTCTATTTTTTTAACAGTTTATACCAGCACTTAAAGAGAAGTGGCCTGAAAATGCAAGCAAACAAATTTTCATCCAGCAAGACAATGCCAAACCACACATTTCAGACAATGATCCAGATTTTAGAGCTATAGCTCAATCTGATGGCTACAACATTAAACTGATTTGCCAACCACCCAACTCTCCAGATTCTAACATTAATGATTTAGGATACTTTGCATCAATTCAAGCATTACAATGAGGAAGAAGGCCAAAACAAGCAGGTTCTTTAACTATGTGCAAATGTAGCTAGATCATTTGAACAACTAGATGCAATTACTCTTAACAAAGTGTTTCTTAGTTTGCAGTTGCATAGAGATGCTGAAGGAAAAAGGAGACAACAATTTTAAGATACCACACATGGGCAAAGACTCACTGAGTTATCAAGGATTACTACCTGATAATCTTGAGGTTGATGAGAGTTTGGTAAGAGAATGCATAGAATATTTAATGCAGCTTGACAATGGAGTGGGAGTAAACAGTTCTATGGCCAAACTTACGAGGGATTTAGGGTATTAGGGGTGTAGAATGCAGTGGTGTAATAGGCAAACTTTTTGTACAGTTTGGTGAATGTTTATTGCATAAACATAGAAGTAGATAAACTTCTAGGGCTATCATTGTTTAAGCAGTAAACATTAAGGTTCCTTTTTGGTTTGTATTTTGGCAATCAAGATGAAATGAATGGCTTTATTGAATCCAACTGCTTTTTATTGAATTCATAAGGCCCTCGTAACAATTTCATCATTGGGAGAAGCCCAATGATGTAAATTAAAGATCCTAAATCACAAACACATGATTGGTTGCTATAATACATCAATATATGCAAATCCACCGAACAATCGGACCACATTTATCCACATATGCAAACCGTAAACACCAATTTTATTCATCATTTTAGGGAGTCAGTCAATTTTTCCCGCTTTCAAATGAAACAACAAGTTTGAAACACAATTTCAACCCTCAGATCAATTTCATCATTGGGAGAAGCCCAATGATGTAAATTAACATCCTAAATCACAAACACATGATTGGTTGCTATAATACATCAACATATGCAAAACCACCGAAACAATCGGACCACATTTACCCACATATGCAAACTGTAAACACCAATTTTATTCATCATTTTAGGGAGTCGGGTCAATTTTCTCAGTTTTCAAACAGAAACAGCAAGTTTGAAACACAATTTCAACCCTCAGAACAATTTCATCATTGGGAGAAGCCCAATGATGTAAATTAAAGATCCTAAATCACAAACACATGATTGGTTGCTATAATACATCAACATATGTAAAAACCACCGAACAATCGGACCACATTTACCCACATATGCAAACCGAAACACCAATTTTATTCATCATTTTAGGAAGTCAGGCAATTTTCTCCGTTTTCAAACAAAAAACAACAAGTTTGAAACACAATTTCAACCCTCAGATCAATTTCATCATTGGGAGAAGCCCAATGATGTAAATTAGCATCCTAAATCACAAACACATGATTGGTTGCTATAATACATCAAGCCAATAGACCACATTTACCCACATATGCAACCAGAAACATCAACAGAGTACGTGCACCTGTAAATCAGAGGCAATATCTCAGGAAACAAAATGCCTAGCATCTCAACATGGGCCTTTCGTTTTTCATCAAGCCAATAGACTTTATCACTGAATTCAGGTAGAGGGTACTTATCAGGGATGATAATTTTGGACTTGGGCGTGTACAACACGAACCCCAACTCATTTCTCTCGCCTAACTCGAGATATAGAGAATTGGGAACTTGAGATTTGGCAAACAACAGAGGGATTAGAAACAACAGAAATCTTACTACCCTCCAAAACTGAAATGAACAAAAAATTAAATTTGGAACACAACACATACAAAAAAAAAAAGAACGCGTGGATCACTTACACGCATAAAATGGATCGACCATCAAGTAACCTCGCTTGAAAACAAGTTCATCGAGGGGCAATTCCGTGAGAGAGAGTCTTGCACAACCATGAATGAATAATCGGGAAAACCCGACCCACATCGCTCAAATCAAGATCGCAACCCTTCGATTTCTCCGCGATCCACCGCCACCGCTCCATCTCCTTCTTCCTCTCTTCATCCCACCTTTTATATAAAGGATTTTGAGAATCTAAAGCTTCCGATTCCTCCCACCAAAAGTCCTCCACTGGATCCGCCTCATACTCCTTATAATCTTCGGTGCATGGCCATTTTTCAGAATTTAAACAATCATCGGCCATGGAAATTTAGGGTTCTTTGCAGGTGGTGATGAGAGAGTGGAAAAGAGAGCAAATTAGTGATGAATCGTGAAGAGAGAGAGAGAGAGAGAGCGACTAGGGTTCTGAAGAAGAGAGAGCAGTGATGTGAAAGATGTCTTATCTTGTTAGGAGTTATAGAAGAGAGAGAAGAGAGAATGCAAAGTGATGTGAGTATGTGAGTGAGATGGACAATTAATTAGTGATATGGGATTAGGTTTTGGTGAGGTGGACCGATTAATGGGCTAATTAAATGAGTTTTAGGGAGTATTGAGTTGGGTTAATTGAGTGACAGTTGTGTAAATAAAATGATATGAGAAGTGTGTTAGTTAAATAGGGTATATCCATTTTAAGAAAGAAACCTTAAAGATTGAGACAAAAAAAAATGAAAATAAAACCTTAAAGATTGGAACGGAGGGAGTAACAATCATCAAATATCATTCAATATTACAAATTATTTACCTGCAGTTAATGCTGCCAGAAATCATTAATTTGATTTGGGAGGTTTTTCCATGTCCACGTCCACCAGTCCAATTTCAGTATATAATTAATTTAAATTTAATTTATTGAGTGGACTTGCAGAATTGCAACCACCACCATCATCATCATCTCCCTCCTCCCATGGCGGAAACACAACCGCCGAACACCACAAACATCGACCCCAAAACGGGCTACTGCTCAAAGACCAAAATTTACCACAGTTTCCACCCCTCCGACCCTCTCCCTCCCCCCTCCGCCCCCCTCTCCATATACTCCTACACCATTTCCCTTCTCCACTCCCCCACCACCCCCGCCGCCGCCGCCCTCTCCACCACCGCATTCCTCATCGACGCGGACACCGGTCACCGCGTCACATACTCAACCTTCCTCCACCAAGTGAGTTCCCTCTCATCCTACATTAAATCCCTATACCCTTCTCTTTCCAAAAACGACGTCGCTTTCGTCCTCGCCCCGCCTTCTCTACACGTTCCTGTACTCTACTTCTCTCTCCTCTCCCTCGGCGTCGTCGTTTCTCCATCTAATCCGTTGGCTTCTCAATCTGAGGTATCACATCAGATCCAGCTCTGTAAACCTGTAATTGCTTTCTCCACTTCTGATTTTGCACACAAAATCCGCTCAGATCTACCTGTTGTCCTTCTCGATTCCCCCAAATTTCTCTCCGCGGTCAATTCTAGGGTTTCTAATTTTACCAATGGGGAAACCGCAGCCACTGCTGTTGTTAATCAATCGGATTCGGCGGCGATCCTTTACTCTTCCGGCACCACCGGCAGAGTGAAAGGAGTCGTCCTAACTCACCGCAATTTAATAGCCGTGATATCCGGATTCTATCACGCTAAGGTTTTGAGCGATGACAAAGCGAGGACGGAGGAAAATTACGTGTATGTTCACCCGGTGTCGCTTTTCACGTTGCCGTTGTTTCATGTTTTCGGTTTTTTTATGCTGATTAGGGCGGTGGCGCTGGGGGAAAGCGTGGTGGTTATGGGGAAGTTTGATTTCGTGAAAATGCTGGAGGCGGTGGAGAGGTACAGAGTGACGTACATTCCGGTGGCGCCGCCGATTGTGTCGGCGATGGTGAAGTCGGATTTGGTGGACAAGTATGACTTGAGCTCACTCAAGGTTCTGGGATCCGGCGGAGCGCCGCTCGGGAGGGAGACCGTGGATCGGTTCAGAGCCAAATTCCCTCACGTGGAGATTATCGAGGTACCAAATGAAAATTGTGGATTGTGCGTATTTTCATTTTTCTTTTTCTGGATGATTTTCTTATAGTTGAAGTTTACCCAAACATTCTCTTTGATAGAATTAGTTTATAGGAGGAGTATATAAAAATAACTGGGGAACCATTCCATTGGTACTATTACTTCCAGAATAGTTTATTAAGATAAGAGTAATATACAAATAAGATTCTGAAGATGAAGTACTTTATAATCGTAATGCTTTTTTTTTACAACAATCGTAATGCTTTTTGATTCTGAAATTATTGACAAATGATGTCCTACTGCCTATTTGCCACGTAATTGGACAATATTAATTGATATTCATGTATTTTATTAGATCTGTCAAAAAAAAAAGGGTACTTTTATTAGATTTTAATTAACTCAAAGTTATATCTTGATGTTGGACCAAAAAAAATATAATATTCAGCGTTAAATCCTGTACTTAAGCATACAAAATCATGATCTTGTAATGGCCCAATACCCTTTCTATTAATTAAATAGCGATTAAGTAGATCGCTAGGAATATCTCGATACAAAATGCATATGAAATCTAACAATGGTAAAAGCTAACAACAGAGTAACAGGAATGAAACAATCAGCCACAATGCTCGACGATCTGGACACCTGAAATACAACACCGGTGAACGGAATCAATACCGGAAAATAACTAAGAAAAGGTTAAGAGTGGTGCGAGGAAATTACCTCAACAACACTCCGACATCGTCCGCAAGCACGCTGCAGAATCCGTTATAGGAGACAATGTGCAGTGCGCGTGGAGTTGTCTACGCGCTCATAAGAGATTGTGCGCCGCCTCTTTTAGAAAACGTGAGAAACTAATAAAAGTGCTAAGAAAAATGGATAACAACTTATCCTTAGGTAATTTAAAAAACTAAGACTTGAATTAGAAATAACCGTTGGTGCATTTGTCTTCTTCAATACTGCAGTCATCACAGATCTATGAGAGAATTTGTTAATTAACTTAATTCCAATATAAAGTTGTGGTTAGATTTGTAATTTAGTGTTGTATAGGGCTATGGTTTAACAGAAACTGCTGGAGGGGTCACACGAACAAACACTGAGGAGGCCAAGAGATATGGGTCTGTTGGCAACTTGGCTCAGAACTTGGAAGCCAAGATAGTTGATCCTGAAAGTGGAGACCCCTTGCCTCCTGGAAAACGTGGAGAATTATGGTTACGAGGGCCTGCAGTTATGAAAGGTTATAATTTGATCTAACTTTTTTTTTTCTTTTTTTTTTCCTAAACGTTGTTATACTTTACCTGTGAATTGGACTTTGTTGCTGCTTGCTGAAAGTATCACCCTCGGGATAATATAGTTTTATTATCCCTAAACTTTATCTTTTCCTAGTTTTAGTCCCCCTCCCCCTCTTTCACTATCAAATTTGGTCATGAAAGTACTCTTATTACTCCACATTTGGTCCCACTGTCCGTTGGCTGGCGGAATCAACTCTTTAGGGGTGCAAAATGCAACATCTAAAAGTTTTTTTGTTCTTTTAATAATTACATTTAAGTAGAAATAATTACATTTAGCCAATCCAAATAGTTGATTCCGTCAGTCAATGGCAAGTCAACTTTTTTTTTTTTTTTATCGGACAAAGTTAGTTGTTAATTGTTAGTAGTTAGTACACCAAGCACCCAAACACTCCACAAATTCACCAATCCACCTTATAACTCCCATGACATAATGTGAGAGTAAAAGTGTACTTCCAGGACAAAATTTTGATAGTGAAACAGGGGTGGGTGGCGGAGTGAATAAAAGTAAATTTTAGGGTAACCCCTATTGTCCTCTGATTTGAGTGATAAGCTGAGAATAGTTAATGAAAAACATGCAAAACATAGCAAGATTTTTGCATAAGTGTGGGAAATTTTGAACAGCAGGTTAACTATGGAAATTGAAGAATAGAGATCCTGGTGTTTTCAATTATATATAACTCCTAACGTACCCAATACTCTTTCTCTCTCTTAAAGAGTCATCAAATTCTGGTATACTGGATCATATCTGTGATTTTTATTTATTTATTTTTTACGAGGTAAATGGTGTGGCTATCAGGTTATGCAGGAGATGATGCAGCAACTGCTGAAACCCTGGATACAGAAGGATGGCTAAAGACCGGAGATCTATGTTTTTTTGACTCAGATGGGTTTCTCTTCATTGTTGATAGGTTGAAAGAACTGATAAAATATAAGGGATATCAGGTAGTTCTCTATGCTTAGAAATCTTTATTGTGCAATAGAGTAATTTTATTCATTGTATGAACATGTTTTGTAACAGATAGAATGTGGTGTTGCAGGTTCCTCCAGCTGAGCTGGAGCCTTTACTTCTGTTGATGCCTGAAATTGCTGATGCAGCAGTTATTCCGTAAGCATTCATCTTTTCATATTCTAACCTTTTCCTTGATATTTTCCAATGAAGTAATACATATTTTTTAGAGGAAAAAAATTAGTGACTGCAACTTTCACATGAGCATCTTAGATAATCTAATCTGAACAAATCTTTTTTTGAATTCTGAATATCCTTTAATTTTCAACAAGCTGTGGTATGTATGATGCTCTTGCATCGGGTTGAAAAGGTAAGTAGGTTTTTTATTCCTCCACCAATATATATCTTCACTTTCCAATATACATGCTGTAATAGTGAAAGTATATAAGTAAGTGGACTAAATCTCTAATATATAATTTTATTTTAATGTGGCTTCATCTTTTTGTCCTTTTCTGATAGAAATTGAATAATATGCGAAGTATATGCAAAAACTTTTTATCCCCATGATCTATATTTGAAAAGTTCGAAAAGTGAAGTGATGTGCTTCATGTGTGTATAAATTGGTAACCTCTTTCTGTGAAGAAGAAACTTCATTGTGAAAGATAAATCGTGTTTTCTGTTTCTTCCGTAGATCAAATGATAAGTAGTTTGTTTCGTAATGTTTGTAAACTTAAATGATGCTCTGTGTATGTTCTTTAATCTTGGAGGTTCCTGTTAAATGCTCTCTTTGCCACCTCTTTTTGAGGATATTTGTTTTTTTATAGACCAATCCCTTGCTGCTATCGATATGCATTCTGAATTGTAAAATTTAAAATATTTGTTGTACAAAGCATTCTTGGACACAAGCAGTTGGAACTTCCTGTTACATAATGGTGCAAGATCTTCTAGTACAGCTCTTAGATAAGAGTAACAGTTAGGTGCACCAGTTGCCGTGTAACTAGTGCACAACTACTACTGTTCAATGAAAACAACTAATACTAACCAACTAATACCTTTTAGTAAAAAACAACTAATACCTTTAAAAAGTGCACTTGAGTTGCACGGTGCAGCTGATGCATTGAGGTATTTGTCCTTAGACAAATGACATCTAAGACGAGAAAGGAAAGAGATCCACAATGATATCTACTCAATTGACTTGCTTTAATTATGTACCTGTTTCTTGTAGAGACAATTTAATTAGTTGATTTGCTATCTCTTCTTGGCCCTCTCTATCTGTATCTGATCTAGTGTAATGTAACCAAGAGCAGATATCCTGATGAAGAAGCAGGTCAGATTCCCATGGCCTACATTGTGAGAAAACCTGGTAGCACGATAACTGCAAGCCAAATAATGGATTTCATCACGAAACAGGTATGCTAACTTTCTTGCATGACCTGTAAATTCTCCCTGCAAGATTTCTTGTCTTGTTGTAAAGGTGATGGATTTTCTTTTAACAATTTTGACAACTAGATCAATTTTGAAAACAAAAATAACTGTCTCGTGCATCAGAAAGATAATTTCTTGTGTGACCAAAAAACAGACTCACTTTCGAATGACAAATTGTTTATTGGGCAGTTTTGACCATTGTGAAACGGTATCATCTCATATAGAAATGATACCATATCATCTTCTGGATCTCCTACATTCTCAGTTGTGCGTGCAAAACATAGACTTCATAGGTTGTTATAATCCATGTGTTGAGTGTTGACATGTATGCCCTTACTTCCAAACTTGCATCACAGATTCACCATTGTTGAATCTTGGTATTATTCTTCAATGTTACTTGGCCACTACATTGCAGGTTGCTCCTTATAAAAAGATTCGACGTGTTGCGTTCGTCAACACAATCCCAAAATCTCCCGCAGGGAAGATCTTGCGGCGAGAGTTGGTCAATCATGCTCTTCGTTCTAAGTTGTAATCAATAGCTAATATTTTATTTATTTTTTGTAATTAAAATTCGAGTCTTATGTTTGCGTGTGGTGTGATCTACAGTTTATCTTGACCTAAGAGGTACTTAGTTTCGCTTTTTTTTTTTTCTTGTTAATAACCTCAGGAAGGGATAATGATGTTATTTATACCATGAAGCCTTGATAGTGGAATAATATCAATATGCATAATTAAGTTATACTAGTATAGTATAGAATTGCAACTAATATGCATGAATGAACAGAAAACACACACAATACTCTTATTACTTACACATAATGAATCCAGATAGGTGCAAGCAGATGATAGAACAAGTGATAGAGCTGCATCAGAAGCATTAATCGCGGGATAATCGACAAGTCTAACAAGGCGAACTGGAGGTATACATTGTCGATCTAGGAGCGAAATATCCGGACTTTAGGAGCGATCAAGATCAGATCTAGAAAGTCAGAGGTGGTTGTATGTTGGAAATTCTTGGTTGAGTAGCTCTGTAACATTTCTGCATTTTTCTTGAAGCTTTCTTCTTCCTCAGTATCTTTGAAGTTAACACGAACTTCGAGATCCTCATAGCCGTAATTCATCTGTTCCTCCAGTATTTTGGTTGATGAAAGGGCAGCAGACACACTGCATGAATACAAACGAAGGTATCGAAGTGTTGGTAAATATGCCATGCTGAAAGGGATCTCATCTAGTTTAACCAAACTGTCAAGAACAAGCTTCTCCAACACTGGGAAATTGAAGTTTTCTACTGTCCAATAAATCAGATCTTCACAGCAAATTCTTAGGAATTTCAGGCAAGGGAATGCTCCCTCGACAACGTTCCACTCGGCTCCTATGACCGAATACCTACCCAATTTGAGAACTTGAAGACGAGGCAACAACAACCGGATATTTGTCACATCTTCCCAATGAAGATAAGAATTTGTTAAAGACAACTTCTGGAGCGAACTCGGAAATCTGAGGTTTTGCAGCAAACAGCCCCCTTTTGGATGCTTATAAAATAAGCAATTCAGTGATTCAAGTTTATGTAAGAATCTAAGATTGTAGAGACCGTAGTAGTCTGTCTGATATTCCCTAGATAAATCCTTGTACCTAATATCCAATTTCTTGATATTGAGGATTCTCTTACAGACCTCACCAGTGAAAGCGAAGTTGACTACGTTGGCAAGTGTTTGTAAATCTTGCAAAACTAAGCCAGTCGGAGGTGGGTTTGGAAAATAAATCTCGTTGCAGTCAACATGCCTAAGCCGGCTCATATGCCATATTTCAAGTGGTGCATAGATTCGTTCGGTATCTCCTTTGATGATTAATGTTTGCACCACATTCCAGAGAAGGGATATCGATGAAGGAAGCTCATGTGGAATCTTGGGTTTCAAATTAAGGATCATACACGAGGTACCGTAAGTTAACTTGTCGAAGGATAGCATCCATGGAGTCACAATCAACCCTAGTCAAAACCCTAAGCAATGAGAATCTAAAAGGCATTAAACCCCCATTGAATATGAAAGAGCGGGCAAGTGACATTGCACGCTTGAAGAGAGGACGATACGCACCTTCACAAATTACAATGTGGCGTTGATCCCTTTCCATGCCTCGTCTAATGCCGTCTACCTTCATCATATACAAGAACTTCTCTTTCTCAGCTATCCTTAAGCATAATTCTCGTAAAAGATCATGGATGTTGCAGTATTTAATTGTTCCATTCCATCTCCACCTCGTTATCGAAATAAGGTTTCTACCAACAAGATCCTCTAAGTAACCTCTGCAATCTCTTCTAAAGTTTTGCAGTTATTAGGTTTCAGAAATCCTTCAGCAACCCAAAGTTTGATAAGTTGAGAGGCACGAATGGTGTGGTCTTCTGGAAAATTTCCCAGGTAAAGAAAACACGGTTTTAAATGAACATGCAAGTGACTATAACTTTAAGATAATATATCCAAACAATGTTCATCCTTTTCGGACTTCAACATCGAATTTGTATCTCTAGCGACACTCTCCCAGTACTCTCGTGTCCTACTCGACTTTCCAAGAAGCCCCCCAATCACAACAATTGATAACGGAAGTCCATTACACTTGTACACAAGATACTTTCCAATATCCTGCAATTCAAGAGGACAACTTTCTTCTCCAAATGCCTTGTCACAAAAAAGGCTCCAACTTTCATCATTATCAAGAAGATTCAATTCAAGTTTCCAGGACCCTAAACTATTAGCTACATCCGATAGCCTAGCAGTCACAATAATACGACTGCCATCTCCACAATCTGGAAAGAAAAACTGTATCTTTTCCCAAGCATCAACGCTCCATAAATCATCTAATACAATCAAATATCTCCGACCCCACAAAACCTTGTACAACTTTTCGCCTAATTGTTCTTCACTACTTTCATCTACCCCACTAGTCGACTCGTTCACGCAAGAAAGAACCTCGAAAAGAATTCTTGTCACATTGTATGCTTGCGAAACAGTAACCCAAACACGAACATCAAAGCATTGCGCAACAACTAAATTATCATAAGCATTTATAGCGAGTGTAGTCTTACCCAAACTGAGATTGTCTGCCGGCCACATTGCTCTGAAGTGAGCCCTTCCAAAAACTTTGTCAAGTATCCGTCGAACCCCACCATAGTATTAGTACTCTTTCTGGGTCTTGATGAACCAGTTGGCACCGGATACGTTGGCTGCTGATCATCGAAACCTCTTTCTTTTTTAACCTTTTGTTCGACAAACTCCATGCCTTGTATTATCTGCTCCAGATTGAGCAAGGAACTGTTATTCTTTCCGGTGGATGCAGCAAGAATTTGATGGACTAGATGAGATTCTATTGCATCTTCGGCCGCTTGAGCTGAAGATGCAATTTGGCTTTCCAAACCATCAGCTTCTTTGCTGCAGCACTCTACGAAATCAAGCAAGAAACAGAGCTTTTCGCCTAGAGATTCAATCTGTTTCTTGAAAAAACATGTGGAAAGGTGGGGATCATTATGGATCTGCTTTATATTATTCAAAAGTGATACTAAGCTGCCATTTTTAATCCTCTAATCTTTCTTCAGGATTGGATTGTTTGTTTTCAGCATCACCGTTGACAAAAGCAGCAATATTTGAGTGGGATCATCAATAGTTAGTAGTAAGATTTTTATTTCATATTAGGCTTTGGGTCCCTCTTCTACCTCTTTCGTGTTAATAAATTATTAATACCATTTGAATATATATATTTGTCCAAGAATTAGTCATTATTGCTAAATAAATTGATGAATGCATACCACTAGTTGCAGACTTGCAGCCGTGCAAGTACATTTGATTTGAGGGAGAAAGATATTTATAGCATCTAATTGAAAAAATTCATTCCGAACCAAGCCAAGTTTATATATTTAATTTTTCTTTTTTTTATCATAAAAAATATAATTATTACGCATAAAAAATGTCAATGTTTAAAGATTATTATATTTTTTTAACAATGATAATTTTTGTGCATAAACTGATAATTTTTAGTGAAAAACAATGATATTAAAAAAATGAATCAATTACTAAAAGGTGCAAAAACCCTTTTAGTATGACTCTTAAGTTACTTTTAAAATTATTAAGAGGTGTAAAACTAAGTGATAAAAAACCCATAGTTCCCTCAACCATTTAAAACCTAAATTCACTCTACCCCAATTCAAAACTCTCCCAACAAAAACCCTCAATCTGCAAACCCTATCCAGCCGTCGCCGATGTCATCTTCTCCGGCCACCATCCCTACGCCGCCGCGACGACCAACCTACTTCGCGGCAGCCGCCGCTCCCCCTACCCCAAAAAAATAACCAGAATGGCGGAGCCCACCCCCAAACTCGCGGCGCCATTCCCTGCCCCCCACGCCGCCGCCGCTCCCCGCCGCCACCCCCCACGCGGTGAGAACGGCGACCTTCTTCACGCCTCCGTCGCGACCTTCCGCCTCCGCCGGGTCCTCAACTACCACCAAAGCTTCACGCCTCCGTCGCGGCCTCAACCACCACCACAGCTTCACGCCTCCGTCGTGACCTCAACCACCACCACCTTCACGCCTCCTCCACCCGATGCCCTCGAGATCCTCCCCCCTAAATTTTAGTTCTATTGTTTGATTTTTAATTGTCTTGCCTATTAATTTATTGAATTCGATGGGGATGGTAGATCAATTGAAATTTGATTTTGGGGATGGTAGATAAAATATGGATTTGATTTTTAATCTGAAGATGCATATGTTTATCTTCAAGATGAACATGTTCATGTCAATTGATGAACATGTTAATGGAAATATATAATTTTAATATGAAAATAAATTTTCTGCAATTTTTGTAATATTTGAGATTTTAGATTGTAAATTTCTGTAATTTTCAATAAATATGTAAATTTTTGGATTATAGATATGTAAATTTTTGAAACTTTTAGATGAAAATATATAAATTTATGTAATTTTTTAGATTTTTTTATTGTAAATTTTTATAATTTTCAATTTTTTGATATGGATTTTAAGTTGTTTTTATATAAATGTTTTCATGGAGATGAATAAAAATAGCATCAATTCTTTAAAGGGAATGGGGTGATTTTAAAAAATAAGAGATGAAGGGTATATCAGTCTTTTTGATATTTTTTTTTTACCTACCAGTAATTTTTTAAAAACTTTGTACCTAAGAATTAATGAGCCTTGCATCTAAGGGTGAGCCACTATAAAAAAATCGAGTTCACTCAGGTTCACAAAAGTTTTATCTAGTTAATTTTAACACTTTTTTTGGTTGTGATCTTGATATTAGATTTTTATTTTCGCCATGTACCTTACATGAATTAAAATAAAAAAGTAGTAAGAGGTGTTACAAGATGAAAATCAAAATATAAAAATCAATAGGATAAAAACTAAAAAAGTGACAAAGTTATAGGACAAAAAATATATTTTTTTCCTATATTTGATACTCCTTTCGTCTCTCTCTTATCTGAAAATTTACTGTTCACACGGGTTTTTAAAAAAAATTATTTATTAGCATTAATGGGGATAAAATTATTCTCTGATTGAGGTTAAATGGTAAAATAATGACATTTATGTAAATTAAAGGAGATAAAGTTGATTTTAATGTGAAAAAAGTAATGGTATTGTGTGTAATATTAAGATGTTTAAGGGGTATATATAAAAGCTAAAAGTGAAAAAGTTAGCCGAGTAAGATTACTATCTCACTGATTGCACGTTAGCTCATAAGTTGGGCAACTATCAGATGAGGTGAGGTGCGGAAGAATGAGCCTTAACTCGTGTTTGGAAATTCAGTGTTTTCATAACCATGTTGAACCGAAAACCAGTCATGAAACTGATCTAGTTACCCTTAAAAAATCATTTTTATGGTTGAATCGAAAAAACCCGACCAGAATGAAAAATCGTTTTTTTTTTTTTTTTTTTAAAAAAATAATTAATTTAAAACTTAATCCTTATTTTAAATTGTGTTGTATTCTGTTGTATATGATTCTGAGTTGTGTTTATTTCAATATGAAACTTATAAATTATAATTTTAAATTTTGTAAGTGCACATTTATTTTATTTTTTAATGTAATATAAAGAATATTTAAAAATGATAGAGATTATTTTAACGGTTGGACCGTTGATATGACTAGTCCAACCGGTTGGATCGCCAACCAGTACCAGTATTGTTTGATTGCTGGCGTGGTTATGAAAACACTGTGAAAATCTCAAGAATAAAACTCAACTTTTGAAGTTGTTCAGCTGACATGATGTGCAACCTAATATAATGAGTTGTGTATATTGTTTTTAATGCAATAAATATGACATGTATTAAAATAGTAAACAACACCATATTTATAGTGGTTCGGAAAAACTATCATACGTCCACTCTTCCATATCAGCAAGGGAACTTCTTTAAACCAAAGGAGTCTTAGTTCAAAGTGAAATGAATGCTATAAGTCGGATGATCTTATTATAAGATCAGCTCATTATAAATTTACAAATTTGCTTACAAATTTATTAGATTTGCTTACAAATTTTCTAACTTTAAAGGAAACTGGTTTGTTTGTTTCCAACAAAGTGAAGACTTCTATTACAAATTTTAGCCTTAGAAAGTTGTTATTGAGAAGACTTCTTCAAAGCTTTTGGTAGGATGAACACTAAAGATATTTCTCAAGTTCTTGCTTGGAGTGTTCTTTGAAAATTTAAGAATGTTTGAATGCTTGCGTATAATTTCCGTGTGTTCACTTTGAAGAGGTTCATCCAAAATAGTCATTGGAGAGCATTTCAAATTTCAAACTATTTTTGGTATGCAGTTAGGCTAGGATGGCTTGCAAGCAGAGTAGGATTCTATTTAAGGTGGGTTCAACTTGCTCCTTGTACGATTGTAGTCGTTTGTTCTGCGAGTCTATCCCTTGTGTCAAATTTCGTACATGTGTTGTCAATCCCTCATTAGTTAAGACTTTTGTCTCTAACGGAAAGTAAGAGGCGTCGCACTCCTTATATCTTGTCTGATTGGGTACATGCGTACTTGTCTATAGATGAATACATCGAAGTACACTGACAGACTAGCTCGTAGTTGATTTCACTTATTCTATATCAATTGTTGACACACATGACTGATACCAGACGAGTGTGCACAACTTGTGCTTAGATACAAGTTGTCTCATTCCTGCAGTAGTCTTCTGACTTATTCTTCTAATTTTTTTTTCACTTGACTTGTAACTGATATACTAAGTTCACCCTCAATATATTATCCATGAAAAAACCTAAGGCGCGCCTAGAGTACTCATTTGTCATATACAGACTCAACTGATCTATCCATCTATCAGCCGATTAACAGGTTCAGCTCAACGGTGATATTTCATTCACGACCCATGATTTTTCTCCTATTTTGGAGTTTCACACATTAAATTTTATATTATTGTTTTGTTTCTTCGTTTTATTTCTTGTTTGTTTCGCTTTCCTCTTATAGTGATCGGAGACGGAATTTCTTAACATCTACTGCATATAAATGCCTCAAAATTCATAAGGAGACATATGAAGATACACTTATGGTATGTTTGTTTCGGGACTCACCTTAATACTTTGTGAATCACGTCACATTATTGTTTGGGATTAAAATCAGACTTTACTCCTATAAAATATAGCTATACATGTTTTTCAAAAAAATTAATACAATCACATCACTATTTCTCTCACTCTCAATACAATATAATAATACAACATCAATCACTATTAAATATTTATTTGATATAAAATAAAATCTCAAAACAAATACATATTTTTAACTATTCATCAAAAACTTTCAAATCCATAAAATTTCAAAGTTATTAACTTCTCTCGCACATCTAAATTTCGAAACAAACATACCTTTAGAGATAGCAAAATGGCGAGATACAAATCAGAGACCTTTGGGGACAAGAATGTGGTGGTTCCGGGTGGCACCAATTTTCTCCTTCAAAAAAAAAAAAAAAATCCAAATCTACTTTTAACAAAAGTAAAGGTAAAAAAGGTTCAATCACAATCAAACCCCATCAAACACCCCCATAATCCGCCAACCACTAACAAAATCAACTAGTACACGATTGTGTTTGCAAACTATATATACTCACAATTTAAGAACATTTTTCAAAAACTAAAATTGTGAGATGTTGTATATTCACAACTTAGAAGCATTTCTAAAAAAAAAAACTAGAGTTATGAGATGATAACTTAAAAATAAGTGATTCTAATAAGTGATTCTCGTGTTTTTAGTTGTATTCCTTTGGAAATAGGTCACACACATCACACATATTGATTTACATTATGTTGGGACGTAGGTTATTCTTTTTATTCAGGTTGGGCAGCATGTTTGAAAATTTACCAAATGTGGAATAACTCAAATGGAGCTCCGAGAGAAAGGATATTAGTGTTGAATGGAGGAAACATAAAAAATTCAAATTGACAATGAGACGGATCCAAAAGTTCATTCCAAATAAACAAGAAATTTATATACCAACTCACCCAATTTACCTTCAAATTTGCCTCTAACAATAAAATCACTCCCAACCATAACATTTAAATTTTAACTCAAATGGAATATTCTCTTGGAATATTCCTAATTTAATCAACTTATATTTAATTTTATCTAATATTTGTATATTATCAAATTTATAATTTGATATTTACATTTAAATTTTTAAAAATTACACACAATTAAAATATCATATATTTAATAAAAAAAATTAAAGCACAATGTTTCAATTGTATATTTGGTATTTTATTTAATGTTTTTTTTTACGGGAAATAAAAGGTAGATTAAACAGCCGGTAATTCGGCTTCAACCAAAGGTACAATGTGATCCGGAATAGAATCCAAAAAGAAAACACCATTACAGTGAAAAGCAAATTGTGCGAGGCTATGTGCCACTGCGTTCCCAGTACGTCGAACCCAACTTAAACTCGTCCGATCAAAGTCCGCAAGCACCTCTCTTATGTCCGCCATTAATCGGCCAAAATATGTGATGTTTGGATCCGGCATCAAAATCGCGTGGAAGACAACCTGAGAGTCCATTTCAACAACAACACTACTAACCCCCTGTTCCTTGGCAAATTTCAATCCCTGCAGAACAGCCAATCCCTCAGCGATATCAACCTGCAAATCGTGCTCAATGGTCCTCGCAAAGCACCACAAAGGTGATCCATCCGCCCCCCTGAGCAAACCTCCGATTCCTACTCCAATCCCGCCCGACAGCCTGCGTTCGTGTTTAACTTCAACCACCCGTCCTCCGGCGGCGACCACCTCCCATTCACCTTCAAACTTGGCACCTTGGTTCGGCTCAAACAAAGTTTTCGGAACTCGGCGTCATGATTGGTCGCATATCTAATTACATAGTCCAGCGACAATTTTTTCTTTCTAAACACGAGCTCATTTCGCGCGAACCAGAGACACCAGAGCATCGTAATGAACAACCCCTGCTTTTCCTTCGCCATACCCCTCGCCACCCGAAGTACCCATTCATGGAGGCTCTCGTTCACATCAACCACCTGCACCACGTTCCCCATGTTGGCCAAATTCCACAACTCCCGAACCCATCCGCAATCCCTAAGAGCATGCTCCCTTGTTTCAATATCAGAACAACCCCTGTTTTTATTTGATGTTGTCTTATTATATTTCAATTAGTTACAAATTATATTTCTATTAAATCAATGCATTATTTTATTCACTTAAAAACAAAAGATCTAATTAAAATTAAAAAGAAAAAAGAAAACAAAACAAAAAATCTAATTAAAAAAAAAAAAAAAGAGTTGCCGGGTGAACAGTGTTTCGGCTAATTCGTCTAACAATGTTCACCTCCATCAAATTTGCTTATTCAATTGCCTCCCCATTGAAAGGGTGTTTGGAGGTAAATTTGTCATTGACTCCTCATTTGTCTCCCCATTGGGGATGCTCTAAGGGAGATTAAATCTTACACTCTCAAAAAAATAAAATTTAACAAATTAAAGGAATAAATATATATATATATATATATATATTAAAAAAATTAAATTTCAAATGGGATAACCGTCCCTCCTTAAATTCGTCCATGTCGACATTCATTAATGGTTAAACCCAAAGCAGACGGCCTAAGATCAGAAATTAAAGATGAACGGTCCAAATCGATTCCGAATCTTGTGTTACTGGTTGGTATTATTTAAGTTTTTTATCCTATTTACAAATGGGCGTTTGATTCACGGGATTAGGTTGATTAGGTGTGATATGATTGAGTGAGATTGAGTAAAATTGCATTGATTGGACTAGATTTATTTGAATCAAAATATGCGTTTGGATTGTAGGATTGAGGTGATGGATTAAATAAGATACCTATTGAAATGTCATAAACTCCCTGAAATTGAATTGAAACAACACACTTCATTCTTATGAACCTATTCAAACAATATAATGACAATTTGTAATATTACATTTGAGATATGCTCTATCACACCTTTCACATGGAATATACATATCCATCAATTGAGGGATTTTATACATTTTTTACTCGGACTTGAAACATATCATGAGTCCTCATCCCACAAACCAAACGATAGATTAGTTGGGATTAAAATCATAATCCTGACCTATCTCATACAATCACGCGAACCAAACGGGCCAAAGTAGATTTCCTCCTCTTGTAAAAATAAAAAAAAAAAAAAAATTCCTCCTAAATAATTAAAACGAATAATTTAATTACTCCAAGATGATTTTTTTTTCTTATTTTTTTACATGTCATTACTCTCATATGAAAGCATTCCTTAATTTGGGTTTTCCCATTTGTACAAGCATGCTCATCCGCAAAGCCCAAAGTAAGAAGGCAAAGTCCAAAGTACTAAAAGAAAGCAAGCCCTTCTTTTCATTTCATATTCTACAGCATACGACTAATTTAGCTATAGGATTAGGGAATGTGATCATTATCATTATTTTAATGACTCAAAATATTAGTATTTTATTAGCATTCTTTAAATCTATAATTATTTTATTATGAATTATTTGATCAATTCTTCTTAATTAGTTTAATTATTATTGTGTACCAAAATATCGAGATTAGAGTGACTGATTGTGCCTTAGTACTTGGTAACACAAACAAATGATTAATAGAGTTTGGTAGCAATAAGCCAATAAATGCTTATGCTTGAGTATTTGGATTGTGTGCTTATAATAAATGCAAGAGAACAATTTTGTAGGGAGCCTCTTATAAAAATAATTCAAAAATAATAAAAAGAAAAGAAACATTAATGCATAGTATTATCTTTCCTTAATTTAATTTATTACTCTAATTAATGCTTCTTGAACAATGTCTCTTTTCAAATGAAATTACTCATCTGATTTTTGGCCACTTCCCTTATTTCCACCAGCACGAGGAAAGCAATTAAGATTTAGTAGGGGATAAATATTTAAGATATTACTCCTATTTGATTTTAAAATATTTTTAATTATCTTTGATTTTTAATTTAGTTAGCCTTTTATCTATCTTTAAAAATAACAAAAGTTGTTAGCCTTTGATAAAAGCTATGTTATTTTAAAATTTATGAGCTATGTTTAGACTTTTCAAACTAATACGTTTAATTTTATTTCATAAGCTTTTTTATTTTTACTTTGTATATAATTTATATTGACTTCAGAAAATTAGATTATAATTAATTTTAAAAGTAGTTTATATTTTATAATCAAT
Organism: Stenogyne calaminthoides; assembly: GCA_037126765.1. Lineage (NCBI taxonomy): Eukaryota > Viridiplantae > Streptophyta > Magnoliopsida > Lamiales > Lamiaceae > Stenogyne > Stenogyne calaminthoides. The sequence goes on from JBBCBC010000015.1 coordinate 35,819,523, forward strand.
AATCAGATTCAAATATAAAACTAATGAGATAAGCTTAATAATTTGAATTTTTTTAATTTCGACTGATATGATCATAGTGTTTATGATTTACATACTTGATAGTTTAAATAGTGAATCGAGACTCACAAGAGAGTGAAATGAGTCAATTCTGAATTTTTTTATTGAAAACTCGATATCCAACCAAAGAACAATCAATCTTAATTTTTTATTTTATTTTTGCATATTTAATTGCAATCTAAATAAAAGTTAAATAAACATAATTGATATGATAGAATCGTTATTTACTATTCAGGGTTTGATGTTTTGAGTTTTGACTAGTGAATTATGTAAGTTTATAGGACAAGTACTTTCCTTTTTTAATATTTAATTATAATATGAATAAAATTTAGATAAATATATTAATTTGGTGGAGTGTTAATTTAGAGTGGTATAATAAGATTTGTGGTTTACAATTTAGAGTTCAATAGACCGATTAGTGAATTGAGACTTACAAGATAATAATACAACTATATATATACAATAGTAATAATAGTAATTTTGAGATTTTTTAATTTAAAATCGTACTCGCTTAATACTATTTTAATTAAAATATAAATAAAACTTAGATGAGTGTTTTTTACGGTAGTCAGAGTGTCATACTGACTGTCAATAGTCATCGTCTGAAATTGCGTCATGTGTCGTCGTACACTGTCGTACTGACATGATACCTATTGTATAAGTTTAATATTTCTAAATTATTTTTTAAACTACATTTATTCATTTACCATTTTACCCTCAATCAAATCAAATTAAAAAATAACATATTAAATTAATTTTTTCCTTACTTGAATCAAATTAGTAAAAATCAAATTAAACCTAAAAAAATAAGTAACCCATATCCACAATAACAATTTCAATTCACGAACCACACCCACAAGATACAATTCCGTTCAGTTCACGAAAACCCTAGAATTCAGACACCATCTCCATTGTTTCTAGTGTTGCCTGCGGTGACGCCAGAATAGACATCATCACCACCGTTTCTGGTGTTGCTTAGAATTCGCCGGCGATACTAGACCAGACCCATAACCACCGTTTCTAGTGTTGCCTACAATTCGCCAGCGACCACCTACTCGACCAATTTCCCTATGGTTGATTTTTTTTTGCACCTTCGATTACTCTCATCATCCATGATAGCCGAACAAGCCGAACAACTTACGCTATTAATTCTCATAAGAGAGGTATGACCATATTTAATATATTTCTTGCAATTTTTATTGCTTCAATTTGCTTTATATTTACTCTTGTGTTTTGGTAAAATTAATCTGATTCCTTATTATCTTGCTTCAATTGTACTTTATTTTTACTTTTGTGTTTGGTAAAATTTATCTGATTTCGTATTATCTAATTAAGTTGTAGAAATTCCTTATGAGGTTAGTTCAATTACAGGTGTAAAATACAGAAAGTGAATATTATAATTGCCCTTTGTATGTTAATAATTTGTTTAGCTTTGATCAGATCCTTAGGTCTGGTATTGGTTATATGTATGGTAAGAACAATTAATAGGTGTGTAAGTAACTGAATAATATATATATGATCATATTTTTTACAAATAACAAATTTTAAGATTTTGTTATCCTTTAATTTAAAGAATGAAGAGAACTGTTTCGGTGGAAGATGTGAAAATAGAGATGCCTTTCAAAATTGTTTAAAGAACAGACATATCTTTTGTCTACTAGAATGCCATGGTCCACTTGTAGTATAACACTGCCCATTTTTTTGTTAAAGCCTAATATCACTCCTAACATTTATAATGATATTTTGTACCTAGATTCTTACCCAATAAAGCTTTGAGATATAAAGTGTATGCCACAACCATATACATAGGTGTTAATGGATTTATGTATATGTGCATAGCTGGCTTGTCTTAGCATACCCCCAGTCAAGTTGTATTACTTTTCATCTGTATTCTTCTTTGCACTGTTGTTTTGGTGAATTAAGATATTACTGGAACTTTCTTCAACAAAAGTTGGCCCTGTTCTCTTTATTGGACCTTCCTTCCTGATCTTGGCTTCTGATTTGCCGGCGAGGGCTACCTTTCTTCGGCTCAAGCCTAAGAGCCAGCCCCATCCGTTATTTCTTTATCTCTGTTTTTTGATCTTCTTCTCTCAACGGTGCTTCCTAATTCTTCTTTGTATCTCTATAATTTTTTTCTCATAGTTATTGCTACAAAGGTAATTCCCCCTTCTTTTCTCCATTCACATCCTTACAGATCTTATTCCTTTTCTGTGAATCAATGTTTATACAGAATGCTCTGTGTTATTTTGTTGTATCAAATTATATGTATGTACACGACACGTTGGTATTATATATATGTTCACAATATTCTTCCCTATTGTTATTATTTGATAGAAGAATGGTGGCATGATATGTATGACTTTTCAATCTATTCTAGCCGGTGGTTTTGATAAGCTATGTCTTGTTCTTTTATTTCCTAGAACTACATTTCTATTTTGTATTACAACAGGTTAAAGAATACCAGATTGACAGGCAACCTCTGTTTTCTTGATTTGTATTGTCTAATCTTTAATTACTTATGTCAGACTAGATCTACACCTGAAGTAGGTCACGACTGATTGAGTAATGCCATGTTCTTGTTCTTTATTTATTATCCACTATATATAAATTGTTATTCAAGTAATAAAAGTTAGCATAATAGTTATCTGTCTAGTGATGTATATGTGTAGTAGTTTAAGGTTTTCTAGAAATGCTTAATTTTTCAATATGTACGTGTTATTATCTATATTATATAGTGATTAAGTTTTATTATTTAACTATTAGCTATCTGACGTTGATATCCTTCGTCATTTTCTTTTCCCTTTGGTCTTGTAATTTTTTGACCTTTGGGTACCACAGATTTATAGATTCGTTATAACAATTCAGTTTCTAGTTTTATGTAGCTGATCTCTTTTGAAATTTTCCTACTGATTATAAGGCATGCGTATTAGTCAATGATATTTTTACAACTTTTACCAATGCTTTATTCTCCTTTTGTGAATTAAGTGATTTCCTTTATCGTAAGAGGTGTTCTTCCCAGTGGTAAACAACTAAAAATGGTCAAGTTGCAACAATTTATATGAATGAAAAAGGCTCAAATTTTAAAGTTGTACTCTAATTTCTGTTCGGACTAAATTTTGAAGTGTGCTAACAACACCCTTGCTATTTTATCCATTGCTTTGGCGGTTAGTTATTTCATATTTGGTGTCCTATAGAATTATAATGCTGCTGTAAATTCACTAAACAAAGCATAATATTTAGGCTCGATTTGCAGGAATAAGCTTAATTGCTGAACAGTGGGCGACCTTCAGGAACAGTATACCTGCAAGAAGGCCACCAAGAAGATGGCGTTGCATTATGTCATTTTGGCATGAAAGGAGCACCTCATTTTGCTTTGGAACTCGTTGTCAATAGATACTTAAACTTGTATATCTTATTTGAATCTAATTTGGGCTTACATGTGACCTTGTTTGGTTGTATCCTTCTTTGATTGAGCTGATTATAGATCATGCCTAGTACCAGTAATTCACACAGTCAATGCCCAGTAATTCACACAGTCAATGCGCAAGGGGTTTTTTTCAATATTCAAGGAACTTCAACTCTTCTATCATTATTTTTTTATGGTAGATAAATGTCTTGTCTTTGTAGTGGCTGTGGGAAATATTTAATAATTAAGAGTATTTGTCTTTGATGTACGCTTCCTACTGAACAAATATTTCAGTAATTTTAGTATTGTGTCAAATACTGTGTAAGCTCTAGGTTTGAATTTGCACAGGGCAGGATTGTGTGATCCTATTTTATATGCTTCATTTCTTGTAGATGTAGCTGTGCTGTATTTTGGAAGCAGGTCAACATGTAACTTTTTAACGTGTTTTTGTTTAATAGCCCTCTTGTTTAAAAATTGATATTTGTGTAATAAAAATGTCTTATGGACTTTCGTCCAATAAATACAAAATTATGAATTTTTTTTATAAGTGATTATAATGCCAAGTATTTTGTTAAAACAAAATATATGTTGATATTGCTTATCGGTGGAGTGACTTCTAAAAAGTCAAAGTCACTCCCTGCCGACTTCTAAGATATAAAATAACTTTATTTTGACTTCTACGACAAAAAATATGGTTAAAAAATCTAAATTGTCCTTCATCATTTTTTTTCTCGCACTTCCCGACATCGCTTTTCACTTCGACGACGATTTTGGAGTGCAGTTTTTTAAATTTTCTGCACTTTTCGTCTTTTTTATTCCACATTTTATTAGTTGCAATCTTTTTGTATAATTTAATTTAAATTTCAGATTTTATAAAATTTGTATTTCGAATCTGCACTTTCCCAAAATAATATATACTTTCCCAAAATGTGTACTTGGTAAAAAAAAAAATTATGAATACATATAAAAATGAGATAAGGGGTATTTTTGGTACAAATTGTATCTTAGAGTCACTTTAACGATACTTTGTACCTTACAGTCTTTTTGTTAGAAATTTTGTAGTGGAGAGTCATTAGTTCATTGTTTATCTATCATACATCTCCTTAAAAATCACTTTATCATTTCAATTACTAGTACAAAATTCGGTCGCAAAAACACATATAAAAGTCAACTGTGAAAACTGATATGAGATGGAGGGAGTAAAAGATTAATAAAGTAGAAAAAAAAGATAACACCCTTAAGCTATGATTCACGGATTCTTCTAATAATTTCATAATGCAATACCGATCTGGATATCTATCTTTGGGTGCGATTCACATCTGATTTGCACAGGATACGTCATGTGGCGAATCTGTGAATAAATTTAAAAAATTATCAGGATAAGCGAATTTGATACGCTGGATATGCATATTCGGTGCGGGAAGGGAGCTTGAGGGATTAATTTAAAAATAAAAATTACTTTTATTTTATTTATTTATTTATTCAATTTTTCAAGACTAAAATTCTAAATGGTCGTGTTATTAAAAATTAGATGTATTATTTCAATTGAACATTATTATGTAATGTATAACTTATATTGACAATATATCACTTGTTTTTTTATTGAATTCCTTATTATAACTTAGGTATTGAGCTGATTTTATTTAAATTAGTGTTTTGTTACTTATTTACATTAAATAATTGAAAGTGTCTAACTTTTATATGAATTACAAACATTTGATATATTAAATTTATATATATTTTATAGGTATTCTATATAATAAATATAAATAAACAGAAATATTCTTGTCGTATTGCCCCCTAATTTTTTTTAAAATTCTTATTCTCGCACCCGTATATCTTAGCACCTGAACCTATGCAAAATAGCCCTTAAACAATATACTCCCTCCTATTCAAAATGTAAGTCAGTGGCTATTTACTACATTTGCAGTTTATATATCGTTATGCATTTTTCAATGTTAATTAATAAAGTTTCTTCCCAATTTACTCTTAAACACATAAAAAATAATTTTAATATCAAAGCTATTAAATAAGGGTATAAAAGGATGACAATGATTTATTTAATATGTGTGAATGAATCGCAAATGACATACATTTTGAATATGAGAGAATCACATTCAGACTTTTGATAGTTTTTTTTTTTTTTTTAATCAGGATTTAGACTTTTGACAGCGAAATTGACTAGATTACATGAATATTAGATAGAGAATCATTTTCTTTGTACTAAAATACAAATAATGCAATTAATATTTCAAATGAAAAAAATATTCAATAAACTCAACGAAGATATCATTGTGCAGAAAAACAACAAAATCAACCACAAGCAATCAACGAAGTGTAAATCATAAAAATTATAAATGTTACAACAAAATGTGAAATTGCTTCAAAAATTAATAAATGGATGATAAATGAAAAAAGAGACGCTATAGAATCATACTACTAAAGTGATCATCTTCAATGTTGCTGAAAATTGAACCAATTGGTGTAGAAAATCAACTGCAGCAGAATCAATCAAATTTAAAACGTCGGTGGACTAGACATACAATTCAATTCGCTAGAAAACTACTGATCCAACAAACTCATTGCCTTACAAAAACTTGCAATAATTCATATTTAATTACTTATAATTGTAAGAGTTCAAATTTTGAGGATTCGGAACAAGAAACTCACAAGCTTGTGAGGTTTGTCAAATATTTGAACGAGAATGGTCAAGAATCTCGCTGCAGCAATATCCCACTGCTAAAGCCTCAACCTCACAAATTCCCATTTTAAAAATCACATTGGAATTCTAGAAAATCCGAGAAGCATCAAGAATTAATAGGCAAAACCAATCACCAACCCACATGGACCATGAAAATACTCCAAAATATTTATAAAATAATGCAGTATCAGGTTACACAATCATCAAGAAGCAAAATGCTCAATCACAACTTCTTAGGACATATTTTCAAAATATTTCAGTGAAGAGGCAACAAATTTCTCCAACACTATACCATACACTTGAGTGTATATATGTTCAGCTCTCAGGACTAATCAACAGACAAAATATCCCAAAACATGAAAAGTCTGAATTCTCAACTTCTATGGTTTATTGTCAAAAGCATACCAAAAAAATTGAATGTCTCTAGCATATTTCATGTCTTCCAATTTCTCAATGAGAGTCTCCATTCTGGTTTTTAACTTCTCTGCATTGAGTTTCTTAAGCAGACTGGGAATAATTATTAGTTTGGCTAACTTGCAAGTAGGAGGATCAATCCATTGAAAATATTTGCATTATCTAGATCCTAAAATACAAGATAAACAAGACATTATACGTCCTCTCTGTTATGCAAAAAATTCGAAAATATTGTTTTGATCCAACAAAATCAAAGAAATATTTCACAGAATTTCACACCCAAGAAACACAAGAAATCTTACATAGATATTCAGCCACAACTAAATGAACAAAATACTACTCAGTTCTTACTGGATATTTTCCACATCCAAGAAATCTTCGCCCAACATTGTCGTCCTTCCATGAAGTAACAACAATGGCTTCTTATTTAATTATAACACAAGGTTCTTTCTGATTTTCACTTGATTCAGCCATTTCAATCATAAATCGCGTGTCGACATTCACCTATGGGGCATGGAAGAAGAATTATGCGTGTTCTGAAATTTTGAGAATCAATTTTTGGGATATTTTGACTAGGGTCTAAGGTTGATTGTGGATTTTAATGAGTTTTCTTTGATGAAAAGTTATAATTGGTACAGAGGTGTTTTTCGTAAAGTAATAATTATATTTTTTAAATTATTAAAATTATTATAGTAGTACGACAGTACGATCCAAATCGACAGTAATACGATTTAATACGATCATTAGTACGAGTCACTAAATTTAAGTCTTTGAATTTTAGATCTAATAGCTTAAATTAATTGACTGTTGACAGTCAGTACAACACCCTGACTGTGATAAGAAACACCCAACTTAGATAACATAGTAATTTGAAGATTTTTGAATTTAGAGTGGTACAATAGTTTAAGATTTTCAAATTAGAGTCCGGTGGTTCGAATAGTGAACGGGTGTCACAAAATAGTGACATTATTATATTTTTATGCATACCTAATTATAATATTAATAAAATTTTCATAAACATTGTAATTATGATGAACTTTAATTTAGAGTAATGCGATGAGGACTCATTGTTTCTGATTCAAGGTTTAAAGTTTCGATTAGAAAACCGGGTCTCACACTACTTTTTATATTCACATATAATTATAATATAAATAAAATAAAGCATGTAAAAATAGTAATTCCAATATATTTTAACTTGGAATGACACAATATGATGACTTATTTGCAATAAAGTGTTCGATGATCCAGCGGGTGAACGAGACTCGCAACAGCAAGATAGTGACACTATTAATCTAACTATTTTGCATATCTAATATAATTATAATAAAAATAAAATACATAATCTGAATAGATTTTGATTTAGAGTGATTTGATAAGCAACACTAAGAAATAAGAATAAAATAATGGTATATTTATAATAAATATTTATGAGATATATTTAAGTATATTTCAATTTTTTTAATATATATCTTAAGACAAAAAACTCATTGAGGCGATTATGTAAATGCGTGGCAGGCGATTGTCTAACCCAAATTAATGCCCAACTTATGTCCCCGCCTCGCCACGAGAACGATCCTCAAATGCAAATGTGTTTCATATCCTAAACATTTATATGATTTATTCCCAAAACTTAAGGTAGAGATATACTAAAAACAATTAATTTTATTGGTAATGAGGTATATATTTCTCTTTTATTTATGTAACTAATTGTTTACGTATTGATTTAGGCCAAAAATTCATGTGAGGCGGTTTATGCATGAGACTAAATTTTTTTTTTTTTTTAAATTAATATTTATTATTTTTAAAGTGTTAAAACATTATATGTCCAAATTATATTTGTCTCATCATGAGATCGTTTCACACAAATGCACCTCATAATTTAAAATACTTGTGAAACACACTCATTTAATGGGTAAAAATGTGGAGATTAAGGTGGAGGGAAGGGATTACTCTATCGGCATTACCTATTAAATTGGTGCTAAAATGGATTAAATTTAATAAAATAACTATATCATGTATTTAATTTATTTTTTTAGTGATTATGTATGTATAAGTAAAAAACTTCTAATTTTCACTGTAAAAATCAAATCAGCGTTTCTAATTAAATATTGGAAAGCAAAGATTTTTCGGGAAGCGGCAGGAGTGAAGAGATATTAATTGCATTGATTTGGAAAGAGAATTCTATAATTTAGGGTCATTAAATGTTTCTTTCTCATTTAATATTTTTTTAATATATTCAAATTATTAATTATGTGGGTAATCTACCCCTGGTTAGATTAAGTTTTTTTCATTTTGGAGAGGTTTTGTGAGTAATGAATTCTTGTGTTTTTGGGCCATAAATTACTTCTATTAATAATACTTTAGAGAGTGAATCTCATTCTCTCCGCATGAAGTACCAATGACATTTAATGCTTGCAGATACATTAAATGCTAAAGACTACCTAAATCGGAGGAATAAAGAAGCTCGTCGTTGGTCGATCCACTACTTGCTCGCTTTCAATTATCGATGTAAATCCCTTAGCTAGATCTTTGTGATCGCTACCCAAAGTAGGTGGCTAAATTAGTCCTTACGTCGATGTTCTTCTGGCTTCAACATGCTTAAAGAAGATTTTCTTATTAAAACATTTGACACAACGTTATAGTTAATGCTTTTTTTTTTAGTCTGGTCGAGATAATCAACCTCGCTATTTCTATGAAGGCGAGTCACTGACCTGACGATATGGCCGACGTAATGTACTTAGAAGATTTCAAGCTAGTCCACATGGTGATAATGAGTGTGCGATAAGATGGTAGGACCCATCTTGATTTTATTCACACACAACAATTATGACCGGGAAAAGATATATAATTTTTTATTAAAAATTTTAATATATAAAAGTTTTTAGTACTTTTTCATTTAAATTAATTATGCACGTGAAATATTTCCCATGAAAAGTCTCTCTTGCTTAAAGTATAATTTTAGTGATGTTGATAAATTGATGGGTTATTTAAATATAGAATTTTTGAAACTTAAGCTCAAAATTAAAAATTGAGTGTCACACGCCATAAAATTCTATACACAGACCATAATAAGAGACTGAAATAAATATATGTAAAATGATATTTTTTGTTTATATAAATAGCAACAAAATAATTACAAGTTGTGTTTAGCCGATATTTCAATCCAAGAAACAAAGAAATATTGATGGTGTATTTTAAAATATTTAAAATAATTTTTAAAAATATTTATTTTTAAAAGTTGTGATTATTTTTAGTGTTTCAAAATACACACATAATATATTTGCTTTGAAAATATAGAGAAATAAATTTCTCCGTCTAGTTGTATTATTTAAATATATATTTATTTATTTTATTGCGAATTACGAAGAAGAAAGTTTTGCCGCTTTTGTTCGAGATTCGTGCACTCTAACAACTCCTCCCCACTGCCATAAATACCACACTCCCAATCAATGAACACTCAACACTCCTTTCCCGCATCACTCCCTTGTACCTCGCGCACACCGAGTTGTACATCCATGGCGCCGTCCGAGCTCCCCCTCGCGCACGACGCCGTTTCGGAACTCGACCGATCTCTAACCACTCTCGAAAACTTACTCACTCTCCTCGGTTTCTCCCAGTCCACATTCCTCCGCGCTTCTCTCTCCTGGGTTGCGTTTTTCCTCTTCGCTGTTGCGCTGCCCCTTTTGTCAATCGAGATCTCCAAGTGTTCGTCTTGCGTCGAATTCGAGATCGAGACTTTCGAGGTCGAGATCGTCGTTTCCCGGGCGGTGGTCGCCGCCGTGTCGCTTCTCTGCGTTTCGCGTAATTTGCGCAAGTATGGTGTACGGAAGGCTCTCTTTGTCGATCGGAGCCATGGGCACTTGACACAGTTCCGGCAACAGTATATACAGAAGATTCGTGTAAGTAATTATCTAGCTCTGTTGATTGACTGCTTAAATTATTCACTATTATCTCCCCTGGGTTGCATTTGTGTTTGATTTTGAACAGTATTAGTTGTTTCATTAAAAGGTATTAGTTTGATAGTATTAGTTGTTTCATCAAAAGGTATTAGTTTGATAGTATTAGTTGTTTCATTAAAAGGTATTATTTTGATAGTATTAGTTGTTTCATTAAAAGGTATTAGATGTTTTACTATATATTATTAGTTGCAAAATAGGTGCACGCTAAAAATAGTTTTACATAAGACCAACTCTTCCTTTTAAGCTTAATGTACTTTCTTGTTCGAGGCAATTGTTTTATTGGGTGAAAATTGCTAGAATTCAAGAGAAGGATGATTTTACTGCGTGATATTGGGTTAGAAGCAAAAAATAAAAAAATGCTTCGATTGTCTTAAGTATGTTACTATCTAGGGGAGCTAATGTGATTTAATTTAGTATACCCTGTTGGGTGTTTTTGCCCCTGATAGAGCAACAAATTGGCACCGTATTTCCACATGATGATCATAAACAAGAGCTGTATTTTCTTGCAATTGGGTTCCTCTCTTCAGACTGCATTCCAAGTTTTTTAAATAATACTTTACACACCCCAATTTAGACCATTATACCCTTACTGTTAATAGAAAAGAAATAATACAGACACAAACAAAGGCACACACGGACACGGTCATTGAAAGAAGAAATGAAGAAGAATTATTTTCATTGCAATTTCATTCATTTTACTAGTTTTCTGGGGTTTCAATTTTGTAAAATTTTGTGTTTTGAAAGTATCTTAGTGTAAAGAACCAATTCGTATATAGTTTCTGGGATGAATTTCTAATTTTCAAACATAGTTTGTGATTTTGGGTCAAAAGGACGATGACCAACTGATCTGTAGCATGTAAATTGCAGCGTTCGCTTGCAACGCGGAATGCTGGGTTTCATACTGTTCCATTTTATTTATCTTTTTATGTTTGGTTCTGTTCGTTTATAACAAGCGAACTGTTGAACTTTTTTGGAACGTTTGGTTATGCTAAGTTATAAGCAAACACTGTATATGAGTAAGATAGACATTTAATATAAGATTATTTATGTCCAAAATATTATCGGGGTGTGTACAGTAGATCCAGGGGCTTGTTTAGCGGCATGGCCTTTTTATTTTTGTTGATCTCCAACATTTCCTAACTTATCCACATTTGTGTTTGGAGAATAAGGTTAAACTATCCTTAATGATCATTAGGTATTTTACCGCTTGCTGGCTTCATGGTTTGGGGTTTGCTTCCTGTTGAAGACAGCACGTGAAATCGCTCGTTTAATGTACCTACACCATGATTCGTGGTGGTTGTCTGTTGTCTTGTTCTTAGCTTGTCTGTTATCTTGGTCGTATACAACACTTGTATTTCTAACAGGATGTGGTTTGTTCAATTTGGTTGGAAATCTGCAAATAATACACTTTGAGAATTACGGGAAAGTTCTAGAGAGAGATTTGGATGTATCTGTTTACATCGAGGAGCACTTGAATCTAACCCTCGACTTATCAAAAATAAGTCACAGGTTTCGAATATTTCTTCTCCTGGAGTTCCTAATTGTCACAGCTAGTCAGTTTGTGACGTTATTGCAGACAACAGAAAATCAAAGTATCATCAATTTCATCAATGGAGGAGACTTTGCAGTAAGTTTCCTATTACGTTAAATAAACTCTGACTCAATTTTTGACAAACTCATTCACAAAAAAAAAAAAAAATCTAAAATATATAATGAGAAGTATTAGTTCACATGAATTAAAGTATTAGTTTGTAGGTGGAACACATTTCAGTATACATCTATTACTGTCCATCACATGAACTAGTATTTTACAACCGTATTTTTCTATGATTCACAAAAAAAAATAATTAAAAAGGCAGTTTGGTTGGAATTCTTTAGTCAAAATTAGGTCAAAATTGCACCATGCGTTACTATAAAATCTATCTCCCAGTGGAAAGGTTTAAAGAACAATTATAATCAATGGATTACTGATAGTCTCCAGATTCTCACGATAGTTTTGGGGAGCTCTAAAATACCATATTTTCTGTGTTATACCATTTTAATGACCTTTACCAAGGTTGTATTGCTGATTCTCAGCTATACTTGCTTTGAGCGATAACTCCATAGTTTATATAGGCAGTATTATTTCCAGTTACTAAATTCAAATAAAAAATATAACGCATTATTTTTCTCTGTGTAATATCCACAGGTGCTATCTATTGTTCAGTTAGTTGGAATGGTTCTGTGTCTAACTGCGGCAGCTAAGATATCACACAGAGCCCAGAGTCTTGGTGCAATTGCCAGCAGATGGCATGCACTAGTTACTTGCAATTCTAATGATGTTGGAATCCTAGAAAATGGTGGGAATGCTGAAACCCGTCCTCCTTTAACCATAAATTATTCAGAAAGTGATTTGGAGTCCTCCGATTACATGCCTCTGCCCACTAATGTACAACTGACATCTTGTATGTCATCGTATCATAGGAGACAAGCCTTTGGTACGTATATTATCAAGCTTCTAAGCATTATTACCAAATATTTGTTATATGCAACGATAACCCTCTTGTATAGTTTGATAATACATGAGATTCAAGTTCAACTGATCCTCTGGTTTTATGCAACTAGTTGCACCCAGCAATTGATGCATCACTAATACTGTTTTATGCAACTAGTTGTTTTACTAAAAGGTATTAGTTGGTCAGTATTGCCTGTTTTCGCCGAACAATAATAGTTGTTTTCATTGAATAGTATTAGTGATGTATCAATTGCATGGTGCAGCTGGTGCACCCAAATGTTCATCATAGCTATTTAAAGTAACTTAAAAATGATAAGCCCTTAACATGAATATTTTTAAAAGTGTCATTATCTACCACAACTATTAATGTAACCTCAAGTAATTCGTTTATGTCAACTTCGTTTATTTATTCAGGGTCTCTGAGATTGGAGTAAACAAAATGTGTTATGATTTTGTGTCATATGTTGGGATCAAATGCTGATCCTGCTTCACTTAATTTTGCAGTGACTTATGTACAATCCAACACGGGTGGTTTTACCATCTTCGGATGGATAGTTGATCGGATACTTATTAATACGATCTTCTTCATCGAGCTGTCTTTGGTTTTCTTTGTTCTGGGGAAGACCATCACTATCACTGTTAGATAGCAACAACACCTTTTATTTCACTGACATCTATAGCTTAAACAGTACCTTTCCATCTTTATACTGTGCTTAATCTCATGTATGTAATGTCTCAAGAAAGAACTTCATATGAGGGTCACAAATATGTTACTGCAATTCTCTCCAAGGAACCTTCGCTATTTATACAAGCTGCCTTCTCCAAGATAATTTATGATTGATAAATTGTAAAAGTTAAAATTTGAATGGATTTAAATATATAGTTTAAAAAGTACGAAAAATATATATTTTCAACCTGCCCCCATCACTAGGGGTGTAGAAGCTTGAAACTTGGCTTGGAGCTCAAACATTTTGTAATTGATCTCGACACGATTTGACTCGATAACTTATAAAATTAGGTAAAAGTTAGATAGTTTATATAATAAGGTAAAAATTAAATATCAAAAGCCATGGAATTACAATTCACAAAAATTGAAGGAAGATAAAAAGAATGGTAAATTACTTTAACTTGAAACAAGCTCCAATATTGACTTCATTGGTTACTTTTTGAAATCCTCAAATGCAATTCACTTTAGGTTGAATGGCATTCTGTTTGAAGCACATCATAATCTACTAATTTTATACCTTCGGGGGAGACATTCAAAAAGTGACTCTTACTGAAATTTCATTTATTCATTTTTTAGTTTATACTTTCCCAAAAAATAAAAAAATCAATACATAATAGTAACAGCTGTTGAGCTTAGCGTCGACACAAATAACTGCTCATTTGTTCATTATTCATATTATACTTTCAACCGTGAGTTTTTTAAAATTAAAGGGCATGTCAGTAGAAACACAACCAATATCAAAGCAGAATACAAGGATAGCAATTTCGCCATAAAAGTCCAAAGAGAACCATATTTAGCCTCCGGTGAAGGTAAAATAAAACTATTTTACCACTTGTCTAAACAAACTAAAAGCTAGTGCCGATTAATACAATGACTCAGGAAAACAAACAGGCCAGGAGCCTTTCGAGATTAGACAAACGTCGTCTTCAAATTAAATGATCACAAGTCTCGATTGTTTATTATATAATGGACAAAAAAACCACAGCTTTCAATCATGAGAGTACTTTCTTCACCTCTGCTGAGACAACTTGAGGAGGTTTCTCTGCTGGAAGGTTGGCAACAATACCCTTCTTGTTATAGTAGTCGATAACCTGCGCAGTTGAAAAATACCGGGGACGTTGAAAAATATAGGATACTTATTATAGGAATTTGAGTAAATAGGAGTTAATGTGGTGTGCCAGCATTAGGACAAGGTAAAATGGAACAGGTTAACAACTGGTATCAAACCTAAGTTTGTACATGAACCAAGGGTATGTTTGATTTGGGATTACAAAGACTTGGGATTTCGAAATCTAAATACGTTTCTACTCTGGGATTTTAGAATCCGATTTGTAAGAACCCAATACATCTTACCTTACAAATACCTACTCATCTTTTACTTGTAACATTCCACACTTTTTTTTTTCTCAATTTTAGAACTTTCAATAAAACACACTAGCCATTACACAATCATTCAAGAATTACAATTATAATCAACAATAATATAATAATACAACATTACACACTCTTGCACATCAATTTTACATAAAGTTAAAACCTACCTGGTTAAATCTCAAAACAAACCCACACCATTATTATTTATTAGGATTTTAAAATCCACTAGACACGGATTAGAATCACTAACAGTCTCCCAAAGGAGGACTAATATATCTTTGGGCGTGTTTGCAAATTCAAATAACAGCTTTCAGAATCACTTATTTTCAAAAGATGTGAGAAATAAGTGATTAATCAGCCTGATGGTTTCCCACTATATTAACAGCCTTTGAAAAAGAAGTGATTCTACCCTTCCAATATATTAATCAGCCTGATGGTTTCCCACTCAGTGGAACAGTTTACTTAGATATAGCTGTGGACACCCTTCAACAAAGATCACCAAAACAAGGGAAAGGAGACTGTTAATTGGCAAGGAGGCACTAAAGATTTCGTAATGAAAAGTAAATGTCTAGCACTTTACAGTTACACAGGCCACTCAGACATATTTATAACAAACTTACAGAAACTGATCAACATCTCGATGGTTATCTAAAGGGAATAGCATCTGTTGCTTTTTGGCCAAATGATAGTCGATTGAATCAGTACGAATGCACGCTAAATCTTCAAATAATTGCATCCGCGGGGCAATCATCAGTAAGGTATGTTTACCTGGTGGTGGGCAAATCTACTTATGGGTTTTCAATCATGGTTCCCATAAGAAGTGCAGGGTTTGTGATATGCTTTCTTTTCAGTTGTTTAGGTACATACAGGAATATATTTTATCAACCCAACTGTCGGTTAACTTTGAACAGTCACAACCTACACCTTCCCTCTGAGAACCAAACCAGGGAGGCAGACTATACACATGGAAACATTGAATACAAGCTTCTACCTTACTCTGGTATATTAATTTATCCAAAATAATAGCTAAAACACTAGCATTAGCAGGAGTGCAAAAAAATAAGAACAGAGCAGAAATAAGGTAAAATTTTGATATAAACCAGAATATCACAAAAGTAGGGTAAAAAAAAAAAGACATACTGGCTCAGTCTGCTTATGAAAGGCTTCAAGCCTTGACTTGAGAACAGCAGCAGTATCATCTTTACGTTGAATTAAAGGTTCCCTGGTCACCTGCACATGGAATGCTAAAATCAGCTCCTCATATAAATATAA
The DNA here is from genome assembly GCA_037126765.1 of Stenogyne calaminthoides. NCBI lineage: Eukaryota > Viridiplantae > Streptophyta > Magnoliopsida > Lamiales > Lamiaceae > Stenogyne > Stenogyne calaminthoides. The sequence continues at coordinate 35,835,927 of JBBCBC010000015.1, forward strand.
TAACCAGAGAAGTGAAGTTTAAGGAGCAGAAATTCATAGTTCTCTATTATAAAATAAGCAATAATTAAATCTTTTCCAAATACAAGAAAAGGTGAATCAGATAAGAATTCAACAGCAAGCAAGAAAGACTACATACGGTTAGCAATTCTAATTTGCAACATCAGTAAAAGATGAGATTTATTACATCATCAGCACCAGGAGCTTTTGGAGGTGCAAATTTTGTATGGTATGTACGACCACTAGAAGGGTGGATCCAACGGCCAGTAATTCTCTCCTCCAAGATAGCGTCATCAATTGCAAAGTTAAGAACTTTGTCAACCTTGACTCCACGTTTCTCAAGCATCTCATCAAGCTGGATATAAGGAGCAGATGATATCAGCTATCAAATTCAAATCAAATTTTCATAAGCAAACCAAAAAGTTCATTATAAATTACAAACCTTTTGCGCTTGGACAACTGTTCTTGGAAATCCATCAAGAATGAAACCTTTCTCACAGGAGGGCTTCTTCAATGCTTCGTCTATTATTCCAACCACCAAATCATCAGAAACAAGCTCCCCCTGAAAAATCATAATGAGGCAATTTTAATTAGAAATCATTAAGGTGATGTTTAAAAAAAAAAGATTTGGGATTTGAAATTTAAAACCGGTTCTAGTTCGGGATTTTGAGATCCGATTATAAGAAACTACCAGTATAACACCTATAAACCTACTATTGCACTTACAGTTTATTATGTTTAAATCATAATTCACACCATCTAATCATGACAATCACACTCAACAATATTTATATAGTAATACAAATTCATTCACTCTTGCAAATTGATTCAATATAAAGTTATATCTCAACTAATCAATAACCCAAAACAAACACAAGCCTTACCATTTATCGGGATTTCAAAAACCGACTTTTAAATTCACTTAAAACTCAGATCAAACATGACTCTTAAGTCATTCAGACGGCAGTATACAAATCTTGGAAAATACCTTGTCCATGGCCTCTTTGGCTTTAACCCCAAGAGGACTCTTGGCAGCAACAGCAGCTCTAAGCATATCGCCAGTGGCGAGATGGCATAAGCAATATTCGTCCTTAATTAAGGGTGATTGAGTACCTTTTCCTGATCCTGGTGGACCTGTAGGATCATATTAAGGATACTGAGCACCATAATAACCAAACAGTAGAAAACTATTTCAACTTATCATATTGGGCTTGGAGACTACTGACTGGAAGAGTATAGAATTCATTAATCCTACATCCAAAACTGCAGATACTTCAAATCCTTCAACTGTTAAAAAACTAATTTAATGCACATAATACATCAATGATGAATATAACTTAATAATCCCATAATAATAGCATGATAGTTTCCTCAAAAGATCTAATGGATGGATTTGGAAATCCATGGATTTCACACACAAATCATATTCTCCAAAAATTTACAAATACTTAGACGTGAGAGTTTAGGAAAGAGAGTGAAGGGGAAGAAGGGGAAGGGGTAGGGATGAGTGGATTTCACAAATAACTAGGTTTTGATGAGGATCCCTCCATTTTAAACTAAACTCTCAAATCTAAGTATTTGTAAATCCATTGGAGAGTGATGATTTGTGTGTGAAATCCATGAATTTCAAATTTTTCCATCCAAATGGAGACTAAGTTTCCACAATTCCTTTCCATGAACTGGCTAAACTCTTAGAGCGGGCATAGATAAAATAAGCTTTCAAGTTACAATAACACAAAACCATAAAAAGAAAGTCATAAACACCAAAAAAAAAGGGGAGGAACTTGCACAATTGAGAACGCAAGCACTACTTTAAAATCAATCATCCCAAAAAAAATTAAACCTTGTGCCACCCGGCATTACGAATTTCATCTAAAGTTAATCAATTACAGCCAAAACACACCAACGCCTCAAAAAACCCTAACTCACGAAAAACAAAATTAAATAAAAAAAGGTAGTTGAAAGCAAGAATGATGAGGCCGTCGTAAAGGAGAAGTTAGAAGGTAGCAACCAACGAGGATGAGGCGCTTGTCGGGTTTGTTTGCACATTTCATACGGCGGAGGAGCTCCGTCATGAGATCCACCGAAGGGACGTCCTCCAGAGTCGCCGTCGCCGCCATGTGGTTGGTGGGTGAGAAAATCTTGAAAAGAGTGTTGAACCGTTTGTAGTGTCTTCTTCTTTCTTTATTGCCTAGGGACTACAAAATTCGGACCTTCCAATGCTTCAAATTTAAGCTGCCACCCCGCAATTTCTTTTGGCTAAGGGTACGTCTTGATGTGGGAAAAATATCGAAAATTTCAATGTATCGCACTTATTGCATCGAAAAATATTGAAATTTTTTAGTATATTAAAAATTCTGGTATGGTATGATAGTGTATCGAAAATTTTCGGTGTGATAATATGACAAATAAAAAGTTTTAATATTTCGATATATACCGATATATCGAAAAAAAAAATTAGTATTTCAATATTACATGTCTCGATATTTCGGTATTTTTTCATAAATACTTTTAAAATATTCAATATAAAAGGTTTGACATGCAACGGTATATAAAATTTAGCATATACTTTTCTCTTTCTCCAAATTTAGCATATACTTTCATAAAATACCTAAAAATATCTTGGACCACAATTTTCAGCAAGATTCATCTGATGTGGTCTTTGAGTCTATTTGTCATGCTAATATGTAAATAATAAAATAAAAAATATCACCACCTGAAATTAGAAAATAGTGACTTGAGATATTTGCATATCCTGCATTTTTTAATCTTAGATGGTGATTTTTTTATTTTAATATTTACACGTCAGCAAGACAAGTGGAATTCGACAACCACATCAGACTGACTTTGTCAAAAATGGTGACTACGAATATGTTTAATTATTAAGTGAAAATATGTGCTAATTTTGGAGTGTAAAAAAAATATGTGCTAAAATTGATGAAAAATAAAAAACATAGGCTAGATTTTATTATTTTGCCTTTTTTTTTGGGAGGGAGAGATGAGAAACTCACGCCTTAGTCGGGTGGGTCGAGGAAAAACATGGAAGCAAGCCTGCAGAGTTGATCCTTCAGCCGGGTGGATTATAAAAATCGAGCGGAGCGAGCCAACATGATTGATTCTTCAGTTGGTGGTATAAATTGAGGAATGTCATGTGCCCAAGTAGCAGACACTTGTAAGATCGATCGAACATGATTAAATCCTCAAAACAAACCTACATAATATTTTAATAAATATTTATTCCACACGGGGTTCGAACCTGCATTGTCCCGACATCACCACAAGTCTTACCACTCGGCTATGTCCGCTTCATTTTTGTTTCTGAATTACTTCAAGGTGTATATCGAGCGACATCAGTAAAAATTTGACCCACACAGGGTTCTTGTCATGGATTTCTCCTTAGATTACCACATGCAATACCACTCGGTTGTACCTAGAGATGTTAAACGGATCAACCCTAAACCATTAGGGTCAGCCCTATAGGGCCACAAAGTCTAAACGGCTTAGGGCCTTAGTGGTTCACTTTTAAACGGGTCTTTAAGATCCGTAATCTAACCCTAACCCTAGCGGGTTTCGGGCTAAACGGGCGGACTACACCGTTTTTCTTTTTATTTTTTATGTTCTATATATATGGACTATAATTGATTGACATATCAATTAGGATAATTTAAAATACTAGCAACTAAAATGTACATACATGAGTTTCACCTAAAGATTACAATTTCTTATGAAATTAGAAGCAATAAACTTTGATAGACAATTTATTATTTATATTAATTTATTATTACTCTTTTATTTATATATTTAATATTTATATTTATATATACCTTATTAGTTTATTAAACCAACATAAATATATGATCCCTCCGTCCCGCACAAAGATTCCATTTTTTCATTTTTGAACATCCCACCATAATGTTCTCATTTTCTTTAATGGTAAGTGTGTCACCGCCTTTTCTCTCCATCTCTCCACCATTTATCTCTATCTTTCTTTATCTTTTACTTTTCCTATTACATCTCAACCATTTAATATTATATTCTTAATCTTTGTGCCAAAAGCAAAGGGAGAACCTTAATATGGAATGTAGGGAGTATAAAAAAACATAAAAAATAAAAATTGAATCGGGCTTGTGGGCCAGTCCTAACCCATTAAGGTCAGTCCTACAGGGTCACGAGCCTGAACAGGTTAGGACCTTAGCGGTTCACTCTTAAATAGGCCGGTCCTATAGCCCGCGACCCATTTAACACCTCTAGTTGTACCTCTGGTGGGTTCAATACATTGTGTTATAAGTACCGATTTAGATCGTATCGAAAATTTTAATATGTAAAATTTCTACTGTTATTATATTGATTTTTTTTTCGGTATATTAAAATATCTATATATAATGTATTAAATTTATGTACATCAAAATTTTGAATAACATCGATATATATCGGTCCATATCAGAATTTTGATATACCACTTTATATCGAAATTTATATATTGGTATACATTTTGAAATGGTAAATTTTTTTTTAACCAAAAATTTCGACATACCAATTTCTTTGCAAAAATGTGCTTATCATTATCGTAACGAAATTTATTTTAAATATAATTATGTTATTAATTTTAATAATTTATTTTTATTTTTGTACATATTTTATATAAAATTAGTTAAAAAAATAATATTTAAATTAAATAAAAATATTAAGTAATAGCAATGTTGAGTATTGAATTGTGATCTCTTCAATATTGCTTACTTTTTAAAAAAAAGATTTGGTTGATGTGATTGAATATAATTAGCCATACATTATATTATTACATCTCCTTTAATTTTATATGTTGAATTTAAATTACATACTTGGATTTTTTATTTATTCTTTCAAGATTTTATTTTGTAACCCGTTAGTAGCCTGTTTAGCCTGTGAATCGCTATAGTTAGAGTTAGGTCTCAGCTATTAGCGATCAATTAATTGTAAATCGATAAGTTTGTGGACCGTTTAAGCCCCCATCCTATAGGGCGGACCCGTTTAACATTTATTATATTTCTAGTTCATCCACACTAGAAGGCCTCATATTCTTCGATGACGTCAGATTTGCATTATGTCGTCAATGGGCAAGTTTGTTAAGGCAGTACTGATTTCTTTTGGCCCGGTACCTAGAATACCTTTACAAAGGTACCCATCCCACCACCCCTATGGTATGCTTAATACCTCATGCTTTTTATTACCTAATTTACTACAATATCCTCACTTTGTACTTTATTAATTTGAATGAGGGGCACATTTGTCATTTACTATGCTATTCCATTAAATAATGCACAATAACAAACACAAGATAACAAATAATTTGAGTTATCATTTGTAGTTTATCACATCTAGCAAACATTGAATGAGGTCATGTTTGCAAACTCAATAGTGTGGTGCAGAAGCACTTTTTTAAAAAGCTATTCTTTTCCAAAAAAAAAAGTGTTTCTATCTTTTTGGTTGAGTTTGCAAACATGCTTTAAGTCTATCATGTGTTACATAATCTCGTTTTACGTTATCTCACCTTATCACAAACACGATAACAAATGGGCATCAAACGGAATCAAATGAAAAGTGAAACAATTGGTTAGATTAATTGATAGTAGAGGAGCTGGTTATTTCTCTGTCTACTTCCAGATATGCCATATCCACAGAATCCAAGACTTTAATGAATTCAGGTAATAGAAGAAAACTACAAAGAATGCCACAAATAGAGCTATATTACTAAGAAATTTCAAGAACATCCACAAAGTATGCATCATCTGTATCACCAAAACAGGACGTAATCGCAATAAACGGATAAAAGGCGACGTTATAAGCCAACTAAACTCTACAAACCATTGACAAACAAACAGACGTAGATAATAATGCTAATGAATACATGAAATCTGGAAAGTCACATGATCTAAGGGTGAAAGGTTGATTAACTATTAATGACAGAGGATTAAAATAACAGTTTAGAAGAGGCATCATCACTCTAATTGTAGTTCCTATTTCCATTATCATTATGTGTTATAACATTAAGTTGACAGAGAACAGTGCCTAAGCCAAGAATATCTGTATTTCATCATGCAATTATACAGTCCAGAAATTGTGTACATGATGTGGCCATATTGTGAAATGCAAATCATAGGGCAAGAAACGAAACTGGAAGAACATGTAAAAGAAATTAGCAACAAATGGACACAATAGCGCTGCCTTAAAACATCCGAACAGAAATTTTGACATGTCATCCACAACAGCAACTGATCACAATTCACAAGTACAACATTGGATAGAAAAATGACATTACTAAAAGTAAAAACTATCAAGTGTTACGGTTTTATGGTTATAGTGATAACAATTCAACATAGCTAAAGAAACCAGACAGTAGGAGTTTAGGAACCGAACTCTTTGGTAGGTCCTCTGCTTGATGTATCACCAGTTTTCTTCTACTTTTTCTTTTGGAAGTGGCCCTTTGATTCGTTTACTTCTTCCTTGTGTAACAACAAGCTCAGGATCAAGAACGTTATTCGTTGGAGTAGGATGCTCAACTTGTGTTCCAGTGGTGGATGAAGCTCTCAAGGCATTGATAGCAGCCAAAGTCCTATTATACAAATCTTCAAGAATTCTTCTACCTTCCTCGCTATTTTCGCACAGTAATATGAGTTTATAATACATGCGCATCATTTCATAACACCATCGATCACCATCCTTACTTTTGCAGCCTTGTAACTTTGCAACAGTCATATTAACAGCTGGAACATCAAGGTTTTTCATGTGTTAGTTCGTGTATATGCTAAATCCAAGAGTTCTATTGCTATTGCTTTTCAGTTGACTGCTATGACTTTTAGAGTAAAACATGTCACTTTTTAGTTTAAAAGGAAGATTAACTTGTGTATTAGCCTTATCAACAACAGTAGCATACTACTACTAATATACTCCCTCCGTCCCATACTTGTTTACCCCTTTTAAAAAAAAAGGTCCATCACAACATCTCAAAATTACATCTCATGTCATTACTTTTACCCAAAAAAATCATCTATTTTAGCAATAAAATAGAAAAGACTATAATATCCTCAATAAAAAATAACTTTATCACTTTAAATGCTACTCCCTCCGTCCCAATTAAAAACTTGTGCCGAAAGGAAAGGGGTAAGCATGTATGGGACGGAGGGAGTATACAATAAGCCAAGAAAACTGACCAAATTAATTGTGCCCGCGTGTCTAAGTAGGAAGTAACAACTAGTCACAAAATCTACAGAAACTTAATACGAGGATAAGAAAATGAGGGCGGATTAGTTAATTTCAAAAGTTGAATAGTAAATTCAGAAAAGGGGATTTTAATTTGTTGGACGTCTCTAATAATTTTACATGCTGTGAGAACATGCATGGGATGTACAAACAGAAACAAGATTATTGCAGAACATGACACTGAAATGTGTACAAAGTACAAGCAGATATCAGACTTGATGGGCACTTCAAATTTTGTCTTCTTTGTAACATTGGCCAAATAACATTTCTTGTGGGATGCTTCATGAAAAATATAAAAGTGCTAGGCAATTTATTAAATGAACTGATTCCACACATCTCTACAAGTACGGAGTTTTAGATGAGATGAAATTCTTTCAAAAAGTAAAAAGAAGCAGCCAGCAGTGTAGCAATCAGTTAGCTCAATGAAGAAGCTTGTCTTCATAAAGGTTGGCTATTAGTTCAAGGTAATAGGCAGTGAATTTACTGTTTCGCAATACAGGTATTATAGACAGTGAATTTTTACTAACTTTCCTTGCTATTCCCTTTTAAGGCAATTCATTGGATAGCAAAAGAAGCAAAAAATAAGGTCAAATGCAAATGAAGCAGTAATATACCCAAGGAAGTAAATATCCCTATATTATATGTCCAATATATGTGGCCACCGATATCTATATTGGGGAGAACGAATTTGTACAATATTTGTAAAAAAATCGAAAATATCGATTTAGGTATACTATTTGGATATAGGTTAATTTATTGTACAAATTTAACCTCATATTGGTAATCATGAAAAAATTGGAAAGTATCAGAAAAATGTCGATAAAATAGCATATGAGATAACACTGTGTGATAATTTGTGTAACTGTGTGATAATTTGTGTACATTTATCACAAATGTATCTATATATCAATCGATATTTCCATAAATTTAAAACCCTAGATTATTCTAACCATACCACAATTTCCATAGATACTCTTCCCCTCATGACCCCCAATACAACTACAACTGTGTGATACTGTCAGGTGTCAACACTCCACTTTCAGAGTAATCACCGGTTATAGAGAAAATCTGATACACGACAATATTTTAAAATTGAACGACGAAAATTCAATAAATCGAGTCATCACATTGTCAATAACGCATTGGAATAACAAAATTTAGGAAACCTTAAAAAAATTCGAAAAAATTCATACATTAAACACTTTAAAATTCACTGCCTATTGTTATTCCAATGCGTTATTCCACGACAATCGCCACGAAAAAGAATTCATACATTAAACACTTTAAAATTGAAGATGAAAGGCTAAAATTGATACCGGTGATTACCTTAAAACCGATCCAAATTAATTATGCCCGTGTTTCTAAGCAGGAAGTAACAACTAGTCACAAAATCTCCAGAAACTTAATACTACAAGGATAAGAGAATGAGGCGGAATTAGTCAATTTCAAAAGGATGAATAGTAAATTCAGAGGGGGATTTTTCAATCTCTTAGAATTAGAGATGTTATGAGGCATGTATGGGAGTCGATTTTGGAATTACCTTGTTGTATTCTCCTCTTGTCGCCGCCGTTGTCACCTCCGCACGTCTCTCTACCTTTCCCGCCGAGAATGCGTCTCCCCCGTAGATATAGATATTGTGCCATTTCTCTTTCTTTCATTTTTACTTCTAATAGTTTGGGCTGTTGGGCCTAGTAGATTGATTGATTTTTTGGGCCTAGTAAATTGATTGATTTGGGTTGGTTTGTGGAGTTGCAGTTTGGATTGTCCTCTCTTCTTCTTCTTTTTTTCTTTCAAATATTTCATTTGGACAAAAACTCCTAATGACTTGATTCATGCTATGAATCCGATTATTTAAGTATCACTGTTACATATAAAAACTATAACTGTTATATATAAAAACTATCACTGTTATGAACAAAAACAATCACTGTTTAGAAAATGCTTTGTATTTTTAAACAATGAAATTTTTTGTGCATAACAGTGATAGTTTTTACACATAACAGTGATAAAGTTCATGTGTGAACCTGATTCACATGAGTGTTACTCTTTGTTTTTTAAAAGCAGGTGCAAGTTTAATTAAACACAAGTAATAAATAAAGAGGGGGTCTCATGTGCATATCCAAGTGCATGGTGCACATATAATGCATTTTACAATCATATAATTTGTTATATTAAAATATGCAACTTGTTTACACTGAACTATCCAACTTTTTTTTATATTAATAATTGTATAGTTCAGTGTAAATAAGTTACATATTTTAATATAGTAAGTTGCATAATTTTAAAATGCACTATGAATGCACGGTGCACTAGATGCATACAATAGTTAGTCATAAATAAAATTACTTATGCAGCAAACTTTATGATTAATGAACGATAATGGTGTCCGGTAAATTAGTTACTCCAACTCATCTTTATTTTTCTTCTCAAGAAAAAAAAAGATCGAGTAATAATAAATAAATCGAAATTTAAAAGTAGAGCCTTCATCCAATTATGTTTTGCATTTCGAGGATAAATTTAACTTCTAGGATGATTATGATGTAACACCCTTAATTGAGAATTTTCAATTTGTCTTCTTACGCAATTCGTATCTCACATTCTTTATCATAATTCTATATTCGAATATTATTCTATTGGGTAGGTCTCTTGTACACCAAAATACACCGTGCACTCATATATATAGATGATTCATTTAAAACAACGGGTCGACCTGAGCTGTTTAGAGTCTATTGTATCGCAAGCATTACAATATTAGTAAGTCGCCCAGTGGTTAGCATTTGTTTTGTGAGGCAATGGATACATGTTTGATTCCTAACTTTTTAATTTTTATTTTATTTTTTTTAGGGTAAAAATATTAGGTCTTTAAAATTGACCGACAAATTATGTGAAAGAATTGAGCAAAATTGGGCCAACAACACGAATTCTTACAGTGAAAATCGTCGAACTCTTTATTTTTTGTCAAGGAGAAGCGAATAGTAATTGCTTTGAAGAAACTCTTTGCCCAGTTGTCGAAGAAAGAATAGCATTGTTATGGCTGATCGATTTGAACAAACAACAGGTACTGATGTTATAATTGATTCATACTATTAGTTTACTGAAGGAAGATTATTGAGAACAATGAATTGATGGAAAATAATTGATTGATACTATTATTTATCTGGTTGTATGTTTCTGTATTACCTAGATGTATGTTTTCATGTTATATTGGTTCAGTGTTAGATAGTTGCATGTTTATATGTTTTATAGTTGCACGGTTTTGTTTTATATAGTTGCATGTTTCTTTGTTTCCTAACTTTTTAATTTTTATTTTATTTTTTTAGGGTAAAATTATTAGGTCTTTAAAATTGGCCGACAAATTATGTGAAAGAATTTAGCAAAATTGGGCCAACAACACGAATTCTTACGGTGAAAATCGTCGAACTCTTTAATTTTTGTCAAGGAGAAAAGAAACTCTTTGCCCAATTGTCGAAGAAAGAAGAGCATTGTTATGGCTGATCGATTTGAACAAACAACAGGTACTGATGTTATAATTGATTCATACTATTAGTTTACTGAAGGAAGATTATTGAGAACAATGAATTGATGGAAAATAATTGATTGATACTATTATTTATCTAGTTGTATGTTTCTGTATTACCTAGATGTATGTTTTCATGTTATATTGGTTTAGTGTTAGATAGTTGCATGTTTATATGTTTTATAGTTGCATGATTTTGTTTTATATAGTTGCATGTTTCTTTGTTTTCCTAATTGCACTGTTCTGTATAAGCTAGTTGCAAGTTTCCGTGTTATGTCGTAGAATTTTACGGTGTTATTAGTTTAATGTCACTCTGTTATTTGGTATAGTATTAGCTAGTTGTATGTTTATGCTATATTGGCTCAAGGTTAGCTACTTGCATGTTACTGTGCTAGTTGCATGTTTATATGTTTTATAGTTGCACGGTTCAGTTCTATATAGTTGCATGTTTCTTATTTTTTCTAATAACACTATTCTGTATCAGCTAGTTGCAAGTTTATGTGTTATGTGGTAGCATTTTACTGTGTTATTAGTTGCATGTTACTGTGTTATTTGGTCTAGTATTAACTAGTTGTATGTTTCCATTCAAGATCTTAGCTCTATAATCTCCAGGTTGCCGACAATCTTATTTTATTAATATTGTGCTTATGTTTCTGAGTTGACATCCTTTGCTTGCAATTGGTTTTAAATCCATCTGAAATAGGAAAAGTTCACATTACAAATAGGAAAAAGTTCACATTAGGAGAGGCCTGGGGAAACTAGTCGTTATTACTTAGGAGGATTTAACCGACTTGCTTACATTGCGGTATGGCTTAAACTAGTTAAATTACTACTTGATGCCATCTAGATGATTTAATCAAACTCCTCCTTAATTTTCAAAATTCATTGAAGAATCATGACCAACATTTTTGAATTATGATAACAAGGAAAATCTAATAAAATTCTCCATTAAGAAAAAACATTCTTAACAACTTCAATGGGCTCATCATTCCTTTGCTTTCCATCAAGAATCACCTTCATCACCTTAAGGAGTTCTCCTGATTTTTTTAGATTTTCTTCCTCATATTAGGATCTCATCTTAGAATTTTTATCTCTTCCCTAACATCTTAACAAATATTTTTCAAAAAAAAATTCATCAAAGTAAAGAGCCTATTTTTAAAAGTTTTATCTCCTGATCCTGATGATACTACTCCTTATGGTTGGGATCGATCTTACTTGGAGGGACTTGTTTGGGAAGAGTGTAAATTCTTTTGGGATCCGATAATATTTTCGATGGTGCAAAAACATCATCAAAGCGTAGTTGATGAAAGATTCTGGGTTTGATGGAAATGAAAGTTCATCAAATGATGAACCCGTTTGTTATGAAGAGTTTCCCCATTAGCATTAACTATGTTGGATCTAAGTCAAAAAATGTTGGTCATGATTCTTCAAGTGAATTTTGGAAAATTAAGAGTTCTTCTCTCTTTGAAGAATCATCCCATTAAATTTCATGATAAGCAATTTAACTAGTTTAAGCCATACTGCAATGTCAGTCTCTCCCAAGTAACAACGTCTCCCCATTGCGTGTAATGTGAACTTTTCCTATTTGTATCAAGGTAACCAATTGCAAGCAAAGAATGTCAACTCAGAAACATAAGCACAATATTAATAAAACAAGATTATCGACAAACCCGAAAACTATAGAGCTAAGATCTTGAATGGAAACATTCAACTAGCTAATACTAGACCAAATAACACGGTAACATGCAACTAATAATACAGTAAAATGTGTTGGGGTTATACGTGAAAGTATGCTTTTACTTTGTATAACCTATGTATTAAACACTTATTTACTGAAATAAAATATTTATCACTGTTGCTTTAAATATGATTGAATTTTATATATATTTATTGCAAACCGTTCATATAATAGCACATGTTACATTGTAGTTAACGCAGTGATACCGTGATCACGTAAGATCACGTTAATTCCCTTTGTAAACTAGTGCGTGTTTCACAACCTAGATAGACCCGAACAGTCTATTGGTAGAAGTTGATGTGTAAGTCTCAGATTGACTTGTCTTGACCAAGAGATTACACTAGTGCATTCGATGTGCTGAAGCGGACCTGCAAAGAGGATAAACATATTCGCACTGACTTATGGGATGAAGAGTTAGACCTCAGTGGATGTTGATTTCTTAATCTCTGTCACTTAATAAGGACCGTGTGCGGTTAGTAATTATTGCTTTGACTTATAAATGGGAAGAGAATCATTGAGACTTTGATACCCTATATCTTGTGTAATAATATTAATTGTACGACGGTTGCTAAGATTAATACAGAGAATCGTGTGCTTGCAAAGTCTTGCGTGATTGGTCCCCTTGGTGGGCTTAGAACCTTTATCATACCAAATCTTGCAAGTGGAATTAATTTTCCGGTATGGATAATAAAGCTGAGTTGTCCTTACTCCAAGGATAAAGATGTTAATTATTATAAAGCTTTTCATTGGCTTAATTAATTAGTGGACTAAATAATCTTAAACACGAAAAATAATTACCGGGAGCCATATTACCGTAATATGGGTTAAGATTGGATAGTGCAATATTAATTATATAGTGGTATTAATTAATATTAATGGACTGAATTATATTGTGGCTCAATATTGGAATTCAGAAGTCCATTGGAAGGTCCATCTTAATTCTCCTAAAGGCCCCTCAAGTAGCCCAATTATAGTCCTATAAATAAAAGGTGCTTAAAATAAAATAAATTTTGTTGCCTAATATTTTTGTATTTTTCGAAAATATTAAAGAAAGAGGGAGAAGAAATTTTCTTGAAAAGATTTTATGGAAAAGATATAAGTATTCATGGAATACAAGATTATCTCATAAATTAAAGAAATCTCCCACTTGGTATCTTTAATGGGGATTTTCGAAAAATATGTATAAGAAAGGGAAGAAATATTTTCTTGATTTTCTTGGAAAGATTTTATGGAGAAAGATATGTATTCTTGGAATACAAGAATATCTCATAAATTCAAGAAAGATCCAATCTTACAAATCTCCTTCATAATTTTCAAAAATTAGGGGCTAAATAAGGGTGTGAGATTTTTGTGGAAAAATACACACGGAAAGAAGAATATATGGGATATATTCAAGATTTCTTGGAGATCAAGAAAATATATTTTCTAACCCTAATTTTGACCTAAATTTTCGACCACCTCCCTCTTATAAATTGAATTCATCCCCACACCAATTCCATGTGCTGGAAATATTAGAAATCCACAAAGGTGGTGCAATAATTTTATTTTTTCCTTTGTTTTATAAATCGTTCATCGGAGAACCTCCCACCGAGTTATTGAGCGAGGACTTGGGAATACTTGAGAAGGACCTTTGGTTGGTAGCTAGATACTTGATCTTGTCCATCTCAGATTGTCTCTCCAACGGGTACGTTTACGTAAACTCCTAGAATTTTCGCATGCTAGGACCTTTTACATGTATTTTATTTGCATGACGTTGTTGGCGTAATTATTATTTGAATTCACTTAGGTAAATTCATGCTAGTAATAATTGTTAATTTAAATTTGTGTTTATAAGGTCATCCCGATAGATCCTGGCAAACGTTATCCCAACAAAATGCTACCACATAACACATAAACTTGCAAGTAGCTGATACGGAACAATGCAATTAGAAAAACAAAGAAACATGCAACTATATAGAACTGAACCGTGCAACTATGAAACATATAAATATGAAACTATCTAAATACAATAACACTGTAATGTGCAACTTGCAACTAGCTATCATTGAATCAATATAGCATAGAAACATACAACAACAGTAGTCGGGTGCATGAGATTGATAGTGTCCGTGGAACATGCAACTACAAAGAACTGAACCGTGCAACTATAAAATATATAAACATGCAACTATCTAAATGCAATAACACAATAACATGCAACTTGCAATTAGCTAACATTAAATCAATATAGCATAGAAACATACAACTAGCTAATACTAGACCAAATAACACACTAACATGCAATTAATAACACAGTTAAATGCTACCACATAGCATGGGAACTTGGAACTAACTGATACAAAACAGTGCAATTAGAAAAACAAAGAAACATGCAACTATATAAAATAGAACCGTGCAAATATAAAACATATAAACATGCAATTATCTAACACTGAACCAATATAACATAGAAACTTACATCTAGGTAATACAGAAACATACAATTAGATAACTAATAGTATCAATTAATTATTTTCTTCAATTCATTTTTCTCAATAATCTTCCTTCAGTAAACTAATAGTATGAATCAATTATAATATCAGTACCTGTTGTTTCTTCATCAATCAGCCATAACAATGTTCTCCTTTCTTCGATAATTGGGCAAAGAGTTTCTTCAAATCAGTTACTATTCGTTTCTCCTTGACAAAAATTAAAGAGCTCGACGATTTTCACCGTGAGAATTCGCTTTGTTGGCCCAATTTTGCTCAATTCTTTCGCATAATTTGTTGTCCAATTTTGAACACCTAATATCTTGAACCCAAAAAAAAAAAAAAAGGCAAGAGACGAACCTATTTCCATTGCCTCACAAAACAAATGCTAACCACTGGGCCGCTTACTAATATTGTAATGTTGTCGATACAATAGACTCTAAACTGCTTAGGTCGACCCGTTTTTTAAATGGATCACCCATTTACATGAATGCACGGTGCACTTGAATACACAAGAGAACCCACCCATGAATTTAAACCAAATACTTAACAATATAGTTAAAACTTAAAATAATCCGTGATACCATTTCACAAATGAAAAACTATAACTTTAAACTAAGTAAATACATGAAAACATAAAAATAAATATTGAAAAGTTTATTTAACATCACAGATTCTGCACTAGACATAATTTACAGTTGACAGAGGTGCCAAAGCTATTTTAGAGCGATCAAAAACAGTTTCCAGATCTCTAAGACTAAGATCCAAACATCCCAATTCAAAAATTAATATGCATAAGACAAGTAATGTAGAGAAGAAATTTTTTTAAGGAGATAGTAGAGTTTTTCCAGTTCTTGGATCAACATGTGATGTTGATTGAACTTGGGATGCATACTGCAAGTTCCAAAGGACATCCTCGAAAGATGGACGAGTAGACGACTCTGGAGAAATGCAATTGATGGTCAGGGATATGACGATTGAAAGCGATTCTTGAGAGCAAGATGCCAGCACGGCTGGGTCGACTATTCGTCTCTGCCCATCTGGATTGCCTAAGGAAACCTGGTAATAGCAGAGATAACTTATTAGATGCCCCAACTACTTCATTGAATTCAGCTATTTAATGCTGTTTAAAATAACTAGTGCATGGGTGAAAAGAAGATGAATGCTTAAGATGAGAATGTTAATATAATTTTTGTCCCTAAAGTTTATTTTTTATTTTTTCTTCAGTTTTAGTCGCATTTTCACTCACTTTTACTCTCACATTTGGTCCCAATATTAGTTGACGGTTCGTTGACCTACAAGAATCAACTATTTGGTGGTGCTAAATGTAATATTTTAGAAAACCAATTTTTTAATTACATTTAAGAAAAACTTTTAAATAATTTCTTTAGCACCCCCTAGATAGTTGATTCTGTCAGTCTACCGACAATCAACTAATGGTGGGACCAAATATGGGAGTAAAAATGTACTTTCATGTCCAAATTTGACAGTGAATGAAAGAGAGGAACCAAAACACACACAAAAAAAAGTAAAACTTTAGGGACCAAAAATGATATTATCCCTCTCTGGGACTATAGTATTATTTGCGTGGATAGTGGCAACATAGGTGCTTGGTTTTTCATGCTTCATACATAATCGATGAATGCTTTTGTTTTTGTAAGTTTACATACCACTTCATTGAGTAGGAAAGACTCCGTTCTTGCACGGACTGACGGCCCAGCAAGCGACTCAAGTAATATGACCCCGAAGCTATAAATATCATCCTCTAGGCTCTTCATTTGCCTGCAAAATGTTCAAAGATCAGAGGGAAAAGATTTATACTTGTAACATAATACTCTTTCTTTATTGCATCAATTTTCGAATAAAAGTGTATTCTTACCATGATTTGAGGCCTTCTTCCTAGTAACCGGAAAGACCAGAGAGAAAAATAGTTAGCGCTACACTATAATAACATCTTCAACCAAATAAGAACATGTATATAGAGTCTGTATAAACCTTGTCTTTGTCAATCTCTTGAGCTACAACAGATAATCCATAATCACTCAGCTTTCCCATTCGATGCTCATTTAGCAAGATGTTGTTTGATTTCAACCGATTGCTGTAAAAACCAGGAATAATTCCAGTGTGCAGAAAATGAACAGCCTTCGCGATGCCAATTAGAATGGATAATCTATCAGACCATTTGAGCACTTTCTCTGGATTAGTTTCTGCAAAAAATGGTTATTAGG
This sequence comes from Stenogyne calaminthoides, assembly GCA_037126765.1. Lineage (NCBI taxonomy): Eukaryota > Viridiplantae > Streptophyta > Magnoliopsida > Lamiales > Lamiaceae > Stenogyne > Stenogyne calaminthoides. Next base: position 35,853,111 of record JBBCBC010000015.1, read on the forward strand.
AACCCCAAAAATAATGAGAATATTCATGAAGTTGTATCTATGTGAAGCTTACCAGAAAGATGAGCTCGATAATTGCCATTTGATACATATTCGTAAATAAGATACACCTTATTAGCACCAGATTCATCTTTTCCTTCACTCCCGATACAATGTCCCAAGAAGCAGACAAGATGGGGATGACGGAGCTTAGCCAGCAAATCGAGCCTCAGTTTGAGATTCCGGATTGTATATTTTTTTAACACTGTGAGGCATCGTATTGCTACTAGCGTACCATTTTCCAGTCTTCCTTTGTATATCTAACGAAAATGATCGGATAGAAATAAGTGATACTTGAACCAACACCTCAGTTGTTGTTCGTAAGAGGAAACTATAGCAGCTAACTTATCTATCTCTACCACGTCTAAAATTTGGCTGTTTCATCACATAATAACCGAGGCTTACATGGTCGAAAAAGTATTAGTTCATGTGATGAAAAGTATCAGCTCATATGATGAAAAATATTAGCTGTATATTGAAAAAAGTACTAGTACTGTTTACCCTACAAACTAATACTTTCTTTTGTATGAACTAATACTTTTCTTTAAATTAACTAATACTCCTCATTATACATGTCAGTCTGGAGTAGTCCACTAATTTAGAATAAAATAGAAATCTCATGATAGAAGAAGAGTTCATACCTTTCCAGTCGAACCTTCACCCATCAGAGCAGAATTGTCAAAGCTGTTGGTAGCTGCCTTTAACTCATCCAACGAAAACGGACGATGAGGCGGGCCACCCTGTGATCCTCCAAACTTGGCTGCATCAGAAATATACCCTGAAGAAACAAATGGTTAGCAACTATCACTTTACAGTATAAAAACTAATACTTTTGAATGAAACAACTAATACTGTATAAAAATTCACACAAAATGCAGACTAACTAAACTACATACTGGCATTCGTAAGAATCTCCGCCGTGACACTGCTATCCACCACAGCTTTCTGCAACAAGTGCTGCTCCGACGTCCCTCGAGGGCAATATTGTCTGCACAATACAAGAAATCCGGCACCTAAAACCAGAGCAATCACACCAATTCCAGCAATCACACCTATCAAAATCCCCACACTCATTCCTTTATGATCAGATTTCTTCTTCTTCTTCTCCTCTTCGATGCAGAATGTTTCGGGATGCTGTTGTTGTGAATCCATTGACAAGCAGTTCCCACCTAATTTAACAACGATTTCCTTATTGTTCTTCAAACAGGGGGGCAGAGCCCCCCTCAGCCTATTATTTGTAATATCAACAAATTGAAGCTTCGAACCACATCCCAGATTCCGCGAAAGTGATCCGCTCAACATGTTTGATGCAAGATTAATTGAACTAACATTAGGCAAGGAGAAAATTCCTGTTGGAGGAATTCCTGTGAGATTATTGGAAGAGAGATCTATTTGTTGAAGATGATCCAGCTTCGCAAAAATCGCGGGAATTCCCCCCGTGAAAGAGTTGTTGCTCAGAGCAAGTGAAATTACACTTTTAGGCATCGATTTCGGAAGCTCTGAATCTAGCTCGTTGTTGCTCAAATCCACCCAACGCAAGCTCGATAAACCGCTCAGATCGAGCAATTTTCCAGAAATTCGATTATTGGACAAATTGATATCTGTCAATGTGGTGATTTTCTGAATGGAAGAAGGCAATGCGCCGGTGAGTAGATTGTTTCTCAAGCTTAAACTCGTGAGATTTGATAAAGAATCGAACCAATTTGGGAAAGTACCGTTTAAGAAATTCCCATCCGCTTTAAGAACCCTAAGCTGCGCGATTCGAGCGAGATTGGGGGTAACAGAGCCGTACAGGTAATTCCAACTCAAATCCAGAAACTCAAGCGATTGAAACCTGTGAATTTTCTCAGGAAACGGCCCCCAAATCCCTAGTGAAACCAGCGAGAGAGCCTTCAAGCTATTGAGCCTCGACAAAGTTGCAATCAGTGAGTCCATGGAGAAATTCGCCGACAGAGTTTGCGAAGGAATCGGGAATCCATTGAAATTAGCTGGGGATTTTTTCTGCAAATCGCCGAAAATGGTGATCCCAGTGACGATGCTGTTTTGGCACGTGACGTTCACCTGCGGGGACGAAACGACGTCGCAGAGATCAATTGTGGGGTCTTGCCAGTAATCCAGAGGCTTTGGGTACTCCAATTGCTTCCTTAATTGCAGAAGCACTTGCCTCTGTGAGGGTTGTAGCTCATGTGTGATATGAAAAAGCAAGCACCATGAAAAAAAACAGAGTAACGCGCAGAATCTTGAAATTGAAGTTTCCATGGTTGGTTTGAGCAATGATTTCATCAAAATCTAGCTATGATGAAAATGAGAGGCTTCTTTAAAGCTCATAAATCATGAGTTACAGAAACGGAATGAAAATTTTGAGCTAAGATCGAGTGTTTCAGAAATGGGGGGCCAACTAAAAAATTAGAACAAAAAATGGAGTGATTTTTGTTGGGAATGAGAGTGGAGATGGGTGAGGTTTAAAAATATGGTATGGGCACGTGGTGTGTTTTTTCTTGAAAGTATGAAATTTTAATGATGGAGGGGGATTATGATTTTAGTGTCGGTGGTAGATGTAATTTATTGCAGGAACCATATTGTTGTCTACTTGTCCTATCAGTATCAGCAATGCACAGTGGAAAGACGAGAATCAACATGTCAAGTTGGTATTATTTTTTAGTCACTCTCGCCTTCACCAGTTGCATTGGAATGGAATAGATTATGGGGGTGTTTGCAAAAATTTATGATTTTAGAAGAGTGATTATAGAAAAAGTGATTAATAGTAGAAGTTGATAGTGTTTGTAAAAAAATTCAAAAAAAAGTTAATAGTGTTTGCAAAAAAAGTTAATTTTTTTTTAAAAAGACTAATAAATTATTTAAAACACTCTCTTTGAAGTTTATAACTTATAGCTTATGAGAGCTTATTTAAGTTACTTAAAGAGAAATAAAACACTCCAAATTATTTTTGCACACAATTCTAGGTGACTATAATCATTTATAAGTTTTTGAAAACACCCCCTATATAGTTAAAATGTGCGGGGTAGATTTGATTAAAGATGGGAAATAAAATGTGCAGATTAATATCGGTTCGATTTTTCTGTTTCACTTTTTGTATTTTATTGATGTTTCATTCTACTAAATTTTTAACACATGAACTTAAAATATGGTGGTTCATTGTATATTTTTTTATTATTTCACATGTTATTTATTCATATTATAAAATATAAAGTGAAACAACAATTATGAAAAATTGATAACATTTTGATTAATAGTACCTTCATCCCAACTCCCGCTTTATATTTGGGAGTTGACACAAATTTTAAGGAATATAGTATTTAATGTGTTGTTACTCGATGGATTTTGTAAGAAAAAAAAATAGAGAAAAATGTGTGTATTTTATTATTAATTAAGTGATGTAGTACAATTTTGAGTAAAAGTAAAGATATTGGTAAGAAAAATGGAGTCATAACTTGAAAAAAAAAAAAAAAAAAAAGGTAAAATTTTAACTGGAACGTCCATACGGCAAAATATAAAATTTGACCTGAAAGGGAAGAAGTACGATTTAAATGTGAATGAAAGTTGGTGAACATTTTTTACACTGAAATTTAAATAGCCTTTAAATGATTAATTTTAATTTTTAATAGATGCCTAGATTGAGATTTGGGGGGAGAGGCCCCCATTGCTCCATGAATGCCCTGAAATTTGGGGCACGTAGTTTTCTCTTTTGAGAGAGATAAAAGGGAAGAAAATTATGTTTTTATTAATGTATTAAAAAGCTGGTTTTAAATTTCTTTATTTTTTGGCAATAATCCTCTTCTTTTGAAGGCTTTAAAGCAACCCATCAGATGAGCAAATATTAATTATGTAGATATTGAGATTATTTACTATGTAGAAAGTGCTTCAATTTAAATAGCGATTAGAGTTGTCAAGTCAACGATAAAGTTCGGTGAAAATTTATAAATGTCAAACGCGTTATTAATATAATAATTCAAAATTACTAGTCAAATTTGAAGGTCTTCAGCTCAGTTCAATCAACGAGTCACGACAATAGATTAGATTTAGTGGACAAATAACGAGTAACCATTATATGTAACTCGGCAGTTGTATAAACACTCATCACATATAAATTGACAACACATTTGTTATGGTATTTTACACATCATTTGTATAAACCACCTCATTAAATAGCACAATGATGAATTATTCCACTTAATGTACATTATAAATAGGACATTAATGTCTTTATTTGCATTTTTAGAAGATAAGTAGCGTATTATCTCTTCACTCTTAATACAAAATGAACTCATTAGTCCAATTCAACCTTACATCTCCAACTCTCCCAAAGTCTATTTCTAGTATTTTTATCGTTGTTTTTATGTTAATCTCATTTCTACATCCACTTCACTATAATGCACTTGCATTAGTTGACTAAGAATCTATAATTTATATGAATCAAAATAAAAAAGAAGTAAAAGTATAAGTATTTTACTATTACTTTTAGGTTGGTTTCAATTCTACATTCATTCAACCGTAACACAGTCACATCAATCCGTTAAAATCAACAGTGAACCACTAATGTTCTTAAAATATTCAATATAATAATAAGGGATTAAATTTTTTGTAGTTCAATAATTTTGTTTTAACCTTTTAAATTAGTCCCAATTGTTTTGATTTTTTTATTTTGATCCTATAAATTATCAAATTTAATCCTAATAATTTTGAATCGGGATTTTTTCTACGTATTTTTTAAGAGAGAAAGAGTTTTTTTTGCTTATTTTTGTTTATTTTTTAATTTTTCGGCCAATTTATCTTTAGACTCTATAATTAAAAGGAAAAATTAAAATAATTACACATGTGACGGTTACAGTTTAAATGACCAATTTTAATTTTTTTGAAAACTTACATAATTAAATAAAAAAGTCAAAACAATCGTGATTAATTTCAAAATGATTTAATCCATGATAATAATGAGTTGTCCACCTAAACTTGCTGGAAAATTTTGGAGATAGTTCTCATAACGACTACATGCCATCACTATTCACTAGATGGCCTTTTGATGCATTTGAATCCAATCAGTAAGCAACAGAAATTTATTATATCAAATTAACGAAACAATAGTTGTTTGGGTTGGAAATAACTTGCCAAAAACTTTAGGACAAAAAGCTCTGTATTATGAAATAATATAAATGTTTTAATGTCCTTTCATTTTTCATTAAATTATTCTAGTAGAAATAATTTATGAGATAATTATGATGGATTATTCTAGGAGCATCTCTTGCTCACTATAAAAATGTGGTATGTCACTTTATTTTGTATCACTTGAAATGAAATAAAGTATTCTCCCTTCTCCCTTCTCCCTATATTTTCTACTTTGACTAGTTTTCATACTTCATATAAGTATTAGTTTCACTACATAAAAGTATTAGTTTCATAACACGTTATTAGCACGAGTCTTTACCTTGAGCTTTATCGATATTGGGGCAACTTCAAGTATCATTCACAATTCTTGAGGTAATACTTTTTCCTTTGTCAATTTGTTATTTCATTATGGCTAATCTCACAAAATTGGAATTTGCAACTCTTGACATCTCCGGAAAGAATTATTTATCATGGATTCTAGATGTTGAAATTCATCTTGAGGCAAGAGGTATTGGAGAAACTATTGTTGATGATAATAATGCATCAAATCAAGACCGTGCAAAAGCAATGATTTTCCTTCGTCACCATTTGGACGAAGGATTGAAAAATGAATATTTAACTGTGAAAGATCCACTTGTCTTGTGGAAAGATTTAAAAAAAGAAAATCGACCACCACCGAAGATGGTCGCCCTTCCAAAAGCCCTATGATTGATCGCTTCACTTACGTCCCGCAAGATTTTAAAACTGTTAATGAATATAATTCGGCTATGTTCAGGATTACTTCTCAATTGAAATTATGTTGTGAAACCATAACTGATAATGATATGCTTGAGAAGACATTCTCTACTTTTCATGTCTCGAATTTGCTCTGCGGCAAAGAATATCGAAAAAGGGGATTTAAGAAATATTCGAACTAATTGCTTTGCCTTCTCTTGGCCAAACAAAATAATGAATCGTTATTGAAAAATCATGAGTCCCGACCCCATCTGGTTCTAGTCCATTCCCCGCTTAATGTGACTCAATCTCAATATCATGGTCGGGTCGTGGACGTGGACGTGGTAGTAGTCGAGGACGTGGTCATTTTCATGGTCGCGGTCGTGGTAGATTCACTCCATATAATAACAATAAACATGATCGTGACAAGAAGCAAAATGTCTCCCAGAAGAGAGACAATGGAGAAAAAAAAGTATATGAGGAATCATCGCACCGGTGCGGAATGGAAGGTCATTGGTCTCGCATATGTCGAACAGCGGATCATCTTGTTGAGCTTTATCAAGCCTCTTTGAAAATAAAGAAAAAAATGTTGAAACAAATTTTGTTGATGACAATGTTGCTTTTAATGGTGGTGATGTTGATATGACTCACCTTGATGTATCCGATTTCTTTAATGATGTCAACTAGTCATATGGTGAATATATATTTTCATGATAAATAAAATATTTATATATTTGTATCTTTTATTAATATTAATATTAATTTCTAATTTATGTTTTATTATTTTATGAAGATGCGATGGATGCCAAACATTTGGGAATGGATAGTGATGGTGATATTTGTCTAATTGATAGTCTTTACACACACTATACTTAAAGATACAAAATATTTCTCTCATTTGCAAAAGGGGAGACAAATGTTAATACTATAAGTGGTAGTGCAAATTTGATTGTTGTCTCCGGAAGAACCACAATATTTCTCCTCGGAGGAACTAAACTCATTATAAATGATGCACTACTGTCTCCCAAGTCTCGAAGAAATTTGTTAAGTTTTAAAGATATCCGCAGAAATTGGTATCATGTCGAGACTTTAAATGAGAAAAACAATGAATGTCTATTGATCACACAAGTTATTTCTGGAAAGAAATGTGTGTTAGAAAAGTTGTTTTAAACTTTCTTTTATATATATTATACGAAAATAAATCTGGTTTGAAACATATCACCTAATAGACCGTAAGTCTATTACCCCCAAAGATTTTATGATTTGGCATGATGCGCTTGGACATCCCGGGTTCCACCATGATGAGGCGAATAATTGAAAATTCACATGGTCATTCATTAGAAAATAAAATGGTGTTAAATTCAAATGAATTCTCATGTGTTGCTTGCTTTCACAAGGAAAGTTAATTGTGAGATCTTCACCAACTAAAGTGGGGATTGAATCCCTGCATTTCTAGAAACGAATTCATGGTGATATTTGTGGGCTGTAGATCCACCACGTGGACCATTTCGATATTTTATGGTGCTAGTTGATGCATCAACAAGATGGTCACATGTATGTCTATTATCTTCTCGCAAACCTAGCATTTGCAAGATTACTTGCCCAAATAATAAAGTTGCGACCGCGGTTCGAGATCACCCAATAAAGAAAATTAAATGCAGACAATCTTTGGTGAATATTCATCACATGTTTTTTATGATTATTGCATGTCGATTGAAATAAGTGTTGAACATCCTGTAGCTCATGTTCACACACAAAATGGTCTAGCCGAATCATTTATTAAACGATTGCAACTAATTGCTAGACCATTGCTAATGAAATCAAAACTCCCTTTATCTGCTTGGGGACATGTTATCTTTGCGTAAAGAACACTTGTGAGAATTCGACCGACAAGTAATAATAATCTTTCTCCCCTACAGTTAACATCTGGTTATGAGCCCAATATCTCTCATTTAAGAATTTTCGGGTGTGCGATTTATGTTCCAATTGTACCGTCTCACCGTACTAAATTGGGCCCCCAACGAAGATTGGAAATATATGTCGGGTTTGAATCACCTTCGATACTTAAATATATCGAACCATTAACAAGTGATTTATTTACTGCCAGATTTGCAGATTGTCATTTTGATGAATCTCATTTTTCGACATTAGGGGGAGGTAAGGATCAACTGAAAAAGGAAATCAATTGGAAAATTGCATTAGATTTCCTTGATCCTCGTACAAAAGAATGTGAACTTGAAGTTCAAAGGATCATACATTTTCAACAAATTGCAAATCAATTGTCGGATGCATTTAGTGACTCCAGAAGAGTTACTAAATCACATATTCCCGCATAAAATGCTCCGGTTAAGATTGATGTTCCTGAAGGACAAATAACAAGTGCTAATGAATCTAAAGCACGCCTGAAGCGTGGTAGACCTCTTGGTTCCAAAGATAAAAATTCTTGAAAGAAAAGAGGATTAATTAAACTCGACGAGTCAAATGAGAATGAACGATTCACGCGTAGTGAGAAAATTCAACTTTCGAAAGAAGTTGTCTCAGAAGATGTTGCTCCTGAAGAGCCAATTTTTGAAGATAATGAAGTTGTAGAAACTTCAATAAATTATGTCACTACAGGAAAAAGTTGGAACCGAAGAGAAACCATTATTAATAATATTTTTGCATACAATGTAGCACTTGATATTATGGAAGAAATTGAGGATCATGAACCCAGATCGGTTGATGAATGTCGGCATAGAAATGATTGGCCAAAATGGAAAGATGCAATCCAATCTGAGTTGGATTCACTGGCAAAACGAAAAATATTTGGACCTATAGTCCAAACACCAGAAGGTGTAAAGCCAGTGGGATACAAATGGGTATTCGTGCGAAAAAGAAACGAGAAAAATGAAATTGTGAGATATAAAGCACGATTGGTGGCCCAAGGCTTTTCACAAAGACCTGGATTTGATTATGACGAAACATACTCTCCTGTAATGGATGCAATTACATTTAGATATCTTGTAAGTTTTACCGTGCATGAAAGACTTGAGATGCGTCTAATGGACATTGTTACTGCATATTTATACGGTAATCTTGAAAAAGATATCTACATGAGAGTCCCTGAAGGATTTAGCATGCCTAAAGCGTGTAAGTCAAATCCAAGAGAAGTTTATTCTATTAAATTGCAAAGGTCTTTGTATGGGCTCAAACAATCTGGACGTATGTGGTATAATCGTCTTACTGAATGCCTAGTCAAAGAAGGTTATATCAATGACCCAATATGTCCATGTGTTTTCATAAAGAAAAATGGGTCAAATTTTGTGATAATTGCAGTGTATGTTGATGATCTCAATTTAATCGGGACTCTCGAAAAGAGCTCGAAGAAGGCGATTCATATTTGAAGAAAGAATTTGAGATCAAGGATTTTGGTAAGACAAAATTTTGCCTTGGTTTGCAAATTGATCACCTCCAAGGTGGAATTTTTGTCCACCAAACTGCTTATACCCAAAAGGTATTAAAGCGGTTCTACATGGAAAAGACACATCCACTAAGTACCCCAATGGTCGTCACTCGATCCTAATAAGGACCCTTTTTAGGCATGCGAGATGAAGGTGAATAGATACTTGGTCCCGAAGTACCATATCTCGGTGCAATTGGTGCACTTATGTATCTTCTAAACTGCATAAGGCGGATATATCCTTTGCGCTTAATTTGCTAGCAAGATTTAGTTCATCTCCCACAAGACGACATTGGAATGGTATTAAACATATTTTTCGCTATCTCCAAGGATCAATTGATCTTGGCCTATTTCATTCAAATAATTCTCGACCTGAATTGTTTGGTTATGCTGATGCTGGGTATTTATCAGACCCACACAAAGCAAGGTCTCAGACTGGATATGTATTCACATGTGGTGGTACTGCCATTTCATGGCGATCTACAAAGCAATCACTCGCTGCCACTTCTTCAAATCATGCTAAAATTATAGCAATTCATGAGGCCAGTCGGGAATGTGTTTGGTTGTCAATGATCAATTATATTCGAAAGAGCTGTGGTTTGTCTCGTGACAATGAAAATCCTCCAACTTTATTATATGAAGATAATACAGCTTGTATAGCTCGAAATAAAAAAGGATATATATTAAAGGAGATAGAACCAAACATATTTCACCAAAATTCTTCTTTACTCATGAGTTGCAAAAGAATGGTAAAATCAATGTGCAACAAATCCGCTCAAGTGACAATTTAGCAGATTTATTTACCAAGACATTACCCACTACAACATTTGAGAAATTGGTGAAACGTATCGGAATGCGTCGATTAAAAGATCTCAAATGATGTTTGAATCAGGGGGAGAATAAATAAACTAAATAATATATGTACTCTTTTTCTCCTTCACTAGGTTTTTTTTTTCCCATTTGGTTTTTTCCTAGTAAGGTTTTTAAGGTTTTTTTATGTAATGACCGGACATCCAAGGGGGAGTATTATGAAATAATATAAATGTTTGTATGTCCTTTTATTTTCCATTAGATTATTCTAGTAGAAATAATTTATGAGATAATTATGATGGATTATTCTAGGAGCATCTCTTGCTCACTATAAAAAGGTGGTATGCCACTTTGTTGCGAGTCGTTTTTTATCGAGAGTATTATGTGGCTAATTTGGTAACAACTCACAAACAAAGTGATTAATCGAACAAGAACACTGCGGGAAGAACCGTAGTTCTTCCCTGAAATGTGGGTGTAGGTATATAAGTGGAATGAGGGAAACATTCCAGTGTGTGTCTTTACAATGAAATGTGAGGTCCTTTATATAAAGAGGACCAGCACGACAAATCATAAGCACGACAAATCGTTAAGCACGACAAATCGATAAGCACGACAAGTCGTTAAGCACGACAAATCAATAAGCACGACAAGTCATGTGCATAAAGCATGAAAAAACATATGCGTAAGCACGACAAATCACGTGGTCTCAGTGGGACCGACGGCGTCGATAATTAAATCTGCCGACGTGTGATAGCCTTGATTATCGAGTTATCGATGGGTGATAAATCTGGTGATGCTGACGTGTGATTTATCTGAGCACAACAATAGCCCCCAAGATCGGGCTGTGACGTTGTTCAGAGCTTGATCTTGTTTCATGTCTCGACCATATTTTATCTTTTGTTGTATCTGCATTCATATTGTTGTTGGGGAATGTTTCGCACAGATCTATTCGGGGTGAATATTTAAATACAAATTTAATTCATTAATTATTACTAGCATGAATTAATCCTATATTAATTCAAATAATAATTACAACAACATATCATGCATATAAAAAGCCACGTAAAACCTCGGCATCGCGAATCTACGAGTTTACGTGAACGTCACTCTCGGGATGGCGTTGACTTGGTCGGACGGACTAACCAAAAGGACTTCCCAAGTATTCCCTTAGCCCTTGCTCGACTATCCGGTGGAAGGATACTCGCGAACAATTAACAAAAGGAAAAAATAAACTTTGTTGCACCACTTTTTGTGGATTTGCTAATATTTCCAAAGACACGTGAAATTGTACTTGGGAATGAACTAATCATCCCCTATTTATAGGATAGGAGAGCCTGAAATTTTTTGTGAATTTTTCAATGTGGGATAAGACTTTTCTTGGTCACAAGAAATCTTGAATATATCTCATATATTCTTTTTTCCCATAATTAAAATATTCCACAAAAAATCCACCTCCTCTATTATGGAGAATTTTTCGAAAAATCTAAGGTGCAAGAATCCAAGATTTGGATCTTCTTGAATTTATGAGATATTCTTGTATTTCAAGAAATACATATCTTCCATAATATCTTTTCAAGAAAATCAAGAAAATCTTTCTTGCCCTCTATTTTCCAAAAATTTCGAAAATCTCTTAATGAATAACCAAGTGGGAGATTTCTTGAATTTAATGAGATAATCTTGTATTCCAAGAATACATATCTTCATTCCATAACAAAATTCAAAGAAAAATCTTTCTCCTCTTTATTCATAATTTTCAATTTAATGAGGAAATATAAACAACAATATTTATTTTATTTTAATCACCTTTTTCGTTATTGGACTATATGTTGGGCTACTCAGGGGGCCTTTAGGAGAATTAAGATTGGACCTTCTAATGGATCTTGAATATCTAATATTGAGCCACAATATAATTCAAGCCCATAAATATTAATTAATCCCACTACATAATTAATATTGTACTATCCATCTTAACCCATATTATAATCGATATGGCTCCGGTCATTATTTCCGTGTTTAAGATTATCTAGCCCATTAATTAATTCAAGCCATTGAAATAGCTTTCCCATTTAATTAATATCTTTTGTCCTTGTAGAGAACCGTTCAACATTATTATCCATCTTTAGGAAACTAATTCCACTTGCAAGATTTGGTATGATAAAACTTATGAACCTCCCCCAAAGGCAAATCAAACAGCGTACTTGCACACGATTCTTCAGTATTAAATCTTAGCAATCACATGACCAATAATATTGCCCAAGATAAAAAGTATTGAATCTCTCTCGATTAAATTTACCCATGATAAGTCAAAAGCAATAATTCTGATCCCACGTGATCCTATTTAAGGGACGAAGGTTAAAGAAACAACGAACCAATCGAGGTCTAATTCTTCCTTGTTCGATTCAAGAATTTATCCTCCTCAGGTCCTATTCAAAGACATCACCATGCACTAGTGTAATCTCTTGGTCAAGACAAACCAATCGAGCCTTACACCTCAACCTTTCGCGATGGTTGTTCATTTTCCATCTAGGTCGTGAATGGCGTACTTATAATTCTGGAATTTATTAATTTAATCTTCGTGATCGGGTATCACTAAATTAACTACTGATGTAACACGCATCTAATTATTGAACAGCTTATGCGGTAAATATATATAACATTCAATCATATTTAAAGCATCGATGATAAACAATTTATTTAAATAAATAAGTCCGAAATTGATTTTGATTATACAAAGTAAAAAAGCATACTTTTCAAGATAATCCCCAACAATTGTTTGCCTCAAGAGCTTGCTCAAAAAGTCTTATGAGATCTTGATCGTTCGTGAATGAGCCCTACATAGAGGATCTTACCTTCCTTCGTCGTCGATCTAGTATGTGTTCAGTTACTTGAGGTGAGCCCGTTATGCGATTCTTTTATGTGCTTTCGTGCTTTGGGGAGCCCCATCGCATGCAGTCTTTTCTGTCTTTGTACTTGGGCCCCGTCACAGAAGTCTTTTCGTGCTAGCAGGTTTTTCGTGCTCAGAGAGCCTGGCGTTCTGCCGTTATTCTATCTTTCGTATTTCGTGCCGGGGCCCCGTCGTCTGAGTCTTTTATGTCGGGCGGAGCCCCGGCCGTCACAGTCTTTTCGAAGCTTTCGTGCCCCGTCGTCTGAAAACGGTTCTTTCGTGCTTGAGGGTCCTATTCATGTCTTTTCTGAGCTTTCGTGCTTGAGATAGATCCCTGCTCTTTCACGAAAGGGGTACCCATCGTCTGATGGCTTTCTGAGAGAGCCTGAGGAGATCCCATCTGAGTCTTTTGTGTGCCTTCGTGCTTGAGAGATGGTTCTGCTTTTCTCTTTCGTGCCGGATCCTACATCGAGATGAGTTTCGTACTTGAGATGGCCGTCGTAATTTAAATGCGACCCATTTCCTCACCGCTTTAAATTTCTGAAATCTGTATCTTCTGAGATGGCTCGCGAGAGTACCATTACTAGATACTCTGGGAATCAAAATCTGAACTCGTTCAGTTTGTTAAAGCCGATTATCCTTTTACGTACTTCGTGCCAGGAAGCCCTTATGTTATCTTACTCGTCCGAGATAGATGTCAACGCCCGAATTTGGAGAATTTTTGCTTTCGTAAACGAAACCCCGACGTCTGAGAAGTTTTCGTACTTCGTACCGGAGAAAACCCATCGTCGAATCTTTTTGTGTGTTTCTCGTACTTTAGGGGAATTCGTCGTCTGAAACTTTTATGTCTTTCGTGCCGGGGAAAGTTATCTGCGAAATTTCACCGGTGAGTAAAACGATTATGTCGTCATCTCTTTCGTATTTATCTCGAAACCCCGTCGAGAATATCTTTTGTGTAAAACGTGCTTTGGGGAATATCCCGTTAGAAGTCTTTTAAATTCTTTCGTACTTTGGGGGAGAGCCACAGTTGTCTGGAGTCTTTTTGATTACTTTCGTGCCGGGAGCGATCTGAAAGTCTTTTGCTAAAACGTGCTTTAGAGAGCCACACGCCGCTGAAGTCTTTTAAAAAAGTTCGTACTTGAGGAAAGGGCTGGTCGCCAAGTTTTCGTGCCGGAAAGCCCCGTTATGCGAGTCTTTTCATGCCCGTGGGAAAATGGTCTTTGGGAGTGGCTGCCGTCGAGAGAGGAATGAATAGATCCTGCTCGAGATGAGCAGGTCTTGAAAATAACTCGTCGAGAGAAAGGAATGGGATCTACTCGAGATGGCGGGTCTTACGAGATGGTTATTGAGAGAGCTAGATGGGATCTACTCGAGATGAGCGGTGTTACGAGATGGCTCGTGAGAAGCTAGATGGGATCTACTCGAGATGGCGAAATCTTGAGATGGCTCGTGAGAGAGCTTAATACTTGAGGAGCTAGGAGAGTTTGCGTCGTCGTCGACCCTTATATGGCCGAAAGCGATTTGCTACTGCTCTGTCGAGATCGTGCATGCGATTTATAGGAGTAAATTTTTGAGGCTCATCGCCGACCACTTCGTACGAAAGCGGTTTGCGACCTTTACCCGTATAAATCGTCGTATTGTGTGGTCTCGTAGAGCCAAATTCGATGAAGGCAAGCGGAGTTAATGCTGATAGGCGGACCCTGCCATGCCAAACAATGAGCCAACATCTCATCGCCGGTAAGGTGGAGAGAGCCCGCTAAAAACTAGCCGAAAGTCGAAGCTCAGGAAGGGAGACGCCCTCGTCATCCGAGTCATTTCGAAAGCTTCACTATCTCGGGAAAGCCCTTAGAGAATACTCCTTTTCAATGCCCGACATCGCCGAAAACGGAAGTTCCACTGGAGGCATACCGGTTCTCGTCAGCGAAAATAGATCTCATCGCCGTGAGGAATACTTTGCTAAAGCGGACGGGGACGTCAGCCGTTTAATGAAAAGTTCGACGTCGGGGAGCGGGCCGGGTCGTCTTCGCGGCCCGACGATCTCATCGCCGAGAAGACGAATCCTTTTGCTAAACGACGGGATGACATCGCCAATTAGGACGCCAACGCCGGAGAGTTAGGGCCGAAAGGCGGAGAATGCTTTTCGAGACGACGACTGATCGTAGCGAGACGGTGAATGCTTCGCGAAGAAATCTTTGACGCGAAGTTTAAGAGAAAATGGCGTATGGCAGTACTGTCGTCACCGAAGACTTAAGTGGCCGAGAGGCGGCCGTCGCCGCCCAGGAAAGCCTCGACGCCGATGAGCGGAGAATACTTTTGAAAACTCATCGTCACCAACGGAAAGCCGACGCCGAGGAGAGGCGGGCTTCGCCGTCAGGAAAGTCGATGATCTCAATGCCGAGAAGGCGGAGAATACTTTGCTAAAACGGGCGACTAGACGCCACCGAAGTTAGCGAAAAGCCGATGACCGTCAGGCGGGCCGTCATCGCGAAGCCGCCAACATCTCATCGCCGAGAAGGCGGAGAATACTTTTGCTAAAACGGCGATCGGACATCGCCGAAAGTTAGCGGAAAGACGACTGCCGAGGAGGGCGGCTGGTCGTCGCCGCGAAAAGCCGATTATCTCGACGCCGAGAAGGCGGAGAATACTTTTCGCTAAAACGGGCGGATCGATATCGCCGAAAGAAGCGAAAGATAACGCCGAGGTGGAGCGGCCGGTTGCCGCTGCGGAAAGTTTTGACGATCTCGATGCCGAGAAGGCGGAGAATACTTTTGCTAAAACGGCGCATCGACGCCGAAGTTAGCGGAAAGCCGACGCCGGAGGAGACGGCCGTCGCCGCTGGTGAAAGCGACGATCTTCGATGCCAAGAAGCGCAGAGAATACTTTGCTAAAATCGGGATAATTGACGCTGCCGAAGAAGTGAAGTTCGACGCCGAGGAGGCTGGTGGTCGTCGCGGAAAGCCGCCGGCCTCGACGCCGAGAAGGCGGCGAATGCTTCGCTAAAACGTGGATCGACATCGCCGAAGTTGGCGGAAAGCCGACGCCGGGGTGGCGAAAGCGTCGTCACTGCGGAAAGCCTTTACCAAAATCGGCGTCGCTAAAGGCGGGAGAATACTTTAGGAAACGACGTGTCTCAACGCGACGCCGCGATCGAAGTTAGCGAGAACGCCGACGGCTGGTCGTCAACAGGAAAGCCGTCTTCGTCGAATACGGAGAAAAGCCGAACGATCTCGGCGCCAAGAAGGCGGAGAATTCTGACAAATGGGCGGATCGAATATCGCCGACGCCGGTAGAGCAACGCCGACGCCAGGAGAAGGCCATCGTGAAAGCCGACAAAATCGGCGCCGAGAAGGCGAGAATTTTGCTAAAAACGGGCGACATCGCCGTTATTGCCGAACGACGAAAAGCGAAGCCGGGTCGCCGGGCTATTCGCGGAAAGCCGACGGTCTCGACGCCGAGAAGGTGAGAATACTTTCGCTAAAAAACGGGCGGATCGACATCGCCGGAAGTTAGCGAAAAAGCCGACGCCGAGGAGGCGGGCCGGTCGCCGCTGCGGAAAGTCGGACGATCTCATCGACGCAGAAGGCGGAGAATACTTTGCTAAAATGGCGACCGGACATCGCCGAATTAGCGGAATGCCGACGCCGGTGAGGCGCTGGCTGTTCATCTGGGGAAAGCCGACGATCTCGATCGCCGCAGAAGGCCGAAAATACTTCGCTAAAACGGGCGGATCGACGTCGCCGATAATGGGAAAGTTCGACGCCGGTGAAGCGGGGCTATTCGCCGCCGTAAGCCGACGATCTTCATCGCCGGTAGCTACTGAGAATACGGCGATAAATGCCGCGATAAATTTAGCTTAAAAGTTCGACACCGGTGACGGCCGTCGAAGCCGCCGCCGCCAGGGTTCTCGGACCGGACATCGACGCCGAAACGCCGGAGAAAAGGGCCGGCCGTAAATGGCGAAAGCCGACGTCATTGAAAGTTAGCGGAAAATACCGGCTAAACGGATCGGACGGACGAAGCTTGCCGAAGTTCCGCCGAAGCGGGCAATGGTCAATCCGCGATGCCGACGACCATCGCCAAGAAGCGCGCTAAATGGCGACCGACGTCGCCGAAGAAAGTTAACGCCGAAAGCAACGCCCAGGGGCGGCAATTGCGTCGTCGAAAAAGTAAAAGCGGTCTCGGCAGCCGAGAAGGAGGAGAATATTCGCTAAAATGGCCCGGGCGGGCGTCGCCGATTAAGGAAGCCGAAGCCGAGGAGGTGGCGGGCTAATCGTTCTTTGAAAGTCGGCGGTCTCGGCGCCCGGAAAAGCGAAATACTTTGCTAAAACAGCCAATTTGGACATCGCCCGGAGTTAAGCGGAATCTTGATCTTAGGGAGGCGGGCATAATCGTGGCGAAAGGCGGTATAACTGCTTGTAGAATAGCCGGGCATAATCGTCGCCGAAAAAGGTGGTATTACTGGGCGAGTAAGCGGGCATAATCGTCTGAAATGGCTTTTTTGTAATTTGGCGGTAGTGCCCATTTTCTTTTGAATGATTTGAACATTGGGTTTCTTTTATGCAGCTCGACTTCTTTCGTTTTTGATTGTCTTATTAGCGTTGCAATCGGTTGATCGTCTTATTTAGGTGCGACCAGGATGGGTTACTTTATGAACCCCCTTTCTTGGTTCGCGATCGTCTTATTTAGGTCGCGATCACCGTCTTAGGGCGTCTTATTTAGTTGTAACCCCGCTTTCGTCACCCTCTTTAGCTTTCTGGTTATCTGTAAGTCTGGTCGTCTTTTTTTATTTTGCGTACCCATTACTAATTTTTCTTTGCGGGGAATCGAGTCTGAACTCGTTAAATCGGTGAACATAGACTTGGGCTCGTTAAATCTTTGTTCGTCGTCCGAAAGCTTAGGTCGACCTCTTCTTGCAGCCAATCGACCAAATTAAATGATAATAAATAAATGAATGAAAAGCCACGAAAACATAAACATAATAAACCTGGTGGGGTGGGTAAAAGGACTACCCGTAGATTCTTTGAGTAGCAAGCGAGACTCCGGATGCTCGTCTAATTTTCTTCTCCCGAACTGTTGGCGCTGCCCCTTTTTTTTTTTTTTTTTTGGGCCGAAAAATAATCGGGCCCACAAATTAAAAAACCAACAGTCCAGGCCCATATATCCATCAGTCCAACTACCCAGACCCATGAATTAAATAAGCTTGGGCCCAATAATTAAAAGTAGAAAATTGGGCCCAAGAACTTAATTAAACTTGGCCCAAACAGAGTATCAGATTAGTTCAAAACCCCCTTACCCCTCATTTCTCAGTTCGTTGAAAAAACGCCACGAATCATTCCAGCCCCCACGTGTCCAACACCTGGATTCTTACGAGGCGGCGCCGGTGCAGCGGCGGAGGTGAGGCGGCTCTCGCCGAGGAGCGGCGACGGTGCTGGTGGCAAAGGCGGTGTCGCGGCGTCGATTTCGGAGCAGAGGCGATGGCGGCTCGGCAGTCTTTTCGCCGAGGAGCGGCGACGGTGCTGGTGGCAGAGGTTGGCGGCGTCGAGTCGGCGGTGGCTCGCGGTTGCTCTACTTTATTCGACGAAGATGGTGATGGAGATGGTGGCCTTCGGTCGAGCTCTAAGCTGTAGTGGCGGAGATGGGCACCAGCGGCGGAGATGGGTGGTGTCGGCGATGCCTGCGCGGTGGTGCTCGGTTGGCCGCAGAGGTGCAGCGGCGGAGGTGAGGCGGCGATTTCAGAGGTGAGAGCGGCGCCGGCCTCTGCGGAATCGGGACGGTGGAGGTGAGGCGGCTTCACAGCCCCTTTCTTCATCCTCCTCCCTTTCTTCTTTTTCTGTATGTATATGTTGGTGTATGGATATGGGGGTTTTGAGGGTTTTGGATTTTTTGTTTTGGGAATTTTGATTTTGGGATAGGGGGTTTCTGCTGTGGCCGCGGAGCCGAGGGTGGCGGTGGTGAGGCGGTGCCGCGGCGGCGTGCGCACCTTCCGGCCAACTTCCTCTTCCTCTGTTTATTTGTATCTGCATCTGTATTTTTTTTTGGATTTGTGTTCTTGTGATTTCTTGGATTTGGATTCGAAAATTCGACGTTGTTCTTGACGAATTTTTCAATTGACCCTCCTTCTAGCGCCAATTGTTGCGAGTCATTTTTTATCGAGAGTATTATGTGGCTAATTTGGTAACAACTCACAAACAAAGTGATTAATCGAACAAGAACACTGCGAGAAGAACCGTAGTTCTTCCCTGAAATGTGGGTGTAGGTATATAAGTGGAATGAGGGAAACATTCCAGTGTGTGTCTTTACAATGAAATGTGAGGTCCTTTATATAAAAGAGGACCAAAGACGACAAATCATAAAGCCGCGACAAATCGTTAAGCACGACAAATCGATAAAAAGCGCGACAAATCGATAAAAGACGACAAGTCATGTGCATAAAAGCATGACAAAACATATGCGTAAAAGACGACAAATCATGTGGTCTCAAAAAACCTGGCGACGTCGCGATAATTAAATCCTGTGGACGGCGTGTGATAGCCTTCAGATTATCTGAGCCTTCAGGTTCTCTGAGCCTTCAGGTTATCTGATGTGTGATAAATATGGTGATGGTGACGTATGATTTATCTGAGCACAACACATTTCATTTTGTATCACTTGAAATGAAATAAAGTATTCTCCCTTCTCCCTATATTTTCTACTTTGTCTACTTTTCATACTTCATATAAGTATTAGTTTCACTACATAAAAGTATTAGTTCCATAACACTCTGTAGATTATCCAATTTTATTTTTTTTTATCGGGCAGAGTTAGTTATTAGATGTTAGTAGTTAGTACACCAAACACCCAAACACTCCACAAATTCACCAACCCACCTTATAACTCCCAAACTCCAAACTCACAAAAAGCTCCAAACTCACAAAAAGCTCTTTAGATTATCCAATTATTTCTGTTCTGTCAAAATAATCGAAAAACAAATAATCGAAAAATAACAATTCAGTCAAAATACACACTCACATTTGTTCTCAATTCATTTCAGCATGATAGTCTAATTAATGGTCTTACAATGATTTGATATTAATTTATGAATAGTTTTTTTTTTGTTTGTTTGTTCAAGACGTGCTTGTAATCTATAAAAAATAAAATAAAAAACAAATTACATGATCTTACACATTTATGCATTGAAAAAGAAAATAAATCCAAAAAAATATTTTCTCACACATTTTTTTTTGAAAGGTAATTACAATAGTTCCCTAAAATAATCAATTACAATAATTCATTCTACCACTAGGTACATGCATGACACATCATTTTGTCTCGCTATAATCTGGAACTACAACCACCATAAGAAGAGGATCATCCGCAATCGCAACCGCACCGCAACTATCATAAGAGCATCCACAACGGATGGATGAATTTTCATCCATTTATCCACTCTCTCCCCTCCACATCATTTTCACATTATTTTTCATTAAAACACTCAACATTTTAAATTCACTTTCACAATGGTTCATCCATCCATATATATTCTTGTGGGCCCTTGTAGGCTTGTACACTATCAAAATATTATTAAATAATACTCCCTCCGTCCCATAATAACGTGCACGTTTACTGTTTCACGTGTTTTAGCGAGCGAATTTTTTATTAGTATTTAAAATGATAAAGTATTTTTTTAAAAATGCATATAATAGAAGAGAGGTAGATCTGTCATATCCCTCCTAAAAAGTCACTTTATCATTTCAAATACTAATAAACAATTCGCTCGCAAAAACTCGATAATAAAGTTAGCGTGCACGTTATCTTGGGACGGATGTAGTAATATTTAGAATTAAAAAGAAAAAAAATACAAAAGTTGCCACAATAATTTCTCTCTCCTGTCTAATGCATTAGATGAATTTTTGACTCTCTCCTGTATAATAAAATATCACAATGGTTTAAATTGCAAACTCCATTCATCCAGTCATTGAACCACCCATTAGATGCACCATTGTGGATTTTCTAAAAGGGGAACCACCTCCCGCCCGTTGGGGACCACCACAAGAGATAATAAATTTTCCTTCTGGTGTCTCGAATGTGAAATTGTCAGTTCATTGAAATGTAAAAAGCGTTATAAAAAATGTGGATGAAATTGGAGGAGTCATGAAATTAAAATTATTGAGAGCATTGAATATAATCCAATCAATTATATTCATCTTGGAAAAAGCTACTCTTTTATATATATCCACTAAAATAACTTTAACTTTACATAAAGACATATTTCTCCAATTGAAAAAGCTAAAACATATCACAATCATCATCTATATTCCAAGTAGTAAGTAGGCCATATCAATTATAGGCGTTAGAGTGAGTTTTTTTATTCCACAATTTGGCGAATCCACTTTAGAATAATTTCTGTTGAATATTAATAATGTAATTAAGAGTTGATCGACATATATAGGTGTTTTGTTGAATATGCTTAATGTTTTTCTAACATATTATACAAGACTAATGTATCAATGATCAGAAAAAACTCATGATTTCTAGAAAATAAAGAGTTCGTAGCTCCCTTCACATAAATACCAAATATATATTATCACATTATTTTCATTATTACTGTTAGCATGCATATCAAGCACACTCTGTATGAAATGTAACATTAAGCATAATGTAGGTCCTTAAATTATCAATTTTTGGCTATTCGGTTTGCTGCGGAGAGAGGGTTGTATAATCTTTGGATTGAAACTGATTCGGCTCTCACCGTGATGACGCTCAAGGAGGGGCCTACGACGGTTCCATGGCGACTCCAGACACTTTGGAGTCAAGTTTGGATTTTCCGCTACGTTCTTAACATCCGAGTTACACATATCTTCAGAGAGGGGAACCAAGCAGCGGATCGACTAGCAAAATTCCATTCTTATCAAGTTTGGATTGGGGTCCCACTTTTATCACTGATGTTTTATTTACAGACATGAATAAATAGTATTTTCGCATTGTTCATTAATTAAAGAGTTAATTCTAAAAAAATACACGACATTTACCCTCAGTCTCAATTTAATCACGACCTTTAATATTTTTTGTAAAAAACCTCAACTTTTTACTGTGTTTCAATCTGGTACCTATTTTTGAAATTCGGGCAGAAAAAAGTGACATGGATCGCCGAAACTCGTGTCTGAGCGCCACACCAGATGTCACATATTTTTTTTTTATTCCACATCAACTCCAATGCTTTCTACATTAAATAATAACACTTATATATTCAATATACACTTTCTACACTAATCAAAATGTACGTTTTCACTCTCATAATTAATAAAACAAAACATTTTTTCACTACCAGATTTAACAAAATCCAAAATCCCAAAAATTATTTGTTATCCCCAATCAAAGCGGAGAAACTCGACGCAATGTAAATTGTTGAAATCTCAAAATTCTACATCAAATTCAACGGCAGTAGTTGGTAAACGTTGAACATATGTTGTTGAAGAAGAAAAAGGGCTTCAAACAGTGGAAGTAGTAATGGGTCAGAATCTTTTCAATCTAATTAATATTTGATTGTTTTTTAAAGTATGAACGATTGTCTATGTGTTACTAATAGTTAATTTGCATTTTTTGTTAGCTATGAGTAGTGAAAATTTTACTTGGGTGTGGTGTGTTTAAAGGACAAGTGATTTGTTGAGTGAGTGTTAGCTAACTAGGGTTCTTGTTCTTCGAAGGGTGAGTGTGGAATTCTGGTTTATTAATTTTGAAACCATTTTTAATTTATTAAAATTATGAAATTAAAAATGTTAGTTTTGTTTTGTAATCCTAAAGAAAAAAAAATTATAAAAGCATAGTGCAATGCGGAAAGTGTTACTTTAGAAAAGTTGAAAGAGTTATTGTTGATGTGGAATTAAAAAAAATAATATTACGTGGCATCCGATGTGACGCTCAGACACAAGTTTCGACGAGCCATGTCACTTCTTTTTGCCAGGTTTTAAAAAATAGGTATCGAATTGAAACACAATAAAAGGTTGGGGGGTTTTACAAAAATATTAAAAGTCGTGATTAAATTGATACTGAGCTTAAAAGTCGTGTATTTTTTTTAGAATTAACCCTTAATTAAACGATGATTACTTACATGATGCATAGTAATGTTTTTATTTTAGAGGAGTTATCCCTTTATCCCTCGACTAGGGGTTTTGACCCTAAGGAGGATTTTACGTACCCAACGAGGTTTTTAGTAGGGTTTCGACCTCTAGATCGACTTGTGGTCTTATGGCTTAAAGTTCTTCAGTTTTTCTTTATATTATTAGTTATTCACCTTAAATTATAAATTTTTATTTTAAAAAATTTCTAAAATATTTTTTGTTTTAAAAATTTTTAAATGTGAAATTTTAATCCAGAAGATTTATAAAGTATTGAAGTGTGGTTTCGTGAGGAGCTTTTTTAATATTCACGAATATAATTTACTTTTATTAAAAATAGTTGGTGTACTGTCTACTGGGATGACTTTTTGTGTTGCTTGCGTTTATTTGGATTTTGACAAAAAAAATTACACATTTTCTTTAAACAAGATAATTGTTGGGTGGATCGTCGTCTCCACAACTCCGATTACGCCCAATTGATCCCAAAATTTACAGAAAAATAAAAGATCGAAAAATTACCGGTGCAAAATACCTTCGATTCTCAATGGGGTTTTCACTCAACACACTCTCTCTATTTCTCCAAAATAGGTCACAATGACTCACAATCAGGATGATATGAACATAGGCTATGCTCGGATATATATAGTGGAAAGGATCATCAATCAACCGTGATTTAGCCATGATTTCGGGCAAGACAACTGGGAGTCAAATCTTCTAAGCAAGGAAAAGAAGAGACGCGGTTGCCTCTACGATGGAATTGAGAGAGAGACGTGAGAATAAGAGTTTAAAATGGCCCAAAGAACCATGGCCAACTAATAATACCAATAGACAGATTACATCTCCACCTCTTTGGTCCAACATCAAAATACACCATCACCCCATTATTTTTAAGAACTACGACTTTGTCATCACTGCTCAACACATACACACACACTCACACGTACCTGCAAAACAACACAAAGTTAGTTCACATACATAAGAACATAAATACAAAGACACATTGTTGGGGTATCAAACAATATCCCACATCAAAATAATATGGGAGGGTCATGGGGTTTATTAGGATGAACACTATCACCATTGGTATGAAGCCTTTTGGGAGATGCCCAAAAATAAATCCGTGCGGGTTTGACCCAAAGCGGACAATATCATACCAATGCGGGGATTTGGGTCCATCCAGGGTCCTAACAGTGGTATCAGAGTCATGGTCCCAGACGAAACAATGTGGAGTAGTCCCTGGTGTTGAACGGATAATATGGTGAATGACAGTCTTTGTGAAGTCGTTTGCGGTGAGCCTTGGTGAAAGAAACGGGGTCTCTATGGACTAGGCGGCGTTGACCTAGATAGAGCGAGTCGTTTAAGGGGAGGCTCGGTAGTCTTTGTTTGAGGGGAGGATTATTGGGGTATCAAACAATATCCCACATCGAAATAATATGGGAGGATCATGTGGTTTATTAGGATGTACACTATCACCATTGATATGATGTTCTTTGGGAGATGCCCAAAAACAAATCCGTGCGGGCTTGGCCCAAAGCGGACA
Organism: Stenogyne calaminthoides; assembly: GCA_037126765.1. NCBI lineage: Eukaryota > Viridiplantae > Streptophyta > Magnoliopsida > Lamiales > Lamiaceae > Stenogyne > Stenogyne calaminthoides. The sequence goes on from JBBCBC010000015.1 coordinate 35,877,749, forward strand.
ATATCATACCAATGCGGGGATTTAGGTCCATCCAGGGTCCTAACACACAAAAAGCTCCATCTTCCTTGGAGCATTCACAAAAGCACACAAAGCAAGCACAAAGACACATGCACAAATAAATAATACACAAATAAACATGCACAAAGGAAAAACACACAAAGAAACATCACACAAAGCCACAAACATGCACAAAGACACACAAAGGAGCACGAAAGAGCACAAAGAAAACAAAAGAGCACAGAGAGCACAAAGAGCATAAAAGATAGAAAAATTACGGCTCAGAATACCTCTAGTTCTCAACGGGGTTTTCACGTGGTGCAAATTAAATTTCTTTGTGAGAATTTCAGTAGTGAAAACGAGATTGAGGAAGAAGAGGAAAATGGGTGTTTTTACCTACATCGTTGTCGGAAAAAGATACTTGAGCCTGAGATAGACCCAAATTCGTGCTGGAGACTGTGGTCTTGAAACCTAACAATAACTATACATGGACACTTAGTACATTGAGAATGTTGATGCATGAATCATGTCTCACCTCTTTGATCTCATAGATATAGAGAACATAGAAGAGAGTAGGCCCTAATCTCATGGGTGTGTTGCTTTTATTTATTTTTTTTAACTTTGTTATTCAACTGATCATTTGACGAGTTTGTATTTAGGTTCTTGATGAATTTTGTGTTTTTCTCGGGTTGTTTTGAGCTTCTTTTCATTTTATTGTTATTTTTGTCTCCTCTATGGAGTTTTCACTTTCATTCTTTAACTTTTCAATTTATTTTTAGAAGTTTTTAATCTTTGTGTAGTGTGATTGAATCCGACTATCTCTCCTTGAATTGTTTGATTGCTATTTAGGATTTTGGTTTTCTTGAATTACTTCTGTAGTTCGAAGGAAGATTAGATATTTGGTTAAACTTGTTTATAGTATGAAATTTATACTGCATTACCTTATAAACTAATATTATAACACTTATCAAATGATACCATTACATATATAAATTGATATCATAATATTAAATGTTATAAGTATTAGTTCATATGAGTAATGATATCAATTTCATAGTATGATCAAGTTTCACATGAGAGTTTGTATCAAAGGAAACCATTAACCAGCCATTTGACTCTGCTGCCAAAAGTAGGGATGAACAATATCCGGTAAAAATCGAAAAGTCGAGTCAAATCGAACCGAAATAAAATTTTAATTTTGGTTAATTTGGTATTCGGTTCGGTTTTAATTTTTAATTTTAGATTTTTTGGTTTTCGATTTCTGTTTTTAAGGTAAAATTATCGAAAAATTGAAATCCGAACCGAAATAATACATTAAATATACAATCTTAATTCTAGTTCATTTATTCATTTTCGAACCTAAATACTACACAATATATACATTATACGTGGATTATTAATTTATATAATAGTGTCGTACCATTGGACCTTGTGTTGTGTTATTTAATTTTTTAACTTCTACTATAAAAATGGACATGTGTCTTTAAAAATGATTTAATTTCATAATGTCAATTTTTTTTTTGGTTTTTACCGAAATCGAACCAAAAAATTCAATTCGGCTTAAGATATTAAGATCTGTTATGTCGTAAAATGGTTCAGTTTCGGTTTATTATGGTAAATATTTTAATTATTTCGATTGTGCTAATTTCAGTTCAGTTCGGTAATCGAAAAAAACTAATGCTCACCCTTTAGTCTAAAGGCCCAAACTCTTTTAGTTGAGTTAATATTTAAATTTTACTTTTTGAAAAAATAAAAAAATTTATTTTCTTCTATAAAAAAGACTAAATAATTAAATATAGCTCATACTTTTGATTTTTCATCAATTTTATCACGGGCAGGACTCTGGCGAAATATTACACAATAATGATATATTCAACACACCACAATTAAGATAAATTAAAAAAAAAACAACGGTCGATAACAAGTCGGGTGTAGGTCGGGCAATGATTGTGAGGTTCAATTGGGCGAGTGGATATATAATTATAGAATGATATGTTTACCAAACATGTGTTGTAGCCTAGTGGTTCAAGTCTATTGTTAATATATTCGATTATAGGTTCAATTTTTATTGAGCACATAAATTTTAATTTTTTTTGTCAAGTTTTTGTGTGTTACTACATCTATGTGTAAATGTTACTACATTGTTATATTAAAATAACTTCATATCTTACGTAAGACATATTAAAATATAACGTAACACACTGTTGTTCATATGGTAACACATGAGTATTCACATAATATTACGACATGTATACAATGATATATATTATTAAAAAAAAAGTGTTACTACATGAACAAAAAAGTATTACCCTGTGAAGAAAAATGTGTTACCACATGAACAAAATCAGTACAATCACTAAATGAAATCCTTCGTCCAAAATTACAGATTTTAAGAACAACTTGATGTGTTACTGCATGAACAAACGAGTATTACTATATGAACAAAAATTAGTACAATCGTGAAAAAATTCCTCAGTTCAAGATTACATATTTAAAGAACAGTGTCAAAAGAGTGCAGAAGGACCTGTAAATTTGTGAGTAGAGAAAACTGAAGAAATTAAGAAGAATATGGAAAAGAAAAAAGAAAAAGAAGAACAAGAGAAGAGAAGGAAAAACCTGAAGAAGCAGCGTCGTGAAAACCAAAACTGAGATCTAAATCGAGTTTGTTGCGACACGAGGAAGAAGAAGAAATCTGGAGGCTGCGCTACGCGAGGAAGAAGAAGCTCTGCCCGACCCGGCGTTGCAGACCCGCAAAAAAAATAAAAAAAGTTCAATTAATTTGTAATTGCACATATGACTTGTATGCAATATTGCATACAATTTTTTGTGTTATATCACATACGATCTCTTCAAATTTAGCATATACTTTTACTTAATTTTTAAAAACATCACGAGTCACCATTTTCGACAAGGTCCGCCTGATATGATCACCGGAATCCACATGTCTTATTGATGTGTAAATATTAAAATAAAAAAATAAAAAATATCACCACCTAAGATTAAAAAACACGAGATATAAAAATATTTCGGGTCACTATTTTCTAATATTAGGTGGTGATTTTTTTATTTTAATATTTACACATCAACAAAACAAGGTAACTATGATGACCATATTAGACGAACCTCGCTGAAAATGATGAACATAATATTTTTAAGTATTAAATGAAAGTATATATTAAATTTGGATTGAGAAAAAAATATGAGTTAAATTTGGTGAAAATCAAATGTATATAAGCTACTAGATGTGATTATTTGGTCCATATAAACTTCCGTACATGAATATGAGAAACGCTGCGTATAACTCGCATTTCATGGAACATCTTTCACCATAAAAAAAAAAAATAACTCGCATTTCACGTAGCATCTTTCACCATAAAAAAATGCATTCTTTACTTTAAAAGTGGCATTTGATTATACTAAAGTCGCGTTTGCATAACATGCCGTGTCCCTCCGAAAATCTAATCTCTTCAGTTTTGTTGATAAGCAAACGATATTTTATACCCTTGAGTTTTCACTTCACTTCCCCAAACAAACAATTTCTCTTAAACCCTGCAGCTGCAACAAATTACATTCTCAGGGTTTACAATTTCAGCTCCCATTTTTCTTTCTTTCTGTTTCGGATTTCTAAAACACATATCTATATCGTATGTGCACAGATTTGTAGTAATAGTGTAAAATGGCCGCTTTAAGTGCAATTTCAATATGTCCTCACAAGCTCTTCTGGTGTCAACCGAAGCCAATGAAACGCTTCGTTTCTTGTTGTGTATCTATTCCTTCAGTAAAAGGTTCGCATTCAACTTTGTAAAGCTTAATTTTTCAATTTTTGTGTTATGTACTTGTTTGATGAAGATGCTATTGTGGACCTGTTTCAATTGTCAAAGATGTTCAAATGGGGATAGCCTGGTAGTTTAAAACAGAAAATCTAGCCTTTATCTCTGTGTAGTTGTGTACTTTAGAAGGTAAGGGGAATGTAAAATGAATATTCTAGCAGTTGGCATAATTTTATTAAATAGTCTGTGCCGTTTTGTAATTTAAGGTATTCTGGTTTATGAATTAAATTGTGTCACTGTGTTATGTGTTTGTGGAGATGTTTGTTCTTTGACAAAGTTTTGTATTCACTAGGTGCTCTATGCAACTCAAGTACATATTTGAACGATATTAGTTGTTTTAACTGAAGTTACTGAACAGTATTAGTGGGTTAGCATTAGTTGTTTTCACTGAACACTATTAGTTGTTTTCATTGAACAATATTACTTGTGCACCAGTTGCACCAATTGTGTACAAGAGACTTACTCTTGTTCTTTATTCTGATTGATCATTACTTGAGTCCTCAAATAGGAGGTTCGTTTCCATTTCCTTAAAGTAAATTTCTAATAAGTACCTTTTTGTCCATAATCACTTTCTAATTGTACTTCTGAAACAACTTATTACCAAAAACATGACTGCATTATCTTTAGGTACACGTGACCCAAAAGTAGCTCGTAGAAGGCCTGGGAGATCAGAAGGAGCTGGAAGAAGTATGGAGGATTCAGTTAAACGAAAGATGGAGCAATTTTATGAAGGGGCCGATGGACCACCTTTACGCATACTACCAATTGGTGGCTTAGGGGAAATCGGGATGAATTGCATGCTAGTAGGAAATTATGATCGATATATTTTGATTGATGCTGGTATAATGTTCCCAGAGTAAGTTTCAATGAATGAAGAGTACAAATCTTGCAACAATAAGTATAACAATATTGCTGGTATAATCTTGATATATTTTTCTTCTTAGATATTGCTGTTCTAGATGAATAGTTAGGAATTTGCTTGTTTTATGCCGTGAAAACTATGCTTGATTCGGGATTTGAATACCGGATTTGGGATTTTGAAAATCTAAATCCGGTGTTCTACTTTGGGATTTTAGAATCCGGTTTTCTAAAACCTAGTAAACCCACCCTACAAATATCTATAAACCCTATAAATAACATTTTTTTTCTACTCCACACTCTCTCAAATGATGCATATACTATTGTTAGTCCCACTTTTATTTTATTTATTACTTTTCACAACTTTTATTCTCACTTCTATAACTTCCATTAAAGCACACTAATTATTACACAATCCTTGAATCATTACAATTACAGTGAACAATAATATAATAATACAACATCACACACTCTTACACATTGATTTGACATAATGTTAAATCCTACCCCATTTAAATCGCAAAACAAACACACACTTCTACTATTTATCAAGATTTTAGAATCACTATATTTTGAAACCCAAATTGGAAATTTCAAAATCCTCTAAATACAAATCAAACATACCCTTAAAAAAGTAGAAATCCTTCAACTTCGTTCAGCAAGCCATGTAAAATACTTAAGCTTTCATTTCATCTACAGCAATCATGAAAACCTTTTCAATTATGGTGCTAGATGCACCAATTTCTCCTTTTTACTCCTCTCCTTAACACTCTATATAAGGTATGTAATCCTTTCTTGTTGAACGTTGGTTCTTTCTCTACATATGTTTCAGCTACGATGACCTTGGTGTTCAGAAGATTATACCTGATACTACATTTATCAAAAAATGGAGCCACAAAATCGAAGCTGTTATTATTACTCATGGGCATGAAGACCACATTGGTGCGTTGCCTTGGGTAAAGTTTCTGTTTCTCTTGAAACATTTACTCAAAATAATTAAATCATTACAGGTTCAGAAAAGTTTGTATTATTATTTTTTACAATTCAAATGCATACTGAAATGGATGAAGCAGAGATTCATTATTTGGTAAAATTCATAACTACGGTGTTTTGTGTCAAGTTATGGATTCATGTTTCACTTTTTATGCCCACTCGATCAGGTTATTCCAGCTTTGGATCCTAACACGCCAATATTTGCTTCATCCTTCACGATGGAGGTATGTGATAAATATACTATGAAATATTTGTTTCAGTGTTTCAATTTTGAAATGACTGATGAATTCACTCTTATCAGTCAAACATCTTAATTTGATTAAAGTCATCCATATTCTTGGAATTCCCATTAAGAATTTAGGAATTTATTTTCTATGTGTTTGCAGCACTTTTTAGAATATTACTGCTCGTCCCCGCTCTGGTAACTATATGTGGAACTTGTCATTGACAAAAGAATTGATTGAAGATAACTGTTTTTTGATAAATGTCACAAGCCATGCAAAAGATTGCACTCATTACAAAAAGTGTGATATTCATTTTAAACAGCTCATCAAAAAGCGTTTAAAGGAGTTTGGGATCTTTGTTCCATCTAGACTTAAGATATTTAAGACACGGAGGAGATTTTCTGCTGGGCCTTTTGAAGCTGAACCAATTAGGGTTACGCATTCTATTCCAGATTGTTCTGGGATGGTTTTACGATGTTCTGATGGTACTATATTTCACACAGGAGATTGGAAGGTACTTTTGTGCTCAAGTTTTACTTTTTTTTTTCTTTTCTGGCTTTTTCCTTTTTTTGTTAATTCTTATTAATATTAACAAAATTTTAGATAGATGAATCACCATTGGATGGGAAAGTATTTGACCGTGAGGGTCTAGAAGAACTTGCAAAAGAAGGAGTGACTTTGGTAAGCAATGCATTCTCTGTGAAGTTCCTGTTTAATAATAAATCTTTGATACTCATTTATATTATGTATGTATCTGTTGAATATGTAGTCATACATACTTTTTTTTATTGTAATAAAAAGAACAAATTGTTTTTAAATGGAAAACTGAGGGACACATTTGCTCGTGCAAATAAATATAAGTATACATAAACTTCAAGTGGAATTTGGATTTGGAGAGGAGCTGCTCTCACTTGAAAGATGCTGATATATACTTTGCAAGCTCTTTTTAGATATTTTTTATATCTATGTTCATAGTCTTTATTTTATTTTCTGCAAATTTTTTAGTGAGCAAATCATATCAATAGTATTCTGAATCTTTTTACATGATTGCAGTGTGAACTAGATAGATGTACCCTTAATACAATAATATTTGTCAATTGATATTATTAAATGAAATTATTAACCATGGTTTGCAATATATTAAAAAGTTGTTTGAAACATTTTTTGGACCATTTTATCCACTTATATGTGATTATTACCAACTATATAAACCTATAGAATCATACATTTGACTCCAAAGTATTCATTAAATTTAAATTACAACTGTATACTTTAACGAATAAAATAGATCGTACAACCCAACATCAAAATCTTGAGTAAAGTAGCCTAAGGATACTAATAACCACTCTATCTTATGTGATCCTCCATTATTAAGTATGTACAAGATTATGCTAGTACATTTATAGATCAGTAAATAGTTGAACAAAGCTTTCAAGTATTCAAGTAAATTTTAAAATATTAGCAAATGCAAAAATTGTAGATCTGATCAGGTGATTACAGTACATAATATAAATGTAGGTCTAGTGTTGATCCTAAAAAATTTATTGTCCGAGTAACTGTTCTTTTAGTATTAAAAATTGTAGACCATGCCACTAACCATGGAACACACAGAAAATTTATCTCCAGCTTTAGATCATTTTAAGATAACTGGCTCCTTTGCCATATTAATATCAATAACTTTATCTTCTAGTGTAATTATTGTTTGATTAATGTGTACTGTGATAAATGCTAACCACCATAAAGTTATTGAAAGAATAGGTATAAAATGCAATTCTTACTCTGATGTCTTGCTTTGTAGATGATGAGCGATTCAACAAATGTCCTTTCTCCAGGAAGGACACTGAGTGAGAGAGTTGTAGCAGATTCATTATTAAGGCATATTTCAGCTGCCAAAGGAAGGGTTATCACCACTCAATTTGCTTCAAATATTCATCGACTTGGTAGTGTAAAAGCTGCAGCTGATTTGTCTGGACGGAAGTTGGTATACCCTATATCGTTATGATATCTTCGTCTTCTTCGAAAGTCTGTAAATTGCTAAGTTGGCCCCATATCTATTGGGTGTTGGTGATTTTAGTACCATAAATATCACTTTTCTCAATAAAGTCTCATAACTTTAAAATGCTGCAACTTTAGTCCTATATTTATAATTTTTGTTTAAGGATGATAATTAATTTGTGATTTTTTTAATGAAATTATATGTTTGGGTCTTATTATACCACGTAAGCGTTGTTAGTCCAATTGCCACATGGAATTCTGGCAGCTCCATGAGCAGTATGTGAAAAAGTCTTGCAACCTTGTTAATGTAAGACAAATTGTTATGGGACATAATTGAGAAAATTGAATCTTATGGGACTAAAATTGCCAAAACTCAATATATACATTACCAAATTTGCAATTTACTCATTGAAATTTCAGTGACATGTAACATGGCCTCTCTTATTTTAGGTATTTGTTGGTATGTCCTTGAGGACTTATCTCGAGGCTGCATGGAGAGATGGAAAGGCACCTATTGATCCTTCAACTCTGGTAATTGCATCATACATCTTCAGTTACTTATTTGTTTTGTCTGTGTCTTATCTGGTAGTTTATCCATCATTGTCTTGAATGGAGTAATTCCTTCATAAACGCGTCTAATTACGTAAAATAAGAGAGAAGATGCTTAAGAAGAGAGCCAAATTGGTGGTATGAGACCCAGTCAATAGTAACCTCATAAAATGTTTGTCTCTACAACAAGTATTTTTCAGGAATAATGATAATATTTATGATGCTATATTGTTTCAATTTTGTTGCAAGTGTCAAACAACAGTTTTCAATTATATCTAGAGTAGAAAAAATAGCTGCTATATTGATGACAAATTTACATCTAGTAGCCCTGACTTCGACTGAGTAATTTACTTTAGGGAAAGAGCTTGTCTCTTGTACACTAGTTACGCGGTGCAACTATAAACAAACAAACAAACTAATATTGATTAACTAATACTTTTTAGTAAAACAACTGATACCATTTTAAAATGCACATGAGGTACATGGTGCACCTGACTTCGTCTTGGGGAAATTGTTAATTGAATTATCATTTTGTTTCTACTTTCCACTCTATGTTGAACTTTTGTCTCAACACTTGCTGATATGGCTATACTGTACAGGTTAAAGTGGAAGATATTGATGCTTATGCTCCAAAAGACTTGCTAATTGTAACCACTGGTTCTCAAGTAGGTTCCATCAGCCATTCTGTTAATGCTCAAGTATAAAGTCAACTGGTATTTCATGTAATCTTCTGCTTTGTCAGGCAGAACCTCGTGCTGCGCTGAATCTTGCATCGCATGGAAGCAGCCATTCCCTTAAGTTGAACGAACAAGATCTGGTTTTATATTCTGCAAAGGTGTTAACTTTTAAGACGATTTAACTTTTGGCCAACATGATGATGGTGAAAGTCAGTTTTTCAGATTTGACTTTAAACTTTGTTTACTAACTAGGCAGTCCGAAGAATACTACTCACACTATATTTAACTGGAAAGTCTCATTCACATATTCCTTGATAAGATAAGATATACTCCCTCCGTCCACCAAAAGTGTGCTCAATTTTTCGGGCACAGGTTTTTAGAAAAAGTAGATATGTTGATAAAGTAAAGGGTATTGTAGGGTATTCTGGGGTCCATTTTATGCATAAAGTGACTTTTTGTGAGTGAAGTGCAATAGCAATTTGAGTAATTAAGTGGTGGTTGGAGGATGGAGATAAAGTGATTGTGTCCATAAAGGGTATGAACACACTTTTGGTGGACAAACAAATAAGGAAAGTGAGCACAGTTTTGGTGGACGGGGAGGTAGTATTATGCATGGCATTGAATAAGGTGTCTTTTGATGCCTATTTTAAAAATAATTTAATAGCCTAATTTACAGACTATACTACTAGACTTACAAGCTAGAAGCAGGAATTTAGGAACTCACATATGCAACCTATTTTTTTCCAACAGTAGCCATTATCCAAAATATGCAGTTAATTCAACCCTTCTCGTCAATGTTATATAGCACTGAAGTGGATTCTTATTAAAAACATCTGACATTTGATGAAAATATAGCTTCTTAAAAACCGTTTCTTATCCAAAAAAAAGAAAGAAAAGAAAGATAGCTTCTTTAAACTCGTTGTTTCCAGATTGCATACCCATAACTCTTGTTTATAGCAGTCTCCATGCAATTGCTTATAGATCTACGTTATAGGTAATCCCAGGTAATGAGACAAGAGTCATGAAAATGCTTAACCGTATATCGGATATTGGATCAACAATAGTAATGGGAAAGAATGAACTGCTGCACACATCTGGCCATGCCCATCGTGAAGAGCTGGTAAGATACTTGATTCTTTTCAATCTACAAATGGTTTCTGTTTTTCACTACAGTCAAAAGTCTTTAAAGCAATCATTTGACTAGGTTAACTGTGAATACTTCTTTCCTTTTGCATGCCATATTGATTATTTAGAATAGGTTTCTTCTAATCAAGCACATGCATGTTTGATTTGATATTTAAAGGATTTTGGATTCTGGATTTCAGAATCTTGATATATATAATAATGGCATGTACATTTGGGTGTATGCTTTTCATTTGTGTGAATGCCAAAGGGTTTACTTATCCTTATTTCCTCCCATAAAATGCATACCTGAGTAGATATTAGGAACAATCTGAAATCTTCTTTCATCCCCATAGGGAGAACCTCAATAACTAGAGGGTAAAATTTCCTGTAATTTTTCTTATGTTTTCTGATTATTTTTTCTTCACATGATTTATAAATATCCTATTGATATAGTGGACTTTCACATTATTCTTCCTCACAGGATGAAGTACTAAAAATCGTTAAACCACAACACTTCCTACCTATTCATGGAGAACTCTTATTCTTGAAAGAGCACGAGTTGCTGGGAAAGTCAACTGGCATTCGGCACACTACAGTGAGTAATTAGTTCAGCAAAAAGTTTTTTGGTCTTTTTCAGTAAGACTAAATTCCAACTCTTACTAGTATTCATTCGTAATTTGAATGGGGCACCAATTTTCAACATTCAGTTCATAAATTTGTTATAAAATCTGAAATTAAGCATTTTGATCTTTTGTATATGTGCATTCCCTTTTTATTCAATTCCAAGATAATAATAGACAAGGAGAACGACAGAGTCATAAGTGTTAACTGTGTTATTATTATTTTTTGGCTGAAACTATGTAATTTTCCTTTTGTTTTCAGGTTATAAAGAACGGAGAGATGCTAGGGGTGTCGCATTTAAGAAATAGAAAAGTTTTATCGAATGGATTCATTTCCCTTGGTAAAGAGAACCTGCAGGTTACTTCCCCCTGCCTCTCCTTTCTCTCACACTCCCCTTTCCTAATTCTTTCTCTGATTTTATCAAAAGACTATTATACCCTTATTTATTACTACTTGATGAATTACTAAACTTATAATTACAAGAAGTTGATTAGTATTCATTAGGGGTATTGTTGGAAAATAAGGGCAAATTTTGTTGGAAAATAAGGGCAAATTTTTGTTGACCTTAGCGAAATGATAAATAATTAAGAACACCATTTTGGATAGAGGCAGACAGATAACTAGGAACAGAGGGAGTATAACTAAAAGATATCCTGCTAAATTGCTGATTAAGTTTGAACACCTCAGTTGATGTACAGTGATGGTGACAAAGCATTTGGCACATCAACCGAACTTTGTCTTGATGAGAGAATGAGGATTGCATCAGATGGTATCATAGTTGTTAGGTACGTCATCTTGAAATCCTACACATACAACCTTCATGACTTGGGTATAATTTTTTTTAGGCTTGTAACTTAAGGGGTTAGCAATTGTAGGACATTATGTGTGTGAACTGACACATTTATGACATTATATTTTAATTTTCGCACATTTAGGCCAGATTGGCCTGCAACACCCCAATTCAGCTAAAATATCACGTGCTGATAATGCGGTTGGCCTAAATGTGCAGAAATTAAAAAACAACGGCCTAAATTTGCCAGCCTGAAACACCCCAATTTGGGCTAAATATGCAAAATTAAAATTTATGGATGTTGTCCTGCAATTTGCTATCCCTTCATAGTTATGGTCCTAAAAAAATGCCTTCATTGCAGATAAAATCACAACCTTCTCGCAGATTGCAATCTAATCTAAACTTTTGAATGGTAAACAAAACCTCAATTGAAGAACTTTTATTCGAACCAATGGGCAGAGTTGTTCCTACCCGTAAATGACATGTCACCGACATTGCAACAAATTATTAATAGTATTAGCGTGTTTACGTTTTTTTGGATTGCAATGAATAATTAATTGTTATTTTCGGTTCAAATTGCAAAAAAAAATTAAATTGAGGTTTTGTTTACCAAGATATAAAGGTTTAGATTAGATTGCAATTTGCAAAAAGGTTATGATTTTATCTGCACTTAAGTCAAACAAATTTACTCCCTTCTTGACTTTGCTACTGCACGTTTTACATTTCACCTGTGATGCAGCATGGAAATTTTGCGACCGCAAGCTGAAGATGGTTCAGTTGAGAAGGCTTTAAAGGGTAAAATAAGAATTACAACTCGATGCTTATGGCTTGATAGAGGAAAACTTTTGGATGCACTTCATAAGGCTGCACATGCTGCATTATCGAGCTGTCCTGTAAATTGCCCTCTGGCGCACATGGAAAGAATTGTTTCTGAAGTTTTAAGGAAAATGGTAAGAAAGTACAGTAGCAAAAGGCCCGAAGTTATAGCTATTGCTGTTGAGAATCCGGGAGCTGTGCTTGCTGATGAGATCAATGGAAAACTATCTGGAAAGTCACACATCGGGCCTAATTTCTCGGGATTGAGAAAATCATTTGATGCAAATAAGAAGACGAGAGAACCAATTGTTACAATTGAGGAAGATGTCAATGATCTTTCACTTGCAAGAAGTGCCTCAGGGCAAGAATTAGAAGGTCAGTACCCTATCATGAAAGAATTTATTTTGCTTTAAGTTTTTTACGTTATAGATTATATACATTACTCATTTAAGGTGACTACTTGTGGACTGTGTTGGTTGTTTGTCAATGGGCGTAATGCATCAACGGATCCCTAAACTATCAACTTTTGTTTCAATAGGTCCTTAAAACTATTTTTTTTAATAAAAAGCCCTTCAAGATTTTAAAATTTATTTCACTAGCTCCCTCGAGAAGAAGTTCGATGGAATTTTTTGATTTCTCGTTAGATATTATGTACATTAGTTTCATTAATATCCAAATGTGTTTTGTGCCAATTATTTTAATCCCAATACTTCAGGTGATAGGTACTTGAAGTGACTTGCAGAAAATACTTTTGTATATAATTAAAATCTTAATACTTGAAGGCTTTTAACTGATTTCTTAAAAGGTTTAATAAAATTTTAACTAATATCTAAAATCATAGAGTATGTGTTTAAAAGGTTTATATATGTATTAAAACTCTGAGTTATTTGCAAGAAGTGTAAGATATACTGTTCACTCCAAATTTGTGATACAATGTTAGATTCTAATATATATCTTTTTTTAAATATTAATGTGACAAAACTTATCAAGTTTCTCCTAACAAATTGGAGTTGTTCCGAAACTTATGCCTATATGAAATAAGATTGCATTGTAATAAATTAATTTTTTTTACTTCCATACGGATATATAGTTTTGTTAATCAGTATATTAGCATGCATATACTGTGGAAGTAATATTTTAGAAAGTACTTTAGTCATTCATGAATTTCAGAGGATACATTTGTTATGTGGATATGTATTTTCTTGGATTATAATAAAACTATCCTAGAACATGATATAAGAATTTTGAGATTAATGAATAATTCCCAAATCCAAGTGGTTAAAGTGGTTAAATTTAACATAATTACTTGATGATATAATAATGTCTGGCTGCCAAATGATTTCTTGAGTATCCACACGCTCCCTGTATTATATCTCATTTACACGTGTCAGTAAATTCCTGCTAATATAGGTATCAATAATTTTAAGCAAATAATTCAACACTTCTGTATTGCATCTTAAGGGTATGTTTGCAAATTTTACTAATAGCTTCCGAAATCACTCTTTTTTCTGAAGCTGTTAGTAGTAGCTTTTGCAAAAAAGTGATTCTGCCCTACTTCTTAGAGTTTGCAAACACCACCTAAGCAATGTTAATTTTTTGTTTTCCGACTTTATGTTACTAAACGACCCCTTCTTCCTGATCTTAATCCAGATCAAGATTATGATGAGAGAGTTCAAAGTGAAGAAGCAGTTACATCAACTTCCATATCTCCAGATACAGAACCAAACACTAATGAATCAGATGATTTTTGGAAGTCATTTGTATCCTCATCACAATCAGAAGGTAACAATAATATGGGTCTAGAAATTCTAGAGAAAGGAAGTGCTGAAGAAGAAAGGATTAAAGTAGAGCCTGATCTGCCAAAATCTCGACAAAAATCTTCCAAAACTGAAAAGAGGAACAAATGGAAACCTGAAGAGGTGAAGAAGATGATTAAAATGCGTGGAGAACTAAACAGTAGATTCCAAGTTCTTAAAGGGCGGATGGCTCTCTGGGAAGAGATATCGTCCAGTTTATTGGCAGATGGATTTAGCAGAAGTCCTGGCCAATGTAAATCTCTTTGGGCATCCCTAGTTCAGAAATACGAGGTTGGTTTCATTATCTATATATTGTTTATAAGTATCAAAACAAACATGTGTTGAATATCTATTTATTTTTCCTTCCAAAGTAATCAACAGTATTTGTTGGAGTTAATCTATTTTGGTTCCGTAACTTTTGCCTTTTGCGCGTAAGGTCTCAAAAGAGTTAAGTTTTTCAATTTAAACTCGCAACTCCTTAATTGATCCAATTTTGGTAAAATTCACCAGAATTTGAAGTAAGACGTTGTTTCAGGGCCCACATGAAGTGTAAAATTGGTCCTTACATTTTGCCTTTTGAGTAAAAGGTCCAAAAACGTGCCCAGAACTACGTTGTTTTTAAATTTTGACAACTTTGGGACCCAAATCATAATAGTCAAGGAGATTAAACTGAAAACTTAACTTTTCTGTGACCTTTTGTGGAAAAGGCAAAAATTATGGGACCAAAATGAATTATAACTCTCTGTTGGTGTGCTTTCTAGAAGCTTTATGTGCTAGGCCGACTTACATGTGTGTCTGTGCACGTATATCTATGTTTTAATGACTGAGTGAATTGACGTGTTTGTCCTTGAGTAACACCTGTGTATTGGCTTTGGGATAGTAGGGAGTGGAAAGTGTTTTGACCTTGAGCAACAGTTGTATAGTTGTATTGGCTTTCGAATAGTAGGGAGTTGAAAGTAAGGTATATTCTTCTGCGCAGAAATAGTTATGCCCGACAAAAAAAGAGTAGAATTCTCTCACCACAATGTGTGTGTGCAATAGAGAACTACACAAACATTTCCGAGCTGTTAAGAAATCCAAAAAGATCCATTTTTTGGTCTTCACCTGTTTATGTACTAAACCTTTATTTTCTGTTCTATCTGAATTTTATATCTCATGGCTAGAGGATTGGAGAGATGAGTATTTATTATATTTCAGGACTAAATTTGGATGTGTCTGTGTGTAATTTGAACAGGAAACTAAGAATGATGCAAAAGCCCAAAAGAACTGGCCGTATTTCGATGATGTGAGTAACATTTTATCAAACTCAGAAGCTACCATGTCCAAATAATTACAAACCAAAAGTCGTGGGACGACTGTACCCAATTTGATAGTATCTAAATATTCATTTCAAGAAGTTTAATTTTATGTACCTTGTGGCAGAATAGACAGGAAGCATATGTCGAAAGAAACAATTTTGTTTTTGTAGCCCAGTGTATTGCTATGGTAGTTGCTCCATGAATGTATCATAGAATGCAATTTTGCAAGTTGATGGTTAAGTAGTAAACAAAAAAACAAAAACAAAAAAGGATTATATCTCACAACTCATCTAGCACTACATCATCTCACATAATTTGTTGTCTTGATTTGTTCACTAATGTTGTTGTTTATCATGTGTTTGAGAGATTGTTACGATCTACTTCAGTTTTAGATCAGAATTAAGAGAAAAACGCAGAAAAAGAGTGATTGTAGGAACAGAAAAGCTAGATTCAACTCACAGTTTCATAAGCATGAGCACGATGGGTTCACGTTGGTTTGCTTATAATCCCTCCGCCCACATTAAGTTTTACATTTTGTCATTTTAAGTGTCCTAATTAAAATTTTACATTTTTTTTTATTGGCAAGTTATGATACCGTTTTTTTTTTAACAATTATCCCTATTTTTACTTAAAATTAAATCAATTCACTCAATTAATATTAAAATGTATTTACTTTCTCTTTCTCTCTCCCCCCCTTTTACTTCTCTTGTACATTCACCAACTAACATTATGTTTAATATTATATTTTTTAAAATTTGTGTCAATTTCATATATAAAATTTATCATGGTAAAATATTGAAAGAATGTTGAACCTTGTTGTATCACACGTATTACACTGTGTCTCATATGCCTTTTGTTTTCTTGTGCTTTTTGATAGGATTCTCGATGCTCGTTAGTTGATTTTCTCCTAACATGTTTTATTATTACTTACTAATCTGTTGGATGAACTTTTCACCCTTAAATCCTTTTTATAAACTTAGAAGCCGTATGACTAAGCTTAATTCAAACATATTATAAGTTATTTTAAAAGTTTATACGATATAATTTTTAATTAATTTATAAATTATTCAAGTGTTTGGTTAATAAATTTGTAAGCTCTTAATTTGATAATTTAAGAAAAATAATCTTTTAAAATTTAATTTTTATATAAAAGTTTTTTTTTTGGTGGTGATGGTGGGTGGTGGGGGGTGGGGTATGATCAAGAAATTTGTTTAAATTAATATCTTATAAGCTGTTTTTACATCTTATTTTACTGAACACTTTTGTAGAACTTAAAAGCATCTACACAATATATTATATTTTAAGGAGTTTATAAGTTCAACCAAACGGCCTCTAATTAGATATGTTCAATTTATATTATGGCGCTTGTTTCAACTCCTTCTATGAATGAGAACAAAAAAGTTTTTTTTCCCTCTTGCCCTCTTATACGTTTGAGGAAGGGTTGTATCCATGGTAGTTATATTATCAGTATTGTGCTTTAATTTTTTAAAAAAAAAGGGATAAAAAGTAATTATTGGTCCCCGAATAGAGGAATGATTGAGAAGAAATGATTGTAGAATTGGAGGTGGTTAATGATTACTTTTATTTAGAAGTTGAAGTAGTGTCAATGATCATCTTTTATTCTCATTAACCACCACAATTATCCCATGCTCATTTTCAATCCTATCTCATATATATAATCTATGAGAGACCTCATCGAAAATAGTGTTGTTTATTTTGGATTTTAAATGACTTTTAAAAATGGATTTTTTAAATTCAGGGGTTTTTTGAATTTACGGGATTTTAAAATTTCTTGTTTGTTTTGGATTTTTTAATAAGGTAAAATTTAACTTTATGTGTAGTTATATTATTTGTTGAGTGCTATTGTAAAGATAATCATTATTACTCCCTCTGTCCCAATGTAAGTTTTCCCTTTTTTATGGGCTCTTTGATTAAAGAATAATAATAAAGTAATAAATGGTGGACCATAATGGCTTAGTACTTTTGATGAAAATTGAAGGGTATTTTTTAAAATTGGGAGAGAGGAAAAATGTGTATAGAGTAATGAGTAGAGTAATGAGTGATATTTTTTGTAATATTGTGTGAAAAATGAGAGTAAAAATTATAGGTAATAGAATTTACTTTTTTTCATTTATTTATGAAAATGGAAATTTATTATGAGACGAATAAAAAAGGAGAGTGAGAAACTTATAGCCGGACGGAGTGAGTAAGTTTTATAAGTACTCTTGTAATTATGTGTAGGGACGTAGGATTAGGTTTTCGAAAATTAAATTTTAAGAACCCAAACTACAACGGGTTTTGAACTCCACAAACCAAAACCAAAATTTTAAAACCCAAAACAAACATACCATTACGACTGTGTAAAGCATGTAGAATAAAAATAAGTATATAGTCCAAGATCCATTGAATTCAAGTGTTATCAAATATTGATGTTAAAAACTATTGGGCCCGCCGGGCCCCTTTTGCTTAAGGGGGGATCGATTTTGAGCTCAAATGCTTATATATATTTGCCTCATCATTTTGTAATTAAAGCCAAGTCCACCCCTCCTTTTGTAATGGAAGAAATCCATCAAGAAAAGCTTCTTCATCCACCATCCACCCCAAATTTGCATTCCCTGGATCCGTCCCTCGATCTTCGTCTCTGTATAAGCGTTCCGTCGTGCCAAATAAGGAAAGTGAGCAAGTACAAGGACGTCGTTAAGATGGAATCGAGCTCATGCGTCGAAGCGCTGCAATGGCAAACGGCAGAGCAAAAGCGGCTGACAGAAATGGAGAAAGCGTACGCGGAGCGCGTGAGGGAGCTCACGAGGCGGGAGATGGAGCTGGCCCACTCGGAGTTCACACGAGCACGTAGCATGTCGGAGAGAGCCCGGAAGGAGGTCGAAAAAGCCGAGGAATTGAAGGAGAGAGCTACAAGTTTAGGGTTCATGGAGATCACTTGCCACTCTTGTAGGCAAAGGTTTAAACCCTAATTAAGACTTAGATCATGTGTGTGTGATGAAGTAATTGATTATTATAGTTGATTTGATCAATATTTATTTGAGTTGGTCTTATGTATAACTATCACTTTAGTGTGAAACAACTAATACCTTTTATTGTAACAACTAATACCTTTTAATGAAACAACTAATACTGTCTAAACCCTAATTAAGACCTAGTTGCTTTTCTTGAGATTTTAGATGTGTGTGTGATGAAATAATTGATTATTATAGTTGATTTGATCAATATTTATTTGAGTTGGTCTTATGTATAACTATCACTTTATAGTGAAAAAACCATTACTGCCTTTTATTGAATCAATTAATACCTTTTAATGAAACAACTAATACTGTTTGAAATTAACTTAAAATGCAAACTAGGTGCGTGGTAAAAGTGGTTTACACGAGACTTTGCCGAATTTTATTTCTTGAAATGATCGATCCTTCAAGGGTTTCTTATAGTGTCAATGGTGTAATGAGTGTGTCTTTGAAGTATTATTGTATGCATGATGAGGTTAGCTAATAATGCAGCACATGATGTACCATAAACAAGAAGAATAAATCAAATAATTTTTCAATCTAGTACTCCCTCAAATCCGTTTTGTTCGCTTTTCTAGATTTTTTTTTTACCCAAAATAATTGTTATTTTTGCACTAATCTAAGATAATTAAATATCACATTCTAATTTTACCCTTCTGCTTTTTTCCTTTTCTTTTTCTGATAGTATATGTGCATTAAATGATTGTACAAATGATCGTGTATGTAAATAAAAGAATACAAATATTACATTACACATATATATATTTACCGCTATTTAGTTAATGACTTTCTGAATTCGTATTGATTATTCTCAATCAACAAACAAAATGGATCGAAGGGAGTTGCACTTATTCAATCTCTACCTATTAATTAATTGGGAAAATATATTTTTTTGTCCTGTAATTTTGATCAATTTTGATCTTGGTCTTACTAATTAACAATTTTTTTATCTTGATTCTGTAACTTTATAAAATTCGATATTTTCGTTCTGACACCGGCTAATTACCTGCAATAGCAGGTCACATGACTAAAAAGTCGAATTCTATAAGGTTACAGTACCAAGATCATAATTTACGAATTTTGATTTTAGTCCTGTAATTTTACAAAATTCGATCAAAAACCATAAGTTAATAGGACCAAGATCAAAATGAGTCAAAATTACAGGACAAAAAGATTACATATTTCAGTATAACAAATTGCATGATTCTAAAATACATTATAAATGCACGGTGCACCTGAATGCACATGAGACCAACTCAAATTCTAAAACTTTCATACACGGATAAAAAAAGTTGAATTATTAGTCAGAAAGAAGGATAAAATTTTATATATGTCAGAAAGAAGGATAAAATTTTATATATGTCAGAAAGAAAAATTGAAATGGTATTAGTGAATAAAGATAAAATATTATAATTTTGGAAGCAATAGGCGGTACTTTAATGTGTGATCTGAGTGCTAGTCTCGTTAGAGAAGTGCCAGTTAGGGTGGTCCACTTTTTTTGATCAAATTCTACAACTGATGGTACAATCAATTTATTGAATGAAATCAAGATTCCATTTTGATCCGTTTTCTCTTGCTTGGTTGGATATCATACCTAAAGATTTACACTATAATGGCTAAGTTATTTGTCTTGTGGAATGCAATAATGAAGTGGCCACATAATATAATAATGGCATGCTTTGAAAAGAGGGAGGGAGCCATCAAGTAATAGTCTTGAATTCACTAATACCATAATTATAGAGCACAAAGTATTACATAGGTATTAAGATCTGTATCCATTTATTATTTGTTATCTCTTGAACTGCGGGGTCAGAGGTGTCCAATGCGTGTCATAATTTGGAAATTCCGGTCTAGGTCTCAAGTTCGACAAAATTCCTTAAATGCGATCAACTATTAAAATGGATCAGTCCATATAAATTTTGTTCTGGCTTGAAGTGGCCCCCGCTAGTGGATGGTGGGTTCTGGTTCCCTAAATTAGTCGATTTCTGAGCCCGAATATGTAGCGATCCCAGCACTACCAACACTATAATCCATATTTTTTGTATAATTTTCTGGAAATAAGAAGGTAAATTGCATATAGAGGAAGAGAGTAAGAGATCGAGAGATGAAGATTTGAAGAAATTGGGAGAGAGAGAATTAGATAGGAAGAGAGATAGTTAGAGGAGAGAGAATAGTGTAAATTTTTATGATATCTCATTCATCGGCCGCAGGCCATATTTGTAACAAAATATTCCTTAGGTAATTTAAATGCAGAATTAAAATAGATAATGATTGGGCCTAAGCCCCCTAAATGTTTGGGCCCATCTGTGAGAAGCCCAAGCATTTCCTCATTCAGATAACTCCTCTCAGGAGGATTTGGCTCAGACGCATTCTTCTCGCTCAGATAAATCCACTCAGGAAGATTTGGCTCAGCAAGCATTCTTCGCTTCGATAAATCCACTCAGCGGTTTGGACTCAAAGACTTTCGGAGGATTTGGCTCAGGTGCATTCTTCTCGCTCAGATAAATCCACTCAGGCGGTTTGGACTCAGGCGCATTCTCCTCGCTCAGATAAACCTGAGCGCCCGACTCTTCAGCTTCCTCTAACCTGAGCGAGCCCTCCTCATTCAGACTAACCTGAGCGCCCGACTCTTCAACTTCCTCTAACCTGAGCGAGCCCTCCTCATTCAGATAAACTGGAAGCCTCGACTCTTCAACCTTCTAACCCGAAATGAGCCCTCCCCATTCAGACTAATGTACTCAAAACCCCTCTTCTCCACTGACACCGAAAACCCCAATTCTATCTCTCCTTTCGTTCCCAACTCATGATCATGACAATACTCCCCCGTTTTTGAGATCCTTGTCCCCAAGGATCTAAATCGAGTACAACTTATAAAAGTTGCATATAGATTGCATATTTTTGTATAATTTCCTAGTAGACCATTCTCACCATGACCCCATGAAAGAACTTGTGATTTTGAATAGTGCAAAGATCTGAATTCCCCGGTCGTGTTTCGAACCCCATTTATTTACAAACCTTGGAGTAGCAACAACGTAATAATAATTGTTAACATTTTGATCCATAATTACCAAGAATGAGTAAGATCTACCCACATGGATATCCTTTGCAACTTTTATAGGCTTCGCAGTCCAATGAAAATACTCAACATCCCAATATGTAATACCACCCCTGATATAATTTTCCACATAATATGCATATTTTTCTGAGCTTCCCTGTACAATATCACTTCTTGATTTAGCAATCCCAAAACTTCTAAATATCTGAACTATCTCTTCATCTGCAACCTTTCCAACACCAAACTCAAGCGATATCAAACTAATAAAATCAACAACTCGCTAATCAACCTAACTAATTCATAAACATCACAGCCAGCTAGATACACCACTTCTACAATAGGCAATGGCTTCTGATCCTTTCCAATCACAATAACACCCCAACCAGATTTCCATATCTCATCGCTACTACCGAATTCACCAAGCAACTCAAAGATTCCCTTGTTCAACAACACTCTCCGATACAAGTTCCTCCACAATATTCATTCCTTCCACTATCAACAAGTCCAATAAGAACTAAATTTGCGGTTGAAAAGTATCATTGAGGATCCCTTAATAACTACTAAATTTCTAGCTTCAAGAAAAAAGAAGTTGAGACAATTTTCTCACCTTCCTAAAAACTCACTTCCTAATTAACAAGTTTAATCAAGCTTGTATGATCCTCGAGTTCCACCAATTCCAGCAACTCTTCGTCGTCCACCTGATCTTGAATGTGTTGCTTGATTCTTTCATAGTCTTGTTCTAATCCCACTCTAATTTCTTCCAAAACCTCATCAACAACAACAATATCAAAGTCATCATGATAATGAATCTGACCATATTTTTCTTTGTGAAACTTCAAAAGACAATTCAAAAGGTATGCCTCACATTCACTAGGTTGAAACCCTTTGGACGCCTCCAAAACATCTTGGGATTCACTAATTAGCAAACCTTCTAATTGAGGAGTACTCTGATAGTCCTCAGATTTCAAAGCTATCAAATACAAGCGAATCTGGATTTCTTCCAACTGATAAGGAGAAAGTTCAATATCAGAATCCCCTGCCATTTCAATATAAGATAATTCATCTTCTTCAATAGTTATCTTTTTAGTGATGGCTTCAATAGTTTCCAAATACTTCCTTCCTAACTCAATTGTTTGTTGCAAGGTGGTCGGTTCAAACATTGTGATGAAAGCTTGTGATTCTTCAGTGAGCCCACTAATAAAACTAGCAACAAAATATTCTTCAGAAAAATCCATGTTGTTCAATAGTAGCAACTCAACCTTCAACTCTACAAATGTTTCTACATAATCTGAGTAAGAACCACTGTGCCTTAATTTATCAAATTCTGAATTAATTTTAGCTTCATTCCATTCCTCAAATCTAGCAGATAACACTTCTAAAAATTGTTGCCATGTAATATCTACTTGATTTAGCCTGGAATTTTGACACCAATGTCCTGCCTTACCCTCAAAGTGCACACACACTAGTGTGATTTTTTGAATCCATTATATCAGGAATACATTTAAAATACCTGTTGCATTTGAGGATCCAAAGCCTAAGACGAGTGCCATCAAAATGGGGGAAATCGACTTTAGGTAAGGGGTTCATAGCTTGAATACCTTGGTTTTCCCACTGTAATATATTCCTTAAATTGTTGTTGTCACTGCACGATGCTTCTGTGCTCATCGGTTGATTCACGTCCATCGCACCAATAGATTCAAGTTGACTCTTAATTCCACCTTGAAACCCTATTCCAATTGCAGTTCTCGAATCATCAATTAAATCACCTTCATGGAAGATTTTTTCCTCCTTGAGCCGTTGATTAGGCTGATAACCCACAACCCGAGAATAGTTCGCTCTGATACCAATTGTAGCGATCCCAGCACTACCAACACTATAATCCATATTTTTTGTATAATTTTCTGGAAATAAGAAGATAAATTGCATATAGAGGAAAGTAGTAAGAGATCGAAAGATGAAGATTTGAAGAAATTGGGAGAGAGAGAATTAGATAGGAAGAGAGATAGTTAGAGGAGAGAGAATAGTGTAAATTTTTCTGATATATCATTCATCGGCCGCAGACCATATTTGTAACAAACAGTGGGGTCCACACACAGATGGATATTCCTTAGGTAATTTAAATGCAGAATTAAAATAGATAATGATTGGGCCTGAGCCCCCTAAATGTTTGGGCCCATATGTGAGAAACCCAAACATTTCCTCATTCAGATAACTCCTCTCAGGAGGATTTGGCTCAGGCACATTCTTCTCGCTCAGATAAATCCACTCAGGAAGATTTGGCTCAGGCGCATTCTTCTCGCTCAGATAAATCCACTCAGGCGGTTTGGACTCAGGCGCATTCTCCTCGCTCAGATAAATCCACTCAGGAGGATTTGGCTCAGGTGCATTCTTCTCGCTCAGATAAATCCACTCAGGCGGTTTGGACTCGGCGCATTCTCCTCGCTTCGAGATAACCTGGAGCCCGACTCTTCAGCTTCCTCTAACCTGAGCGAGCCCTCCTCATTCAGACTAACCTGAGCTCCCGACTCTTCAACTTCCTCTAACCTAAGCGAGCCCTCATCATTCAGATAAACCTGAGTGCCCGACTCTTCAGCTTCTTCTAACCTGAGCGAGCCCTCCTCATTCAGACTAATGTACTCAAAACCCCTCTTCTCCACTGACACCGAAAACCCCAATTCTATCTCTCCTTTCGTTCCCAACTCATGATCATGACAGAATACTAAATTTTTTTAAAAAAAATTGGAGATCCAAATGATTGATTTAAATAGTCACACAAAATCTACTCATTATAGTAGAAAATCACTTGCTCGTGAGACTGATTCACGTGAAACTGACCAATTTTTTTTAATTTAAGTTGATTTACATGGGTAATATATTTAATTTGAATCTATCTATCATTAGTCAATACACTATTTTGTGCAAAGGCAAAATTGAGCATGGGACATGGGGTTACAGTTCTGCGTCATATTTAATTAAAGAAAAAAGGGAGAACTCACTTTCCACTACAATTGATAGAAAACTCTTATTATAAGATACAAGACTATAAGTTTTACTTTACAATTTACAGAAAACTCTTATTATAAGATACAAGACATTTTAAGTTTTACTTTTAAATTATAAAATTTGGAATAAAAAGGTCTTAGACGTCGACCTAAAGAAATGAAGGTCAAGTGCAATTTTAAAATCTAATATATTTTTCTGCATCATTGTCGTCACGTGTTGGCAGCGTCTAAATTGTACTTCTCAAAAGATTTTTTTCTCTCATCTCGAAATAAACTGCACATACGTAGTAATTTTGCACATACATAAATTAAATATGCAGATTTTATACACAATTTAAAAGGTACAAGTTTTCTATTTTTTAAAAATAAAAATGTGAGAGTAAAATAAGAATGTTTTGTATTTTAGAGTGTTATCAAAAAGTGATTTTATGTTAAGAGTAAGACTTGGTGATAAATTGTATTTATTAGCATAAATTCGTATGAAAAAGTCATTAGTAAGAGTGAGTCTCATGTACATCTAGGTGTACTGTGCACTTATAGAGCATTTTAGAATCATGCAACTTGTTAGTGATTAAATCCAAAATGGTCACATAACTTATCATCTTTTTTAAAATGGTACAAAGAAAGTTTGACTAACACAATTAGTCCCAATTTTTTTCGAATTGTGCAATTTTAGTCCCAAAATTCGTCGGAGACTTGGAATGATACGAAAAGACGTCGTTTCGTGTCATGCGCCGGGTATGTGTGCCTGTTTCTCCGGCGGAATCACTGATTGTGTTAATAATAATAATTTATATTTATTTTTAAAGACATAAACAATTTTTTTAAATTTTCACGACACTAATTTATATTTAAATGTTTTATATTTTTAAATTTTTAATTAAATCTTTGACTTTAATTATTCATATTTCCAAATCTAAATTAACTACTGATTTCGTAGAAGAGTTTGTTTTGATCGATAGTAATCATTTTATACACGTTATATATGTATAATATACGTACTTACGTGACATCTAGTTGAATGATTGGTATGTTATATATATATATATATGTCACGTTGAATGATTGGTATGTTATATATATATATATATTCACTTTAATTAATTTATGATTTGTGCAATTTCGTCTGCGCCCACCTCCATTCGTGAACTTCCTGTTGAGAGTTCGAGACAACGCAAAATACAATATATTTATGTTTGCGTTTGAGCAGTTTGATGATGAAATAATCATTATTGTTGGGGAATAGGTTGCACAGATTTATTCGGGGTGAATATTTAAATACAAATTTAATTTTTTAATTATTACTAGCATGAATTAATCCTATATTAATTCAAATAATAATCCAACAACATATCATGCATATAATAATTCACGTAAAACCTACGCATGCGGAATTCTACGAGTTTAAGTGAACGTACCTCTTGGGATGACAACGGTATGATTGATTAGACTAACCGCAAGGACTTCCCAAGTATTCTCTTAGTCCTCGTTCTACTATCCGGTGGAAGGATTCTTGTGAACGATTTAACAAAAGGAAAAATAAATATGTTGCACCACCTTTGTGGATTTACTAATTTTTCCAGCACATGTAATTGTAGTTGGGAATGAAAGAATCATCCCCTATTTATAGATACTGGGGTGAACGAAAATTGTGGCAAAAAACAATGTGGGAAAATCTTTTATTGATCTCCAAGAAATCTTGAATATATCTCCTATATTCTTTTTCCCATAATTATAATATTCCACAAAATTTCACCCACTCTATTTGTATGAATTATTTTCGAAAATTTAGGCTTGCAAGAAACCAAGATTTGGATCTTCTTGAATTTATGAGATATTCTTGTATTTCAAGAAATACATATCTTCCATAATATCTTTTCAAGAAAATCAAGAAAATCTTTCTTGCCCTCTATTTTCAAAAATTTTGAAAATCATATCATAGATAACCAAGTGGGAGATTTTTTGAATTTAATGAAATAATCTTGTATTCCAAGAATACATATCTTCATTCCATAACAAAATTCAAAGAAAATCTTTCTCCCAATATATCTACAATTTTCGAAAATATGATAGGAAAAATAAGCAACAATATTTATTTTATTTTAATCACCTTTTCAGTTAATGGACTATATGTTGGGCTACTTTCGGGCCTTTTAGGAGAATTAAGATTGGACCTTCTAATGGACCTTGAATATCTAATATTGAGCATAATATAATTCAAGCCCATAAATATTAATTAATCCCACTACATAATTAATATTGCAATATCCATCTTAACCCATATTACGTCAATATGGCTCCCCTATCATTATTTCCAATGTTTAAGATTATCTAGCCCATTAATTAATTCAAGCCACCAAATAGCTTTCTAATTAATTAATATCTTTTATCCTTGGTCAAGAACGGTTCAACATTATTATCCATACCGTAAACTAATTCCACTTGCAAGATTTGGTATGATAAAGCTTATGAACCTCCCAAACCAAATCGAACAAAGCGTGCTTTCACACGATTCTTCAGATTAAATCTTAGCAATCACACGTGACCAATAATATTGCCCAAGATAAAAAGTATTGAATCTCATTGATTCACTACCCATGATAAGTCAAAGCAATAGTTACCAATCCCACGTGATCCTATTTAAGGGATTTAAATTAAGAAATAACGAACCACCGAGGTCTAATTCTTCCTTGTTCGGGCTCAAGAATTTATCATCTTGTAGGTCTATTCAAAGGCATCACCATGCACTAGTATAATCTCTTGGTCAAGACAAGCCAATCCCGAGCCTTTACACTTCAACCTTTCACGATGGGTTGTTCATTTCCATCTAGGTCGTGAATTACGTACTTTTTAGTTACAAGGGACCGTTAATTTAATCTTCTCCGTGATCCGGTATCACTAAATTAACTACAATGTAACACGCATTTACTTATTGAACAGTTATGCAGTAAATATATGTAACATTCAATAATATTTAAAGCATCTGTGATAAACAATTTATTTCAGTAAATAAGTCTGAAAATTCAGTTTTGATTATACAAAGTAAAAACATACTTTCCAGTATAATCCCAACAATCTCCCACTTATACTCAAAGTCTGCTTTTAAGTATACTACAACATATCTCGTGTAGTCTGTGACATCTAATGTTACCTACACGAACCTAATAATTTCTCCCACTTATACTCAAAGCAGATTGACAACGGTCTTGACACTCATTCCTTCCACATGTCTCTCGAATGTATTCAGAGGCGCACTTTGTGAATGAATCACTAGGTTGTCCTTAGACGCTATCTTTGCCACATCTATATCTCATCTCTTAACGATTTCTCGTATAAGATGACTTTCCTTTAGTGTGCTTGTTTGACTCGTGGACTCTTGGTTCCCTCGAATTTGCAACTGCCCCTAGCAA
The DNA here is from genome assembly GCA_037126765.1 of Stenogyne calaminthoides. Taxonomy (NCBI): domain Eukaryota; kingdom Viridiplantae; phylum Streptophyta; class Magnoliopsida; order Lamiales; family Lamiaceae; genus Stenogyne; species Stenogyne calaminthoides. Next base: position 35,905,802 of record JBBCBC010000015.1, read on the forward strand.
ATATTGCTAGACAAATTCGGAACTCCATCCAAGTCCACTAAGAAGGTCTAGAGCCAAATCGGTTCTTTCAACGCTTCCACAACAGCCTACTTACCCGACTTCCATGGTTGAGTCGTTGATGCATTTCTTTCACACTCGTCCATTTGATGGATGCACTTCCCAAATGGAAACACACTAATCGAGGCGGATAGTTTACGAATCTAAGTCCGATTGGAAATCCGAGTCCGTAGTAGCCGATGGGTTTGGACTATCTCGATGATAAATCAACATTCTATCCCGAGTTCTTTTTCGGATACTTCGTAATGTTTTTAATCGTCATTCAATGCGCTTTCCCCGGGTTACTTTGATATCTTACTACCATGCCTACGGCAAAGCGGATATTCGGTCTCGCATACAAAGATTGCATACATAAGGTTTCCGACACCGTAAGCACAAGGAATGCCTTTCATGTCATCTATCTCCTTTTTTGCGCCTTAGGGGACATTTTCTTGATAGATGGATTCCAAGTCCGAAAGGTACGAATCCTTTCTTGAATCTTGCATCTTTGAAGCCTTTTCAAGACAAAGGTCTATGTATGAAGTTTCGCGATAAGTTCGATCATCATTTTCTTGCGATCTCGAAAGTGATCTTGATCCCAAGGATGTGTCCGCTTCTTCCCCTAAGTCCTTCATATCAAACTGCTTTTGAAAGTCATGCCCTTACGCCCGATAACACCTTCACATCGTTCCCGATGATCAAAATGTCGCTCACGATAGTACTAAGAATACCAATGCAGCTTCGACACGCTTCTTATACACACAACTTTCCAACTCGCTTTGATCGAACCCATAAGACTTTATAACATGATCAAAACATTGGTTCCAAGCTCGATGCTGTTTGAGTCTATAAATGGACCTCTTGAGCTTACAAACTAGGTGTTCTTGGCCCGTTTCAATGAAACCTTGGGGTTGTTGCATATAGATCTCTTCATCAAGACTTCCGTTAAGGAAAAGCCGCTTGACATCCATTTGCCGATTTCAAAGTCGAAATGCGCAACAATCGATAAGAGAATGGACTTAAAAGCATGGCTACGGGCGAAAAAAGTTTCCTCATAATCGATCCTTCTTTTCCGAGTATAACCTTTCGCCACTAGTCTTGCTTTAAAGGTTTTAACCTTCCCGTCCCGGTCCTCTTTTTCCTCTTATATACCCACTTGCATCCAATGGGTTTGACCCCATTAAGTGGTTCGACTAGCTCCCACACTCTATTATGAAACATAGAACCCATTTCGCTTTCATTCTTTGCTTTTGCCAAGAATCTGATCCTTATCTTGGAGTGCCTCATCATATGTCCATGGGTCTGATTCGTCTTGTCCGAATCAAGTCCGAGGACTCTCCTATTCCCATGAATCTCTCGGTCGTCTAACAACCCTCCCACTACTGACGAGGCTCCGGTTGCCAGAAAGCGTGTCGTTTGGTATATCATCTAGTATGCGAATTGGCCGAGGTTTGCCCTCTAAGCTCATTTAAGGTAATCTCACTTCGGGTTTTCTTTGGTTCATATAGTCTTCTTCCAAAAATCTAAAGTGGGTCTTTGATGACCACCTTTTGATCTTCGAACCATAGAACATACACCCTTTTGTTCCCTCGGGGTATCCTACAAACAACCTTAATTCGATCGAGGTTCCAATTTCTTTCGCTTCCTTGTCCAACACGTAGGCGGACACCCCTAAATTCTCATGTGTCTCATACTAGGCTTGGCGCCGGTCCACAATTCTTTGGGAGTTTTGGGAACCGATTTGGATGGCACCAAGTTCGTAATGTAAGCCATTGCTTCCAAGGCATAACCCCGTAACGACTTGGGAAGATCCGCATAACTCATCATTGATCTAACCATTTCCAAAAGAGTTTTGTTTCTTCGCTCTGCAACCCCGCTTTTGTTGAGGGGTTCCGGTGCGATGAGTCGGATACAATCCCTTCATCAGATAAGTAGTTCAAAAACTCATCGCTGAGGTATTCGCCTCCACGATCAGATCGTAGAGACTTGATACGTTTTTCCTATGATTCTCTGTTTGAGCCTTAAATTCTTTGAATTTCTCAAAGGTCTCAGATTTATGCTTCATAAGGAAAATGTAACCGTACCTTGAGTAATCATCAATAAAAATACTTGTAACCTCCTCTTGCTTTGGTTGACATTGGACCACATACATCCGTGTGAACGATCTCTAACACTTCTTTGGCTCTATTCCCCTTGGCTCCAATTGCCCTCTTGGTCATTTTACCCTCCAAACATGATTCACATGTTGGAATTTGTTCAACTTGGAGACGCTCCAGTGAACCATCTTTCACCAACCTTTGGATCCTCTTTTGATTTATATGACCTAATCTTAGATGCCAAAGAAGTGTTTCGTTCACGCTTTTCTTTTTGTCGAAAATAGTTGATGTGTTATAGGATGCATTTAATTGAGTGGTGTGCATGATTAATTGTATAGAGATTTTCCATCAATGTCCCGTAATGTATACACTCATCATTTCAAAATTGATGTCATTCTTATTAGAAGAAACTTAGTGTCCTTTAATCGAATTTTAGAAACTGAAAGTGAATTCTTTCTAAAACTGGGAACATAAAGATAATCTCAAAAAAAAAAACTTTATCTTCAAAAGATAGGTGAACTTCTCCCACTGCTTTAACTACTACTCATGTAGTATTGCAATGTGTCTCTACTTGCGTAGTATTGCAATAATCGTTACTATCGTAAAGATTACAATATCCGCCACTTACGTAGCATTGCAATAACTTCTACTTTCGTAACGTCACCCAGTGTGATGAGGATCTCACTCCCACTAAGTTGCCGGATCATTTTGAACCCATGAAGCCAACATGATTAGTGGATCTCGTATAAGCCACCCACTTAATGAGAAGTATCGCCATAAACAAGTTTCAACAACTAGTGCGTGAGAATTATCTTTCTTTCCGTCCCTTTTGGGGTTGAACTAGCAAAACCTCCATTGTCCTCTCTCACCGCAGCCTTAAGCACTTCCTCTTTGGATTTTCCTCGACACAACAAGCATTCCTCATCTTACCATTGCCCTCGGCAACAATTGAGTTTTATTGCTTATGGCCTTTGGTCCTCTTTATTTATCTTGCCTACCCTTGGCCTAGAAGATGAAGACGGACCACTTGTCAAAAGCTTGAGTTTGGTGCCTTATCATCATTTCTGCCGAGACCAAAAGCTTGCAACAAATTAGCTAATGAGGCCAAAATGCTCAAAAACTTTTTGGGCAGAGAGTGAAGTACCAAATTCATTTGAGTCTCCGGATCATAATCTGCGACTCGAATCTCAAGTTTGTTCGGATGAGCCATCTATTTTGAGGACGTAATCCCTTACGGGTTTGCCCTCCACCATTTTCAAATGATTTACATCTCTCTCGCAAGGTGATCCGACGAGTCCCGTGTTTTTGACTCGTTAGTTGGCTCATCCCGATTTTGGTGTGTCAAGAATCCACTTGTGCTTTTTGTGCGCTTAGACAATTATAATTTTTCGTTTCCAATATAGTTTCCATACATATTGTATTGACTTTAAGTATAATAACAAAGGATTAAAAGGTAACGATCTGTTTGAACCGAAATAAACAACTATATGCAATAGACAAGTATATCACAAGGTTCGATCACATGCTTCATATTAAAATCTCAAAAAAAATATGAACATCGATCACCCAACATCTCAAAAACAGTTTAAATAAGCCACGTTGGGTGGGTCATTATTTAAACACATTCAAGCAGTTACAAACAAGAACGATTTATAAACCTTTAATATCCAGATTAATAGTTGGCTCCTTCTTCGACCAATATAAAATTGACAGGACTTTAGAAGTATATGCATATCAATTTTATACCTAAGTAATAACCATGATTAAATACAGGATTATTATTTCGCTTTGAACGAGCCTCGTTGGGAGGGTCATCGTCGCCACTAGTAATAAATCACAATCATCCGTTTGGAATTCATTCATGTGAAAGCTATCTTTTGACCGTCCCGTTGGGGGAATTTCTCCAAAAGAATTCACAAATAAATAAATCATGGAGGTCAAAAATTAATTCAATTTTATTATCCTAATAAAATTGTCAATTAATTATTTAAACATACTTAGTAATTTTGAAGGTGAGATTTTTCCATTTGGCAACTCTCATGCAAACACATTTAAACAAATTAAATAAAGCACAAGATAGCACAAATAAATCAAGCAAAACAGAAAAATAAACATATTGGGCACAAATTATCCAATTGTCATGGTTTGATTTTTCTTTGCTTGATCTTGAAGAAACACGTCTCGAATTTCTCCCACTCGATCGTCTCGAAAAATACTTCGTCTCGAACGCCACGCGGCTTCGCGGGCAATGATGCACGCCACCTCGGCGACCTTTTGGCACGCTTCGACGCGACATGCCTAGGTTCGGCAAGACCTTAGCATCGCCTCGGCAGATTGACGCATTTCCTCGGCGATGCGTCTTGCGCTTCGCCCCGCTCCGCCATGACCTCGCCGAGTCTCGTCCGTTCGTCCGTTTCGCCAGCGTCAGCGCGTCGATCCGCCGGCCCGATCGCGACCGCGATTACCGGCGTCTTTGCCCTTGCGTATACCACCGCCCGTTCATGTAAGACTTTGTTACTCGGCCCACCTCGGCCTCGCCCTGCATGCGTGCCGCAGCCGCAGCGCCGCCTCCGCCCTCACGTGCCTGTTCTCTCGAATTTTGTCCTTTAATTCTTCGTCTCTCACGTCCGCCGTTTTCGATCCGGGTTACAATTTATTTACAAAAAATAAATAAACCTAGATCTAGACTAGTCTATTACATTGATCAAATCAAACAAATTCTAATCTACTGGTGGATTTTCTCACGAGACAAAAAAATGAATCGAATTAATCAATTAAAAACCCTTTGTTTATATGCATGCATAAACACATTAAATTCCATGACAATTGGATACCCGCAAAAAGATCTAGCAATTCTACTATCCAATTTCAAATTTAATGTCCGCTGAATTAAATTACAATTTAAATAATTGAGTCAAACCGTGGCTCGATACCAATTGTTGGGGAATAGGTTGCATAGATCTATTCGGGGTGAATATTTAAATACAAATTTAATTCTTTAATTATTACTAGCATAAATTAATCCTATATTAATTCAAATAATAATCCAACAACATATCATGCATATAATAATTCACGTAAAACCTACGCGATGAGGAATTCTACATGAGTTTACGTGAACGCATTCTCTTGGGATGGCAAATGAGATGGTGATTAGACTAACCGCAAGGACTTCCCAAGTATTCCCTTAGTCCTCGTTCTACTATCCGGTGGAAAGATTCTTGTGAACGATTTAACAAAAGGAAAAATAAATATGTTGCACCACCTTTGTGGATTTACTAATTTTTCCAGCACATGGAATTGTAGTTGGGAATGAAAGAATCATCCCCTATTTATAGATACTGGGGTGAACGAAAATTGTGGCAAAAAACAATGTGGGAAAATCTTTTCTTGATCTCCAAGAAATCTTGAATATATCTCCTATATTCTTTTTCCCATAATTATAATATTCCACAAAATTCCACTCACTCTATTTGTATGGATTATTTTCGAAAATTTAGGCTTGCAAGAAACCAAGATTTGGATCTTCTTGAATTTATGAGATATTCTTGTATTTCAAGAAATACATACCTTCCATAATATCTTTTCAAGAAAATTAAGAAAATCTTTCTTGCCCTCTATTTTCAAAAATTTCGAAAATCATATCATAGATAACCAAGTGGGAGATTTCTTGAATTTAATGAGATAATCTTATATTCCAAGAATACATATCTTCATTCCATAACAAAATTCAAAGAAAATCTTTCTCCCAATATATCTACAATTTTCGAAAATATGATAGAAAAAATAAGCAACAAATTTTTTTTTTAATCACCTTTTCAGTTAATGGACTATATGTTGGGCTACTCAGGGGGCCTTTAGGAGAATTAAGATTGGACCTTCTAATGGACCTTGAATATCTAATATTGAGCCACAATATAATTCAAGCCCATAAATATTAATTAATCCCACTACATAATTAATATTGCACTATCCATCTTAACCCATATTACAGTCAATAGGGCTCCCGGTCATTATTTCTCGTGTTTAAGATTATCTAGCTCAGCCACTGAAATAGCTTTCTAATTAATTAATATCTTTTATCCTTGGTCAAGGAACGGTTCAACATTATTATCCATACCGGAAACTAATTCCACTTGCAAGATTTGGTATGATAAAGCTTATGAACCTCCCAAGAGGGCAAATCGAACAAGCGTGCTTTCAGACACGATTCTTCAGATTAAATCTTAGCAATCACACGTGACCAATAATATTGCCCAAGATAAAAAGTATTGAATCTCATTGATTCGCTACCCATGATAAGTCAAAGCAATAGTTACCAATCCCACGTGATCCTATTTAAGGGACGAAGATTAAGAAATAACGAACCACCGAGGTCTAATTATTCCTTGTTCGGGCTCAAGAATTTATCCTCCTCAGAGGTCCTATTCAAATCATCACCATGCACTAGTGTAATCTCTTGGTCAAGACAAGCCAATCTGAGCCTTACACTTCAACCTTTCACGATGGGTTGTTCATTTCCATCTAGGTCGTGAATAACGTCTTTTTTAGTTACAAGGGACCGTTAATTTAATCTTCGTGATCCGCGGTATCACTAAATTAACTACAATGTAACACGCATTTACTTATTGAACAGATTATTATGCAAGAAATATATGTAACATTCAATAATATTTAAAGCATCAGTGATAAACAATTTATTTCAGTAAATAAGTCTGAAAATTCAGTTTTGATTATACAAAGTAAAAGCATACTTTCCAGTATAATCCCAACAATTATAGCTAGTAATGCAAGTGAATAAGTATACATATGTTATCTAGTATTTTCAAAAATCGGTTCAACCGCCCGATTGAACCGGTCGAACCGTGAACCGCTCATGTCGTCGGTCCAATTATTCCTTTAAAATGGTTAATCTGATTTTTTTTATTTATTTATTAAATCTTTTTTTTTCATTATTTTTTTTAAATCTCCCTGTATAATATTATTGTTTTTATTTCAGTATCATTTTCTCTCTCATAAATTTATTCACATGTCATCAACTTCATTTAATATCTTTACTGCAATCACATACTGTGTGGAATTAATCCACTATGCCATCATCTATGGTCTCCAAACTCTATTGCATTTATTTTAATATAAGACTTATAAGTTATAAATTACTAAATTAGTACTCCATTCGTCCCAGGATGACTGCAACACTACCTTTTTTATCGTGTTTTAGCGAGCGAGTTGTTTATTAATATTTAAAATAATAAAGTGACTTTTAAGGAAGGGTATGATAGATCATCTCTCATATATTATATGTTTTTTTAAAAATTACTTTATCATTTCAAATACTAATAAAAAACTCGATCGCTAAAAAACACGGTTTAACAAAGAATCATTGTACATCTTGGGACTTTAGGAGTATAATTTTAATTTTTATGAATAAATATTTATTTTTAATGTACATACAAAATATAAAAAGAAATATGTATAAATCAATTTTAATTCATTGAACTGCTGGCTTCAACCTGGCCCAACCGGCTGACCTAAGAACCGATGCCTGCACCGATTTTATCGCCAGTTCGGTTATGAAAACACTGATATTATCAATAATTATATAACCACCATATATATAGGTAGGACAAAAACTTGTGTGAACTCGAGTTCATGGTGAACTCGATTTTTTTAATATTAATATTATGTATAAAAATTATTATTGTTATGCACAGTGATCGATCCAAAAATTTTATCGTGGGGGGCCAATTAATAATTTATAAGTAAAGAGATAAAAAAAAATAAAGAAAAAAAGTTGAGGTATTTGAATTTTGAACCTACAACAATTAGAAAAGAGGGGGATAACCCTTAAATCAAGGAAACAAATCCCATGTTGTATATCACGATGTTGTGTAGTAGGGGAACCATTGGATTACATGCACACACATACATATCTGTACAGTGTGTGTGTGATTCAACTGTTCTCTCTTGCTGCACAACATTGTGGTGTACAACTGGGGATCTGTTTCCCTAAATCAATTTGGCAACCTTCAATTGATATACATATTGCTAATATTAAGTTCAGGGGCCCAGTACCCATCTTGGCCTCAAGGTGGGTCCACCATTTATTTTTTTATTATTATTGCTATGCACCAAAATTTTCACTATTTTAAAAATATTTTATATTTTTAAATAATAAAAAAAAATTACTTAAAAGACTTAATAATGATAGTTTTTGCACCTAATAATAATTTTCAGAAGTGTTTATCCATATATATATATATATATATATATAATGTGGCCAAAATTTAAAAGTATAGTCATGTGGGGACAACCTTTCACGGAACTTTTTTTTTTTCACCATCACAATTTCCCCTTGCCAAATGCATTTTGATCAGATTCCAAAAGTATTATGTTTTCTTTGATAGATCCTCCAATCTTAGATATCCCTCAAGTTATAACGCAATGCCCAAATTAAAAGTATATATCATTTTATTTAATTAATGAGTACCTAAAGCATTGAAAAGTATAATGTCAAAGTCCCTATCTAACTATCTAAATTAGAATCATGCATGTGCATGTCTCAGAGCTAGCTAATTAATTATTAAGGAAACGAATTTGCTCCACCGCTAAGAGCTATAAGTTTTTGATAAAATTTTGTATCCACCAATTCATCATGTAAAATTTGGAAAAAATATTTTTTTGTCTCATAACTTATTTATTGTTCATTTTTTTATTTTTAAAAAAAATTAATTATTCAGTTTTGATCTCATAATTAAATTGATTGTCCAAGTTTTGATTCAATTTTTGTCAAAAAATCGCAAACAACGTCAATTTTTATCACAAGCAAGTCACGTGCCAAAATATAATTAGCGACTTAGCGTCCACGTAAGCGAGGAAATTTAATTGAATAAAAAATATAATTTAATTGAATAAAAAACATAGAAAAAAAAAACAAAAATAAAAAGATAGTTAGCGACTTAGCGTCCACAAGGGAATTGAAAACTCCCAAATTTTATTGGCACAATGACTTGCATGTAGCTGAAATAACGTTGTTCGCAATTTTTCGACAAAAAATGGACCAAAATTGGACAATCAATTTAGTTATGAGACCAAAAATATAGACAATTAAATTTTTTGGGACGAAAAATAGGTAGTAGATACATTTTTGAACGATATTAGTTATCTTACGGAACAATATTAATTGTTTTAACTGAATTATAATATTAGTTATTTTCATTAGACAATATGTATTAACATGTTTTTATTAAAATGTAGAACATGCAGTCACTACAAGAAACTTAATCGACCTTTAATTACAGAGCCACTAAAAACTTTTAGTCAAGGGTGGGTTTCATGTGCATCCATGTTCATCATGTACTCATAGTACATTTTAAAATCATTCAACTTGTTATATTGAAAGATACAATTAGTTTATAATGAACCGTGCAACTTTTTTTTTCATATTAATAGTTGTACGATTCAGTGTAAATAAGTTATATCTTTCATTATAATAAATTGCATGAATTTAAAATGCACCATGAGTGCAAGGTGCACATGTATGCATACAAGACTTAACCTATAGCTAAAAAAAGCTGTGATTGATTTTCTTGTGTGAGTATTAGTTAGTTGTACAAATTAAAGAGTCTTACTCACAAGTTTTGGGGCTAATAATGCGTAGATTGTGAATTTGATGCAAGTGTAATGAATTACTACTATTCCCAGCTTGTTGTGGCCTTATAGTCAAACTCAGAAGGCTGTAGAAAGTTGGAAAAGGCAAACAAATCACTACAAAAAGTGAAGCAATTCATAGACAAGAATAGAGCAGCTAGCTGTATACACTTTGTATTTAACTCCTTAACTTTACTTCACAAAAAATACCAAACACCCACTATCCATGTCTGGGATCCTACACTCAAATAAACATTTTGGATAAGAATAAGATGACATATATCATTTTAAGGACCAACCCATTTCACATGTTCCTTCCATACTCTCCATTTTTTTTTTTCCAAAAAAATTGTCTGTCCAATTTTAATCTCTTAATTAAATTGATTGTCCAAGTTTTATCCAAATTTTCGCCAAAAAAACGCGAACAACGTCGTGTAGGTAACGTGCTAGTTACGTCCCGGTAAAAATTTGAGGGTTTTCGATACTGTCGCAGATGTTGACACTGACGTTCCTTTTCTTTTATTTTTTTTAACGTTTTTTAATCAATTAAATTACACATGTGTAAATAACTTAAATTGAATCAAAACTCAAATTTAAAATCTATAAATTTAAAAAATGACTAAATTTTATCTCCACGGAACTTCCGTATGACCTAAAATGACATTTTTCGCGTGAAAATTGGATCAAAATTGGACATTAAAATTTTTTAGAACAAAAAATGAACAGTAAATAAGTTATGAGATAAAAAAAAAAAACTTTGGAATATATGTTTATTTATTTATTCTTTCATCTACAAATCGATCGAGTATAATCATTAATACACGTTTTCATAGAATCATCAACATAATTCTGCACAAAGTTCCCATATATCATATTTATTAAACCATAATTATACCCTTGTTTATTATATATCTTCATATCAGGCCTACTAACCGTTATTCAGCCACACAATATATATGTCACAATTTTTTTTAAAGGCAATCATGGTTTTGGTCTCACCACCAAATAGTCCATCTTCAAAATAATTCTAAAATTATTAGTTTCAGGACCATAAGATTTTCTGCATGCATATTTGGTACTTTTTTTTTCAGTATTGGTCCCATGTCTTCCAAGATTACTTTTTGGCATCGATTATTTTCCTAATTATATAAATATATATATGCAATATTATATTATATCTTAATCTTAATACTATATATTGGTAAACCCGATTCAGTCTATGTGGCGAAACCACGCCAGTCTGCGCAAAGCCCAATTCAATCAGATTATTTCGTTTTAAAATCGTGCACCCTCATTAAAAGTTATTTAAGTTAAGTTTTTAATTAATCTATCTAATTAAATTAAATAATTTTATTTCTATTAATATTTATTCATAAAAGATATGATATGATTATATATATCTTTATCATCATATTTATTTATAAAAGATATGATATGATTATCGAATTGTTTTTACTATATTACATATATACCATTATTTCTTATATAATTCGTATATATGAAATAAGGTTCCTTTAAATTAAAAGGAGGATTTCATACGATCTTAGTGGTTTTCTATATTGATATTAAATCCACTTCATTCTTGAGCAATTGTGAAGAAAGGATCAAGAAAAGTGGCAGGTAGCGGTGGTGTTTAATGGGAAGATGTAAGTAATTTGAGTGTTAAATTAGTTATGAATGAGTTTTTTCTTTTTTTTATTCATAGCGATTCTTTTAATTTGATGAATTTTTTAATTTATTTTTATTTTGTATATTTAATGTGATGCAATTATTCTAAAATTTGTTTAATATGATTGTGTTGTACTTTTTTTTCCATAGGTTTCTTCACGCCTTTTTTTTAAGGTTTCTTCACGCCTTCTTTTTCTTATTTTTTCATAGGTTTCTTCTTTTTTTTCATATCAATTCTTCTAATTTGATAAATTTGTTAATTTGATTTTGTTTTGGATATTGCATAAAATATTGAGGTAAGTAATTTGAGATGAATTTATTAATCTAATTTGTTTTGTAAATTGCAGGGTATATTGAGGTAAGTAATTTGAGTTCTCAATTAATTAGGAATGTTTATGACAATTATGTATATCATAAGTAATATCAGTTTGTTTTGTATATCGCGGATCAATTTGTTAATCTAATTTGTTTTGTATATTATATGGCATATTGAGGTAAATAATTTGAGTTCTCAATTAATTATGAATATTTATGACAATTGTGTATATGATAAGCAATGTCAATTTTTTTTGTATATCGCAGGGAACATTTTTTTGTTCATAAGTTTCTTCTTTTATGTACATAACAATTCTTCTAAGTTGATGATTTTTTTAATCTTATTTTGATTTGTATATTGCATGGAGTTCACAATTAGTTATGAATGTTTATGGCAATAGTTTATGTTGGGATATTTTAGTTTTGATAAATTATGTCAAAACATTATCAACTTGTATTTTTGAAGTTAATCTACAGATAACAAGTTGAGGGGGAACGAGAGAACAAATTGAGGGGAACTCACGAAACAAATTGAGAGATGATCGAGATCGACGAAGATGATCGAGATCGACGAGGTCGATCGAGATCGATGAGTAGGATGAGTTAAAGTAAAGTGATGAAATTTGAGCGAAGAAACATCGCGATTTTTGAAGAAGAAATGATGATCTTGATCTTGTCTGTTGGTGATCACGATGATGATACCTTTCTAACGTCGCAGTTCTTGATCTGGTGACACGATCTTCTTTGACCCGAGGTCTGGTGACGATCTTCTTGTACGATCTTCTTGTGGGATCTGGTGGCCCGCGATATTCTTGACGATGGCGACCAGTCGTCATGACTGATCTTCTTGACGAGTCTGGTGACGCGATCTTTGACCCGGATCGATTGACCCGGATGCTCTGCACGACTGATGTTGTCTTCGTCGTCTGTTGTCTTGATCGGATCGGGAACAATCTACGGACAGTTCTCGGACCGATTTAGGACCAAAATCGCATGCGAATCAAGCAACCCGAATCGGAAGAATTTGAGCGGTAATAAAACGGCAATTTCGAGATCAGTTAGACCTGTAGCAAATTGACCAATAAGAAGACAACACACATTGATGATGTGACATAAAGTTTATGAAGAAAAGTCAAAAAGGACAAAGAAAAAAATTGAAGTTATTAGTATGGATTTGAATATTACTTTCCAACGGTAATATTTAAATCCACACTATAAATACATTGCACTATCTTCAAAAGAAGAGAATGGAGGATCTGCAAAGTGAAATTAAAGCCAAATATTCAAGCAACTTCATTCATAAAACACAGAGCAAGAAATACACACATATATTCAAAAGTGTTATACCCTATATCTAAGCACAAATGCTATATCCTAAGCTTAGAGAGATTTTCTCATCCTTAGCATTGAGGCTAAACAAATGTAAGGAAAAATCTCAACCTAGTTGAAAACAAACAAACCTTACCCAAATCATTCGATTAAGTTTGTAGGTGAGTGTGAACTTCGGAAACATCTAGCAATCCCGAAAGGGAGGGTAAAGCGATCCCGTGAGGGTGATAAGTCCCGTTTGAGTGTGAACTCGGTAAACATTTGTTGGGTGTTGGACTAACACATTAAACTAAGTCCAGTTGGTTAAGTTGGTGCCCCTGATGATAGGGAAGAGTGGATGTAGGAGTTGGACTCCGAACCACTATAAATCGTGTGTTCTTTACTGCTTTATGTTCATACTTGTCATATGCATTTGATTATAAGCAAAACACGCATCGTTCTTAAAAGCAAAAAAAAAATCTGGAATTACTCTGCCCTCACCCACCCCTGTTTTATATGCATCCAAATTTATGTTTTCGCTTCCGCACGCGCAAAATGGGTTTTCAAATCGGGACCTACAGTTTATATGATCAACAATATCAAATTGTTTTGTATATTGCAGAGAATATTTTTCTGTTCATAGGTTTCTTTTTTTCTGTTCATAGTAATTCTTTTAATTTGATGAATTTGTTAATCTGATTTTGATTTAATATTTTTTTTTCTTGAAGAAGAATATGTTGCAACTTTTGAAAGATTTATGTTACAAGTGGGATGCTTGATTATTATAAAAACCATGAGGAGATGATCGACACTCCTATTGGAGTTGAGGTATGTATATCAATGTTGAAATTAATTTAATTTTTGAATTGTGATTTTATGTCGGGGTTCTAGAGTTTTAATTGAGACAAAATTGGTTGAGGAGAGAATTCTGTTGCACCCTTAGAAGCTTTGCCAAATTCTAACTCAGTATGGAGAAATTAAAAGGTTTTATCCAACTTTGGAATGTCAAACATGTGTGTTCTTATAAATGGGATTATTATCTGATTTATTTGTTGATACTCTACTTATGTTGTGCATGATAAACTATCCAATCCACCAGTTTGCAAGATGTTTTACCTAATCAAAAAAAAAGTTTGTTCAAAGAACTATGTCAAAAGAACGTGCTAAAAGCAAAATCGAATACTCATTGATATAGTGCAGTGACATGTTACCCTACATATTCAAATTTTTTTAATAGTATACAATAAGATCTACTATTGCCCGTCATTCAATAATTAATTAGTCACTTATATTTTTTTACAAAAAAAAATAGCATAAATCTATTAATTATCTATGTTAAAAAGAATATCTAATTTTAATCAATTATATGTTTTACAAAATCTCTATATAAGAGATTTGCTATATATATTTTTTTCAAACAATTACTATAAATTTATTTTTATTTCTTTCAAAAGAATATCTAATTTAAGTCAAATATATATTTTTTTCAAAATCTCTAAAAAAATCTAATTGTTTGAAGGATTTTAAATAGTTATAGCTAATCATATCTACGCAAGATTTGCTATATTTAATGTATAATTTTTTTTAACAATAAATAATTTAAAGAATTTATAAATAGTTATAGTTATATTGTTGTTTGATGGGATGTGTAAGAAAAGTAAAAAGATTGATAAAAAAAAAGTGTGTATTTTAATATTAATCGAGTGACAATTGACATAATTTTTAATTAAATAGGGATATTTATTAAAAAAATGAATTCACAACTTGGCAAAAAAAATATAAAACTTTGGGTGAGACTCACGAAATGACAAAATACAAAGCTTTTGCTGGGAAGAAGAGAGTATATTATAAATATATAACATTAAAAAATAAAATTATGTTTATTAATAAATTAATTATATTAATTAAATATTTAAAATATTTAATTTAAAATAATAATATTGTAAAATTTTCTTTTCAATCCCGCGAATTTCGCGGGGTTATGTGGTAGTGTATTACTAATTCCATCCAATGTATATAAATACATCATTTGCTCTAAAGACCCGTCCTATATTAGATGCATATTATTTTCTAAAAAGGTACTAATAAAGCTACCTAACAACTTTAAAGTTTAAACCAACAATTTTTTTGATAAAAATAAAAAAATAAATACACCATTTAAACATCTCAAAATTACACCTGCCATTACCCTTTTCCTACACTAAAAGTAACTTTATCTCTTTTAATTTATATCATATGTCACTATTTTATTTTTCAATCCTCACAAATTATTTTTTTCTCTTTTAATACTAATAACTCTCATACTAAACTTCATGTAAATAATAATTGATGCATCTATCTTGCACGGAGGGGGTATTACGTATATCTAAAATATTCATTTAAGTATATAAAATTAATATCATAAATTGTCCAATATCTTGTCTTTAGTCTTCTAACTTTTTAATACCCATCAAATTTGAATCATTATGTTAAGTATCAACTTTAGTCCATTATTATGGCAAGTTCATATTTTGGCAGGAAAATCTCACATTTTTCCAATTTAACTGCCAATCGTTCCAATTTAACTGCCCCGGTTCAAGAAGCAAAATTCTTAATCAATTTCAAGTTTTGAGGCCTTTTCCATGAAACACAATTTCAAATTTTGTCTTTTTTCGCGAATCATGAATTTTGTCCATTTTCATCACGACACTTAGTGATTTAAGACGAGACAAGGATTGAGGCATGTACCATTCTCTTTCTCTGGTTGAGCCCGTCATTTCAGTACTTTTTTGTGCTCATTCTATATCCCACAACATATTATCCAACAATTTTTTTGTGGCACCCCCTTGCGTATTCACAATTTTGGTACTTCTTGACTTATTCCCTGCCTTTTTCAATGAGTTGAAGTTTATGTTTTATACTAAACTCTTCATCTCCTTTAACGCGTTCTACTGCTACCTCCAATTCTTCAATATGATTACCACAACTCCAAGATTTTATTTTTGGTGGACAAATCATTGTCCATCCAAAGCCATTTTGCGAATTTAATCGAATGAACGTCATCAATTTGGCCGGAGGCCTAAAATTTTTAAATTTATTTGGAAGAAAATTTAAATTTCATTCTAAAAGAACCAAAATTGTCACTTATTATCTTAGAGGGTCAAAATCAACACTAAAAGGCTAAAGTCGATGAAGTCACAAAATAATTTTAAGCCACGTAACAATTTCTAAATGTGATTATATGAATGATAGATAAACTCTCTTGTGAAATTTATTAATACTATGAAATTAATTGATACTACAACACTTATCTACTAATATCGCCTTAATTATAAATTAACATACACCTATAACATTTAATGATATAATAATTATAAGTATAGTGGTATCAATTGATAAATTTTACTATAATATTAATTTATAAGTGTATTAAGTTGTTATAAATGTGGCTAGATCATGTATGCACTCAGGTGCACCATGCACTCATAGTGCATTTTAAAATCGTGCGACTTGTTATACTAAAAAGTGCAACTTATTTATATTGAATCGTGCAACTATTAATATGGAAAAATAATTACACGATTCAGTGTAAATAAGTTGCATTTTTCAGTATAACAAGTCGCATGATTCTAAAATGCACTATGAGTGCACGATGCACCAGGGTGTACATGAGGTTCACTCTATAAATGTACATATATGTATTTTATATACATAGGTATGCACAATGCACTATATATATTAAATAAATTATTACGTACATAATAATATATTATGCATGCATTATATATTTTATGCGTATAGGGATATGTATTATATTTATATGTGTATATGTTCAGTCTCGATAATTTGGGGCCGGCTCATCACCAACAAAAGTTTTCAAGCTAGGGTAGACTTAAAATTCAGAGCCCCGAAAAAGATTGGGCCTATTTGGACCGCACTCCACAATTTTTCTGACTATTTTCCACTCGATAATTTTCTTTTTATTTAAAATATATTAAACTTTAAAAAAGAAAATTAAAAAATGTCTAAAATTTTATTAATTTTAATGAATTGAATAATTTCAAAGAATTATTAAAATAATTAATGCCACATCATTTAAAAAAAACCAATTACATAATGCCACATGGATGGAATAAGTAGAAAATATTAATTGCACAGTGACCAGCTTGGTTACCTGATGAAATAGGTAATTGGACAAAAAAAATGGAACTTGTACAATTTAGTGGACCAAAATTAAAAAATCAAAATAAAATAAACCATTTTTCAAAAAAAAAGAATAAACTTAACGAATCAAAAGTAATATTTTTTCTTGATTTTCATGGCGTTGCTATTCGTACTTAGTTGATTTTAATGTACAATGTCAGAAAGATTGAGATTATGTCAAAAATTATGGGATCAAATATGAATTAAACATTGAGAGGTGTGCAATAAATTTAGGATATAAATGGAAGCGGGAATGAGTATAAAATTCCATCCGATCTCTTTATAGGTTTGGAATTAGTTGGACGATTAAATTTATTTAATTACAATCTTATCGATTTGTACCGATATAGCGTTAATTCAAATTTTGGAGCATTTGAGGCATTGCATTTTTTTAGTTAAACTTGCTATAAGTATGCATGTAAAGTGTAAACAAAGTTACAAGGATAGCAGCATGAATTCGATTAATTACGTAACGTATATTCCTATTCTTTAAAATCCAAAAGTTCCCTTTTGTTTTAGTTTTGATATTATTTACTTTTTCGGAGTCCATATCAAATGACCAAATTTTGTAGTAACTATGCACTTCATAGTGTATTTTAAAATTACATAATTTGTTCTATTAAAATATGTTATTTATTTACATTAAATTGTGAAAGTATTAATATAAAAATAAATTGCACAGTACAGTGTAAACAAGTTACATATTATTTCAATATTAATGCAATAAGTTACATAATTCTAAAAATATACTATGGAATGCACGGTGCACCTGGTGCACATGAGACTCACTTTTTAGACTTTGATCTTGTATGCATCAAATGCACCGTGCACTTCATAATATATTTTTAAAACATATAACTTATTGTACTGAAACGTGCAATTTATTTACCCTAAACATGTAATTTGTATCTCGAACACAAGTTACATATTTCAGTGTAAACAAATTATATATTTTAATATACAACAAGTCTTATATTTTAAAAACACACTATGAAGTGCACGGTGCACCTATTACACATGAAACTAGGGGTGTAAACGAGCCGAGTAGTGTTGAGCTCAAACTCGAAGCTCAACTCAGTCGAGCCAAAATTTTTAAGCTCGAGTTCGGTTCGACAAGAAACTCGATAGACTAGAACTCGGCTCGAGCTCGACTCGACTACCTATATAATTTATATAATTAAATATAAGATGTATTATTAAAATATAAGTATATCTATTTAGTAAAATTAATGGCATAATAGTAATTATTGTGCAAGATAGTTTAGGCTTGCGGGCCTCTCGAGCGGAATATTTATGAGCTCGAACTCAAATTTAATAGCTACTCGAGTAGCTTGAACTCGACTCGATTGACCCTTTTTTATGCTCAAGTCTATTTCGATCTTTTTACGAGTTGAACATGAATAGTTCGCGAGTCGACTTGACTCATTGTTGAGGAAAATTAGATAAACGAATTAATTTAGCACCTCTCTAAAAGTTCGGACTTTTAGATGAGACGGAATTCTTTCATGGTATCAGAGCCTCTGTCTCAGCCCAGATCCTGGGTTTGATTCCTTTCGCACCTCTCTACAAGTTCGGACTTTTAGATAAGACATAATTCTTTCACTCACCCTCACCCCCTACATCAAGGACGGAGCCACATTGGATACAGGGGGGACACTGTGCCCCTCCTAGACTCGTACGAAATCCTATATATATGTACATATATAAAAAAGTTATCTTCTATTCTTAATAAGTATTGTTGTTAAAATTGAGTGGCTTAATAAGTATCCTTAAACCAGGTGGCTTAGCCCACCTGGCCACTGGGCTCCTCTATTGAGTGGGAGACCCATGCTCGATTCCCTTTGGGAGCGAATTGGAGTATGGGAGTTATAAGGTGGCTTGGTGAATTTGTGGAGTGCTTGGGTGTTTGGTGTACTAACTACTAACATTTAACAGTTAACTTTGTTCGATCGAAAAAAAAAAAAAAAAGTATTGTTGTTAAAATTGATTTGTGTCTCGTTGTTAATGTTCTTATATCAATCATAGATCAAGTTTGAATTGTTAGTTACACTTTCGTTCCTTTATTTTTTCAGGTTTCAACTTTTATTGGTCACGCTTTCATTCCTTTATTCTTTTTCTTCTTCTAGTACTAATTATTTGGGCATAAATATTAAAGGTCCTTCCTTTAATCATAAATCAGGTTATAGTCGCTATTGATCGCACTTATTGTTGGAACCACAATTATAAATAATTTGATTTTAGACGCAATTTTTATGAATATTCACATTTTCTTTTTAATTTGATTATTCAATTTATATACATTGAGTTTTTTTTAGACAATAAGATCATTAGTACTTCAAATATATAATGTAATTATATTAATTAATTGAATTATAATGTAATAAATTAATTTTTTTTAATTATATATATAATTTAAAAATATATTTTAAATTATTTTATTTTGTTTATTTAATTGGACCCCCTAACTAAATTTATGGCTCCATCACTGCCTAGATGAACCAGTTTTTGACCAAACATATCACAAAAAATGTTTAAGTTGCCATTTATACACAACATACATTGACTTGAGAAACGCAACATTTTGGAATCCAATAGAGTTGGCAAAAAAAAAAAATTATTAATCGATAAATCTAAATCAAAATTTATCAACCCCGCACGCTATATATATATATATATACTTACTTTGTCCATGAGTACATAATAATAATATCTACATTTTCATTCAGAAATCAGAATGGAGTCAATTCACAAAGTTCGTGACTCTCAATTTAGAAACTTCAGCAATTCGCATTACAAATTTTGAAGATAAAGAAATAGCCGTGCCCAAACATTATCAGGTTCTCATCTCTGCCATTAAGATTTTTTAGAGGTGGTTTTTTTTTTTTTAATTTGAGAATTGCACGAAACTTCCTTATGATTCTCTAAAAAGAGTAATTTTTTGGTGAAACTTTTTCGTAGTATGAAATTTATACAGTCATAATTACAAACTAATACTCCCTCCGTCCCGTGATTACTGCAACACTTACTTTATTTGGACGTCCCAACATTACTGCAACACTCCCAAAATGGAAACAAACATAATATTAATACACTCACAACACCCTTATTTTATTCCACTCAAACCCACTTTATCTCACTTTACTTGGTTTGCGGTCCAATTTGTGTTTTGCAATCATGTTGGGACGGAGGGAGTATATATCACTACACTTATCAACCGAAATTATTACACTTATAAATTAAGATCATAATATTAAATGTTATTGGTGTTAGTTTATAAAAGTAGTGATATCAATTTCATACTATAAACAAGTTTCAAATGAGATTTTGTGCATAAAAAAAAGTTAATAATTTTATGTATTTCTCATTTCCTACTATGTCAATCATAGTACAATCTCAAAACTTTAATATTCGAAAAACCGATAGGCGGAAAATGGGGGGAATTGATAAAACCATAAACTTATGTTTCGAAAACTAGAAGATTCGGTTAATTTAATAATCCATAGGGAAAGTTGCACGTAATTTTCAAACTATAAGAGAATTTTACACAATATTTTCAAATTATAAGGGAGTTTCGTGAAATTCTTTTTATGATATGGACTATTTGGACCCATTAATGTTTACTTAATTAATTTTATTAAAAAATTCCTAAAAAAATGACCTTATAGAAAGTATAATGACAAGTATTATTTTCATGATATTTTGTACTTGTAGGATATGGGTAACGATTCAGCAAGCACGGGAATATTGGATAAGAAAGAAGGTGACGATGTTGATTATACTCCTCCCCATAGTCGTATCTCTCCTCACCATAATCATTATGTACCGCCTATTAAAAATTTAGACGAAGTGTATGATGTCGATTATACCCCTCTCCATGCTTGTGTCTCTCCTCACCATAATCATCCTGTACCGCCTATCAAAAATCCAAATAAAGTGTACAATGTCGATTATACCCCTCCCCATGATCGTATCTCTCCACACCATAATCATCATGTAATGCCTATCAAAGATTTAGAAGTGTATGATGTCGATTATAAACCTCCTTGCCACCATCCTTGCCCGCCACCGAAGTGCTAAATAGAAGGGCATGATGTTGATTATTTATGCTCCTCCCATGACCGCCCTGCAGTCCCGTCTAGTAAAAATCTAAAAAATATTAAGGAAATATCAATAAAGTATGTTGTTAGTACATTTAACTCCGACTAGTAATTCTCTCATGTGATAGATGCACAATCTGAATATTGATAAGTTTTTATGTGAAATTATGTAGTTTCATGATAATTTTTCATATTCATAAGATTTCGAAGTCATGACTTCTACCTCATACCTAAATCCTGAAACTAGTTTTTTTGGCATATTTGGGGTTAAAATTGTACATTATCAAAAAAACTAGGATGAAATCAATGAAAAAGTTAATTTTGAAGCTCAATTTATTTTATCCAGTAGTTGTAGGAACAAATATGAATTAAACACGATATACATAAATGATACTCCCTCCGTCCTATTTTACATCGCTCGTTTATTTTTTGGCTCATGTTTTAGCAAGCAAGTTGTTTATTAATATTTAAAAGAGATTTTTAAAGTGGGGTATGATAGTCATACCCCTCATCTATCCTACCACTCCTTAAAAGTTACTTTATTTTTTTAAATACTAATAAACAACTCGTTTATTAAAATACGAACCAAAAAATGAATGAACAATCTAAAATAGAACGAAGTGAGTAATTATTACTAGGAGACAAACGAAACGTGTGTGGAGAAAATATATGCTCCTTAAAGGAGCTCGATCCTACCTAGAAATGAACATTTGTGGGAATAAACTTAGGAGAGAAATGGAAACTGGTGTATAAAATTACCTCCACTCTTTTTATAGGTGTGGAATTAAGCTTGACAACAGGGCCGGGCCGAGGATAACTCCCCAACCCCGTTCTTTCGAAATTCGGGGCGGGGAATTCCCGCGAACCATTCAGGCAAAAAATCGGTCCCATTCCCCACACTGCCTCTTTTTTTTTTTCTAATTCTCACAATTTTAATACGAAAATATAAAAATTTAAAATACAAATTTAACATCAATAAAAATTAAGAAATAGTTCATTATCAACAAAAATTCAAAATATAAATTTGAGAGAGAATGCAGCTGTGACTTGTGAGATGCAGATTAGGGTTTAAATTTTTTAAACATATTATTTATTTATATATAAGTATATATTTATATAATTTTGATATGGAGCTTAATATTGAGCTCCTTATGGAGTCTAATAGATTTTTTACTAAGGAAGCATTCAAGCATGGATAGCAACAATTACTTAGCAAGTAAAACAGAGTCGGTCCTTAAAATTTTAGTTTCGGGATGAAAAAAAAAAGGAAATGGTTTAGAAAAAAGCAATGAGCCGCACCCAATTTTAATTGGAAGGGTGTATAAACTGTTGTTCTTTATGTTTCTTTCTAAGTTTGAGATTTATTTTTGTGATTGATTTTCTTTATTTATTCATTAGTTTTAGTTCTTTATTTAATTTATTTCATTAGTTTAGCAAGGATTTTTTTTAATTCTTTTCAAATAAATATAACATAATTTTCCTGGTACATACAATAGAAGATCAACATATATTATATAAAAAATAGAATTGTTGAATTTTCTTATTTAATTGTCTCTATACATATTAATAAAAAATACTATTAAGCATAAAAAAACTACATTCAACAGTATCCATTTTTTAATATATTTTTTTAAAAGTAAAAGCTTCAAAGAGTACGTAACACTCATGTGAACCAAATATTACATGAACTTTATCACTGTTATGTATAAAAACTATCATTGTTATGTACAAAAAAATTCATTGTTTAAAAATATAAATCATTTTTTAAATAGTGATTATTTTAGTGCAAAACAATGATAGTTTTTATGCAATATAATGGTAAAAGTTTTTATACATAACAGTGAAGATAAAAAAAAATCGAGAGTGGATCTCATGTGCATCCAGTATAACAAGTTGTATATTTCATTATAATAAGTTGCATGTTTCTAAAATATACTATGAATGCACGGTACACCTGGATGCATACAAGACAGTCGAAAATCAAATTAAAGGTGATCTCGAATTCATTTAAAAATTTTGTCAGTTTCAAAACGGCAGCAACAGTTTTTATTCCCCCCTCTGATTAAAAATTAGGGGTTGTTTTAATTTCCATTACCCATTTTCTAAATAATAATAATAATAGTAACTTTTTTTATTAAGCATAGAAATCTGGTCGCAATCTAATATTCTAATTAGGGATGACAACGGGTGCGAATTTGTCTAATCGCATAACCCATCCTGCCAGGATTTTCATGAACCCGCAACCCGCCCCATGAACCCGTCGGGTTTAACTCGTCCTGCTCATTTGATTTTTTATTATTTTTAAATTAATTTTAAATTAAATAATTTTAATTTAAATATATATATACTTAAAATAATATTTAATATTCATATAAGGCTTAAAAACGATATAAATAAGTTATATACATATAAATTTTAATTACTTAGAGGTCCATAAATGGACTTAACCTCACTCCTAAGTCCACATATTTTTTAAATTACTAGTAGGTCCATATAGAGTATTGAAAAACTCAAAATACCCCTCGACAAATTAAAACCCTAACAAATCAGATTTTCCCTCCCCATTCCAAATCCCTCTTCCCCATTTTCTGCCGCTCTCTCCCTCTCCCCCATTTCTCCTCTCTTTCTCTCATCTCTCACCGCGGCGGCGCCCTACCACTCCGAACCCCATTGCACCGCCCTACCACTCCCACCCCCACGGCGCCGCTGCGGCCCCTCTCCCTCACCTAGAAAATCGCCGTCCTACCACACCCAGAAACGCCCCACGCGCGACGAAGCCCATCCTCCCAACCGAAACCAGAACGGCGGCGCCGCCCCACCTCGACACTCGTGGCGCCGCCCCACCTCCACCTTCGCCGCACGACGACGCCACCCCGCGCCCTCTAGTTTGATTTTTTTTTTTTTTACAGACCTGTGTTTAGGTTTTACAGATATATAAT
Source organism: Stenogyne calaminthoides (assembly GCA_037126765.1). Taxonomy (NCBI): domain Eukaryota; kingdom Viridiplantae; phylum Streptophyta; class Magnoliopsida; order Lamiales; family Lamiaceae; genus Stenogyne; species Stenogyne calaminthoides. The sequence continues at coordinate 35,930,093 of JBBCBC010000015.1, forward strand.
TAGAGTTTTCAGATCGTGGGGCTGAATACTTGGATATGTTAGAAAATGCAAGGCTTTTGTAGTTCAGATGAAGCCTCTCTGCCTTTTTTTGCTTGAGCATCCAGTTTTTGTATTGTTTGGTTGCTGCGTTTCATTTTTTATTTTATTTTTTTGACTTTGGGGTTGCTAATTTTTGGTGCATAGTGTTTTCAGTTTTTGCTAATTTTTGAGTTCAATGAAGCATGGCACTGTTTTGTGTTTGAATTAATGGAAACTTCGATAGTGGGTAATTGTGTGTATGAGGATGTGTGGGTTCTTCTTGAGTTTCAGATGCATTCTCTCAAGTTAATTACGAATTTCACTTGAAGCAGATTGCATTTCGTTTTTGATGATGATGATTATTTTGATGATTTTTTTTGATGATTTTTTTTTTTCTGGATTTGATGAATATGAGGATGAATCTGTTGTTTGTGAAATTTTCTTGAATTGTTGTTGGGTTTTGGATGTGATGAAATTTGTTGTTGGGTTATAGATCTAATTTTTTGTAGATGCATGTTGGGGTAAGGAGCGTCGAGACAATATGCAACTCACTGAGTTTGTGATGGAGGAGCGTCCGAGTCACTATGCTGGGTCAATTGAGTCACGAAGTTGGAGATGCACAGGTTCATCATTTGATGAAAATGTGCATGTCGAATGAATATGTGCATCTTGAAATAGACTGAATATATGTAAATTTTGATTTTTTAGACTAAAAATATGCAAAATTTTGTAATTTCTGTAAATTTTTAGATTGTAGTATATGTAATTTTTTAGATTGTAAATTTTTATGTTTTAAATATGTAAATTCTTTATATATATATTTTTTTTTTGAAATGTAAATTTCTATAATTTTTCAATTCTAATATGAATTTTGAGATTTTAGATGTATAAATTTTGGTATTTTTATCAATTTTTATGATGAATATGTTCATCAATTTGATGAATATGTGCATGTCGAAATGAAGTACAAAAATGTGTAATTTTAATATTTTTTGCAAATTTTGTAAATTTTTAAAATTTTTATATAAAATTTTCAAGTTGTAATATTTTTTTTTAATTGGATTTTTGTGAATATATAATTTTGTATAAAAAATGAATTTTTTATTATGTTTTTTGCAACATATAGATGAATATAAGAAAATAAGGGTATGTTGATTATTTTGTAGGATAATTTTGGACTTAAAAGTAATAATAGGTTTGGATGGACCTAAGAGTAAAAGTCAAATGAGTTTTGGACCTATAAGTCAACCACTCAAATTTAAATGCATTAATTCGAATATAAAATTCGAATATAAAATTCATAAATATATAAAATATATTACTGTAATATTTTAATAAGAAAGGTTCAGATGTATGTTTGTGAGGCGGGTTCTATAAAAACCACGACCCACCCCGAGCTCGCTTGACCATGTTCAAAACTCGCCTCCTAATGGGTGAGTTCAATCTTGAGTTCGGGTTTAAACTTGCTCCATTGTCATCCCTAACCCTAATCTAATTAATAAGTGAGTCTTGTACACCCAAGTGTATCGTGCACTCATAATACATTCTAGATCATAAAACTTGTTATATTGAAAAGTACAATTTATTTATATGGTGCACCTAAATGCATACGAGACTTAGCCTAATTCATAGGTTAATTAACTTTTATGAAATATAAAAAAGGGTTAAAACGCAGCGTATATATATATGCGCGCGAATCCATTCCCCAAAAGAAAATAGTGCTCACGGACAAAAAAAACATGTACAAATAAGCCGCAAAATTACTTTTTTTTTAAAAAAATTAGTAATCATAATACATTAAATCGGTCGTTTTAAGTTTTTTTAGTAATTTAAATGTGTGTTGCAGTTTTTTTAATGATATTGATAATGATTATGTATAGATGTTTTGGTAGTAGAATAGGAATGATAAATGCATATTTCGTGCATGATTCATATGTGCACTTAATGATTATTTTCATATTTATTTTAATAAATTAGTAATTATTCACATTATATATTAATGAGAAAATTACTAGAAGATTTCAATTTGGCCACAATATTGTTAAGAGATTCCAAGACTTTTTATAATTATTAAGAGATTTCAATTTATAGTGTTATGACATTCTTACCCCCATTTACCCCACATATCAAAACAAAACCTCACCCCTCTGTAAAAACAAAACCCTCTCTCTCCTCACTTCAAAACCCAAATCCACGTTTCCCCTCCCCCTCTCCTCCTCCCCCAACTTTCTCTCTCCTCCATTACCATTTTTCATCTCTCTCAACTTCCCCTTCATTAGATTTTATCGTATATTAAATCACGATTCGCATGTATTTTTAAGATATGTGTATGACGGATGATATCTCTATGGGATTTTGGATGCGATATGCAATGTATGACGATGATATATGCATGCCGAAGAAGATGGAAGTATGTAAATTTCTTCAGGATTTCGAGGATTTCGATGAGAATATGTAATTTTTTTATTTTAAATATGTAAAATTTGGTATTTAATCTTTTTAGATATAAAATTTTGAATGTGTATATATAACATAATTCTATTTGAAATTATCATCCTATTTTAAATAAAGAAAAATATCCAAAAATTATCAACAACTCCCTTATTGTACAATACATATAAGAAAATTTGGAATAAATAAAGAAAAATAGACACAAGATAAAATATAAATAAATAGATACAAGATAGAAAATAGGAGCAAGAAGACAAAAAAGTAGTAGCAAGAAGACTCATTAAGGGCATTTATGTAATTCAATCACCTTTTGGAACCTTATAATAATGTTTTAAAAAGTTGGAACCTAGTAGTAATAAATGAGGTCAAATGAAACCTAATAGTCATTCACTCTATATTAATTAGTAAATATATTTAAATTCTTTTAATAAAAGAATTATTTTGATAATAAAGATTAAAATTACATTATGAAAAAGAAATTTTATTTAATTTAAAAGTTCAATTTACGGAAAAGAAACGTAAAGTTAATTCATTTATACTAATTCTCAAACACATCTATTTACATGAATAGTAAAAGTACAGTTTTATCAGTTTCCAATACTTCAAATTAAGATGTTGAAGATCACAATAACCTAAATCATGAAGGAGGAAAGAAACCCAATTAAGTAATTTTTTTTTGCACATTTTAATTAGCTAATTACACTTGAAAGAAGAAAGATTGTGTTATGTTTGCTTTTATAGTGAAAACAAAGATTTGTGAAACAAAATATACCAACCATTTGCATGTAGAGATGTCAGCTACGAAATGGAGAGAAATCTATACATTTATAAAAATACAATAGTTTCCTGAAAAAAATTTCCTTTTCATTTTTCCAATCCCTTTCTCTCTCCAATATACAATAATATTTATCTATTTTTTTAGGACACTCTCCCTCTCTCCACTATTTAATTAAAATATGTTTTGAATTAACATTTTTAGTGATTTTATTTATTTATTTTGTATAAAATTAATTTAATATATTCAAATTTTACAAAATTGATATGATAAATCATTAAATTGAGAAAAATATCAATATAATTTTTTTTAATCAATTTAATAAATTTTAAAAAAAATCAATCTTTTTTTAATTTTATTGATTTTATAATTGTTCTTTTCTTGACGCAATATTATTTCACTAAAGTAACGGGTATTTTGCTATTTATTTCATAAAATCATTGATTTTTAGATGAGTTTTATTTAAGTAGATTTAAGACAAACATCTTTTCTAATTATGTTTCACGTTTCTTTTCTTCTTCAAATATTCAATTTACTTAATTGTTTATCATATTATAAAGTGTCTTACTATAAGCTAACAACATTATTTATGTTGATAAACATTATAATTTTTTTAAAAATACAATATGTAATTAAAGTTTCAACACACTACACTTTATCTTATATATAACGAATTGACAATCTAATAATAATATACATAAATAAGAAAATAAATTATCTATAGAATTATTATATTAAAATAGAATTTTGTTCGTATGAGAATATCTCATTCGTGGGACAAACATTCACTTTATATTTGGGTCATAGAAGTACTTCTCGAATTAGGTTGGAGTTCCACACATTAATCATTTATCACATTATATAGTAAATAAGACCTGTCGAGCAACGCTCGGGTGAAATACTAGTATTGATAAGGATCAAGAAATCGAAATGAGCAAAGAACGTAAGAAACTGATCATCCCTGTGTTTCATAAAGATATGCTTACATGTTTTTTCATAAAGATTAAAAATTAAAGTTATTATAGTTAGAACTAGTATTTTCATAACTCGATTGATTTGTGATAGTCCTATGTGGATTAATAAAGATCTTGTTCGTGGTATGAACCATTAACACTCCTGGTGAGTTGTAACCCTAATATTTTTTTTTTAAAGTTATTATAGTTAGAACCTGTGTTTGTAAAACCGGATTGAACCGGGAACCCGCCATGAAACTGATCTGATTATCGGAAAAAAAAATTTATTGCCAGAATTGATTGAACCGATTTTTTTGTTTTGTTAATTATTTATTAATTTTAAACTTAATCCTAATTTCTATCATCGCTATTTTTAATTTTAGTATTTTAAGTTGTGTTTTTTGTCTATAACTCTATTATGTTTATTTTAAAAAATTTAAGGCATATTTATTTTATTTTTTAATGTAACATAGTTACTTCTGTATGTTTTAAAAAAAAATAAGTAGCAATTTTTCCCGCATGTTTTTGTTAAATCAAACTAGAAGGGTTGTTCTTTATACGTGAAAATTAATTAAGAGACGTCTTAAAAATAAGTGAATAAATTACTATCTTTCGCAAATTACAATCTAATCCCAACTTTTGAATTTTGATAATTAAAACTTGACTTTAACAAATTTTTTTTTTTTCGCAATTCGAGCTCAGTGTAGAATATCTTTTGATGGTAATTGGCATACCATCTTGAAAAATTAAACAATTTTATTCCACCTTAGAATATTACTCCTTCCGTTCCAATTATATAGGTTGATTGAGTTTTACACATATATTAATTTTTTTTTTTGAAAAGTAAATTTCACAAGTGAAATTTCTATTATAACATTATAAATGATTGTTATAGTTTACAATATAATTTAATGTATAAGGTTATGTTAGTAAATTAATTAAAAAAAAATACTCAATATGAAAACAAGCTTAAATATTTGGGACATTCAATTAAAGAAAAAAACAAGTCTATATAATTAAGAGGATGAGAGTGTATATTGTGTTTTAGTTTACACACATAAATGCTTCAATTTTTTGTCAAATAAGTTTTATTATACTAAATGATATCATAATGTTACAATAAATATGAGGCCAAATGCGTTGTGTTGGAAGTTGGAACAACGATATTAGTTAGGTTAAAAACCAAGTAAAAAAAGAAAGGATATGAGTTTTCTAAGCATTTAAGTCAAGATCAGACGCTTTATATAGTGATTTGAAAAATATCTTGAATTGTTATATTAAAAAAAAAACGATTTTGTTTATATTAAATTACGAACTATTAATATGATAAAATAGTTACATGATTTAATATAAATAAATTGCATCTTTCAATATAATAAATTATTTATTTTTAAAATGCACTATAAATGTATCATCCCTTGTTACACATAACACCCACCCAAATTAAAAAAAAAAAAAAAAAAACATAGATACATACAAGTAAAGTTCATTTTATTCTCTTTTGAAAAAAAGTTGATTTTATTAGGCTAAAAAAATTGCAAAACCTTTGATCCATATCATGTTCTGTGAGATGGGTTCATAATTTTAAAAGGCATCCACCAATTTGGGAAATGGCGCTACTGAGATCAGCTTTCACTCCCATCTTCACCGCCATTCCCACAAAAACGAACCCCCCAAAACAATTTCTATCGACAATCGCCAATTCTCTCGCACAGCAGCAATGCCCACAAACTGTTCGACGAAATGCCCCACTGTTACACCTCCACACCCTCCCCCCTGCATCCGCCTACATCCACCTCCCTTTCTGCCGCAAACGCTGCCATTACTGCGATTTCCCCATCATCGCTCTCGGTGCTTCCTCCACAAACCTTAATTTCGACGACCCTCGAATTTCGAACTACATCGAGGTTCTCCGGAGAGAAATATTGGCTACGGAGTTGAATTCCGATTGCGCGCCGCTTGAAACTGTGTATTTGGGCGGCGGGACGCCGTCGCTGGTGCCGCCGCGGCTGGTTTCCACCGTTCTGGATGCGCTGTCGTCTAAATTTGGGGTGTGTGGAAATGCGGAGGTGTCGATGGAGATGGATCCGGGCACGTTTGGTGAATTGGAGATGAAGGAGTTGATGAATTTGGGGGTGAATAGGGTTTCGTTGGGGGTTCAGGCGTTTCAAGATGAACTGTTGAAGAATTGTGGGAGGGCGCATTCGGTGGATGAGGTTTTTGAAGCTGTTGGAATTGTGAAGGCGTGTGGGGTTGGGAATTGGAGTTTGGATCTTATTTCTTCGCTTCCTTATCAGACTTTAGCCATGTGGGAGGAGAGCTTGCGGCGAACTGTTGAAGCTGAGCCCACTCATGTTTCTGTTTACGATTTGCAGGTTGAACAGGGCACCAAATTTGGAGTTCTGTAAGTCGAAATTCCACTTGGCGGATGTGAATTAAATGTTTAATTGTTGCAGATAATTCAACTTTTATTCCTGCAAGTTTCCGTTGTCATGCTATTGTCTGCTTATTTTCTGGTTTATGCTGTATACGCTAAAAGGTATTAGTTGTTTTACTAAAAGGTATTAGTTGATCAATATTAGTTGTTTTCACAGAACAGTATTAGTTGAAGTGTTTGTGGATGGATTTTTTAAATTTGCTCTAATTTCGGTGGATTTGAAGTTCATTAATTACAAATTCTTGCATTTTAAATCCCTCAATCCAAACACATCTTGTTTTGAAATATGCTCATATAAGATCAGTTTTCTGCAAAATATTGACCTTATGAGTAAACGTAAAGCTAGGAATTCATCAAGCACCAGGAGATAGACTTTGATCAAAATGCTTGTGTTTTTCAGATATACCCCAGGTGAATTTCCTCTGCCTTCAGATAATCAATCTGCAGAGTTCTACAAAACAGCTTCAAGAATTCTAACAAATGCAGGCTATGATCATTACGAGATCAGCAGTTACAGCAAGAGTGGTTATCGGCAAACACAATAGCACATACTGGAATGGCAAACCTTTCTATGCTTTTGGACTGGGTTCAGCTAGTTACATCAATGGAGTAAGGTTTTCAAGGCCAAGGAAGCTAAAGGATTACGTGAAATATGTGCAAGATTTGGAGGATGGGGTTGATCGTATCCAGGATGGTATTGTGGAATCTAAAGACTTAGCAATGGATATCATTATGCTCTCTCTCAGAACAGCAGATGGCTTGGATTTGAAGTCTTTCAGGGAAGCTTTTGGTGATTCGATTATGGTTTCCATTTTAGAGGTGTATAGACCTTATTTGGAAAGTGGGCATGTTATATGCATAGATGAGGAAGGAAGAAATGTTGGAGTAAATGAAATTATATCCTTGGTATCAAATGAGAAAGTGGGGTTTCTTCGATTGAGTGACCCGGATGGTTTTTTGCTGTCGAACGAGTTGATATCGCTTGCGTTTGGTGCCATAGGTTGATGGCTTGTTTGATCTCACTTGTTGTAGCCAAGATTTTATTTTGGGTTCTGCCCTCTGTGATAGAATGTGTACAGTATTTACCTTCTGTGGTTCCTCTTTTGTTCGCTTAACTGGCATAATTTCTACAAATATGTTTTTAGGATAATTGTAGAAAGAACTCACCTCCCTCTCAAAGCTTTTAAACGCCACCTGGACATTTGTGAGTGCGTTTTTTGTTCATATGAAGCACAATTGTTTAAAAAATACTTGATTTTTAACGATGACACTTCATATGCACAATAGTAATAATGTGTACATGATAGTGACATTTCACGTGTTCAACATTAATGATACATATACACAATAGCGACATTTTATATGCCCAACGGTAATACTTAAAGAATCGCTACTTTATATGACCAATTAAACGGTATCTTGAAAAAAAAAAAAAGTCATCAGAATTTAAGTATAAGTATGTAAACTTAAGTATATAGAAATTTTTTCCTATCCATTTTTAGATATTTAATTTGACATCAAATCCCACCATATATAAAATCAAAAATTTTAATCTATTGAGATACAGAATGTTTCTTTTCTTCTCTCTTTTTCTTTTAATTTGAATGTATATTTAAAATATGTTTCAGTCACAAGTCACCCGTCATATCACATTATGCCCTTCGTACAAAAAAAAAAAATCAAATATACAACCATGCATCGCACTGAGAATTTCTAATTTAACTACTAAATAACATGTATGTTACATCAATAAAAGCTTTAGAAAAAATATTATATAGTCTACATAATGTAGATGTTACAAAATCAAGAAAAGAAAAATCTGCACAAATTTCATGCTATGCAAATCATCTGATGTTGCTGATGGTTCGTGGCGAATGCACTTCACCTGAAGAATGCAATGGAGAACGAGATCATGTCCGCGCTGCTCTAATACTTAGTGCCAACAAGTTTACCTTAAACATAACATGAGCGAAATTGCAGTGTTAAATTCATTTGCCTATTATGAAAATTGATCAGTTTAGTTGCACAAGAACTTGCATGAGAGCGTCTGAGGCGTGGTAACTTTACAGGTTTTTGTGATATTCTGAAACTTGGTTTTTGAAAAGTATCACAAAAACATGCAAAAATGTCACGTCTCATGCTCTTCTTCCTGCGCACTTGGTGACTATGCCACTAACATTTTAGCTGGAATTACTCTTTTAAACCAGACTGAACCAATGATAATTGATATATGTAAACGTATTCCAAAATAAGTGGAAATATAATCAGAAAATCTTCCAAAGTGTAATGCTTATAAGGCTGCAAAAGTGTGTTGGTGAACAAGCAGTGATCTGTTTAGGTCCGTTATAACTGATTTACATGTTTTTCGATTTTAGAACAGTATTAGTTGTCTCATTAAAATGTATTAGTTTGTCAGTATCAGTTGTTCCATTTAAAAGTATTAGCTGTTATACTATAAAGTGATAGCTACTTAATCAGTACAACTTTTGCACATAAGATCAACTCTTATAGGAGTAGTCCTCCTCTGAAATGGGGGCACGCTTTTTCTTATTTAGAAAGAGATGCTGCCTAATCTAGGAAGGAAGGAAACCGAACAAGAAATCATAAAAAGACCAAATATGACCCCTTCCTTTTGTTTTGTTTTATATCTTATGTTGCAAAAGTAGAGAATAGTAATTACCAAGTGCCATCAATAGGGCTTTGGTTTTCTCCCAGGTTTTGAGACGCGCTTAAGCAGTGTCGGTCCTTTTCTCATTTCCCTGCAACATTTAGACAGAGCAATGAGAACTTTATACTGAAACCATTGTATGCAAGTTTACATTTAAAGAGTCGAACAGTACCGCTTGAAAGAAGTAGACAATGAGGTAAAATATAGGAAGGAACATCAAAATCAATATTGAAGTCGCCATGTAGAAGATGTTAGTATGCTTCTGCAAAAGCAACAAACGGTATGCACATAATCAGCAGAAAACAGAAAAAAATCATAAAAGAGAATCCAAAAGAAAACCAGCAGAGTAACTCCGTCGACCCCCCCCCCACCCACCCACCCACCACAACACACACACACTACTATTGCTACTAAGCTACTAACTTGACTGTTTGCAAACTCTACAAATAGCTTCTAGAATCACTTTTTCTTTTTTTAAAAGCTGTGAGTAGCTTTTGAAAAAAAGTGATTCTGTACTTAAATTTCCCATTACTCTCTTCACCCTTTCTCCCATTACTCTTCCTCCCCCAAAATTTAAACCTTTTCCCAAAAAAAAAAAAGAAAGAAAACTGCAATGCTGATACTCGGGTATGAAGGAGCAGCAACTTACCTTGCCTCCCCTAGAAAAAGGCTTTCTTCCTCTTGAACACGTGTGGGCATCACAAAACTGGCGTAAAAAGAATTCTGGCAGGACATCCACAAGAATGTCATAAGAAAACATAAAAAACAAACCTATTTCATGCTTTTAGGATTACGAAAAAGGCATAATGCATCAAAATATCCCCAAACTATCAACTTTTGTTTCAATAGGTCCTAAATTATTTTTTGTTTTAAAAGGCCCTTTAAGTATTAACCGTATTAAGTTATTAACCAAGGTTTGAACCACTTAGCTAATCTCTATATAAAAAACATGATACTGAGGTTTAAAGTTTAAAAAACACGATACTCATCTCTATATAAAGACTGCCTTAACTAGGGTAGACTCACTTTGCTACACTATTAATAAAAATCTCTTTTTTATTTTCTCTCTTTCTCTATGACTGCTCCACATTTTATGTTGCGTTGATGATTTGATTTCAGTACTTCACGAGAAGATCCATTTTCACTCATTAATTAATAATATTGTAAATTGATGTTGTATTAGAAATAGAGAAGAAAATAGGAGCGGTCACACCACGGTTCATGAAAGAAAATGAAATACAATTATAGGCTCAAATTAAGACTAATCTCTATATAAACACCGCAGTATCTAAGGTTTGAATCACTTTGTTACACTGTTAATAAACATCTCTTTTCTTTATTTTCTCTCTTTCTCTATGACGCTCCAAATTTTATGCCTAATCTCTATATAAGACCGTATTTACTAAGGTTTGAATTACTTTGCTACACTGTTAATAAAAATCAATTTTCTTTAATAAAAGTCTATTTCATGCTTTTAGGATTATAAAAATGGGCACCGTGAAGCCGAGATGCTGAGGGGCCCGCGTTAACAGGAAAACACCTGTTTGCAAGATCCTGAAAACAGACATCACATATTAACAAATGTATAGCAAATATGTTTTATCAAAATATAAGGAATAGAAAAATGACCTCACATAAGTGATGGTTTCTTGCAGCAGCAGCAGGATTACACTTGGTCTTACGAGATCCCGTGCTCGCTACGTGATCACAATGTAAAGCTCCACATATATCTGCCAAGCAATTGCTTTGGCTCTGAATGCATAGAAAAAGTGAGTTACACATACTGTTCAATCAAAACAACTAATATTGTTCAGTAAAAACAGCTAATTCTAACCAACTAATACCTTTTAGTAAAACAACTAATACCATTTAAAAATGCACTTGAATTGCATGGCGCAACTGGTGCATAAAAATATTTGACAAGTATCTTGTGGAAAATCATAGCTTCAATCTAAAATTCAGGCATACAGTATAGGGAAAAGGATCACATGTTTCAATGGAAATCATAAGTCATAACGTTAATTTAAATTCATTTAACAAAATCATGCTGCATAATATAAAGCCAGGGGCAGGGGAATTTTCTGGTACGTAAAGCCATTTAAAATGGTTTGCATCATCAAACCGGATGCAATAAATAAATAATTGTAAAAAAGAAATGTAATTTAAATGATTCATTGGCTTTCTTAATGTTATGAAGTCAAAAATGAGGGATGCATAACTTTTTGAGCTCAATAACACCCACCAAAATCTGAATCAGGAAGATTGACACCCCCCCTCCCCTCCCCAAACAATGAATTTCAAATCTATGGATATGATGAATCCTTCATAAATCCAATTTGAATCCAAAAAAGGATTTCAAGTTGATGGATCCAAACATTGCATATAAAATCACTAAAATGAGAGAATATCAATCAATTATTTGGTAACACAACAAAACAATCAATGAGTAGAACCTATGATTAGCATTCTAAAAGATTAAGAAAGAAAAAGACAATGTTACGTACAACATTAAGAAGATTGTAGTGCCTGTTGTCAAAATGCTGATCCAAAAACTTTTCTGCTCGGAATATTTTCTTACAATATCCACATTGCCATTCGCTTATGTCTACATGAATCTTGTGTTCCTCTTGGTCCCTGAACACATCATTGCTAGGATGAAGTCGACATTGGGGTGGAAGTTGAAACTTCTCTTTTTCAACAAAAGGCATAAGATACTGCAAAAATACACTTCAAAATAAAAAATAAATAAATAATACACATTTGCACGGGTGTTTAGCAGTCTTTGGATACCTCATCTATTATTTTCCAGGCTGCTCGACTCCTTTCTCTGGAACAATGAACTTCATGTTGTTCGTCTATAAGATTTCTAAATAAAACAATAAAGTAGAAATTAAACACCAATATGACCACCAGATGCAAGGAATTGATATATAGAATCACTTTGTATTGAAACCTTGCATGTGGAATTTTTTTAAATAAGTGGTTTTCAAAATTGAACACAAGATCCTTTATCTAGTTCGAGTATACTATAGACATTATGGCCTTCAACACAACATGTACCCAACCTATTTGAACTTTGCTACCAGAAAAGTTTAAGTTTAAGAAAATCAAAATGAAGAAAGGAAAAAAGAGCCAAGGAATAGGATAGGCCATGAAGCCTTGTCGAATTCTGTGTGGAAATTTCTACATTTCAGATATTTGTGTTTCACTTTTTTCTTCTTTAGTTTTAATTCCCTCTTTTCAATTTCAGTTTCGCTAAAAGGGCTGGAATTATAATCACTCGGTTTTACTTTCCAATTTGTTGCCAAAAGTGAACTGACAACGGATCTCCAGACGCAATGCTAACAGTTTCCAAGTTACGAATTAAAGGCTTCGTGGATAATGGTAGGCAAAATGTACATAAGGAACTTCACCTTCTTCTAGCGGGTTTATATCATCCACTAGCAAATGATTCTAACATGACAAGTATTCAGTCCTCCCAACTGTCTCTTTTTCATACTAGTGATAACAAAACAATGCCATATTTCTGGGTTATTACAGAATTTGCCATTCTAACCACGTGTATCTTAAGAAGATGTTTCCATCTTTATTATTTAATAAAATTTCCAAACTCTACATTGTAATATTCAAATATATGAACATGTTCCTTTTGAATGACATACAATGACATTTCACGGACCATCTAGAATCAAGAAATATATTTGGTTCAAGATGATCTTTAACTATTGATGCCTAACTTGAGGCATATTGCCCATGAAAGGGAAAACTGAGGTTGGCCATCCACAAAATGATCTGAAACAAAGAGTTGGTCTCTTGTGCACCAGTTGCACGGTTCAATTTGTGCATAATTATCACTGTTTAGTAAAACAACTAATACTTTTTAGTGACAAATAATAATTTTTAAAAATACAGAGTATACAATTTTCGCCCTTCCCCGAAGGTGATTTGGAAGAGGAAATTAATGGAGAATTCACATGGTTTCAAGAGATACAATGAATCTAACGAGGTGTGCAACTGCAAGTTATATAATGAAATAGACAGTTTCCTTGATCTTGGTTTGACAGGTTTGCAGAGGTTGTAAGGAGATCATATTTAACACCAATTTTATCCTATGCTGTTCGAGAAGACACTCAAAATGGGAAAAAGAAGGCATTTACATAGTTTACATCAACGGATCAATTTTACAGAGATTAACACATTACAGTGATGACACAATTCAAAGAAAAGCTAACCCAGGAAAAGGGTTTCGGAGATCCTTAAAAATTTCCTTAACATTGAATTGGCTTCCTTAACGAATGAACAATTTATAAGATATACAAAATCCTGAAAACGTGAACAGAGAATGTTACCTCGAAACACCAACATCAACATCCTGTAGCAAAAAGGGAAAGGGTAAATTGGAAGTGTTAACAGAAGGAGAATAAGTTAAAGCGTATAACCAAGTACTTATTATACCAACAGAGGACAATTACAGAATGCCGCAATGATAAATTTCACACACAACTTCCTGCAACTTAAATGTGAACTAAATAAGGACAAGGTGAAGACCCTCAATGTTTTATTTCACTCAAAAATCTAAGGTTTCCTTCCATAATCAACCACATCTACCCAACTTCCTCATACGGACTTTAATTTAAGTTCTAGGTCATTAGATGGCTTCTATTAAGTGCTTTTCTAAAAAGTTACCAAGATTATTGAATATAGATAACGTTTGTGCATAAACCTTTTCTTGATCTAGTTCATAATCCTACATCGAATAGTTTGCACGCTGAATTCTACGAAATTACAGAAACCCACAAGATTAAAAACAATAACAATAAAAAAAATTCGAATTTCAACATTAATTACATCACAGATACAAAGTTAAAGATTCTCCTTTTGTTTTTGAGGGTTTGGAGAAAAGGATTACCTGGTTAGATTGTGAGTGAGAGAGGGGCAGCAGAGTGATTATGAGTAGAAAAATAGTGTAAATCATCTTTCTCACTAAACCCATCATCAAAGATTTATGCGCCCCAACAGAATCAGTACTAAAGAACATTCGCAGTGTGCAATCTTGTTGGTTAAACACCAAAAGCTTAAAGGGTTTACAGCAATTTAGTGGGAATTTAGTTTATTTCGCTCAATTTTTACTTTACTTCTGTTAATAAATTGGCATACGATTGATTTTGTTGAGGAAGTAGATATCTCATGTATATTTTTTTTCAAAAAAAAAACATCTCATATATATCCAATTATCCACTATATATTTGGTCAATGATAATAGTGCGCGGTTACTTACCCTCACAAAATTGCTTAGTTCATTCACTTTTTTTTTATTGTTTAGTTCACCCACTTTTTATTTTTAACAATTTATTTAATACAAAATATTACTCCATACTATTTTTATAATTAAAAAATAAATATAAATTTACTAAATATACTCTCTCGCTTTTACATCCACATCAAAATCTCATGCTTTTCATTTTTTTTCTATACCAGAAACAAAAATATAAACTTTAAGATATTTTGAGTTTGGAAGACGAAGAATATTCGTGAATTAAATCGAATCACAAAAATTAATTACTTTGAAAAAAATTCATACACATGAATTTAATCAAATTACAAAAATTAATTACTTTAAATTAAAATTCATAAATAATACTCCTCTGTGTTCGTTCTTTTTAATGGGATTTACAACAACACTAATTTAAAATAAATTCAATATGATCTTTTGTTTTGATTTTTTTTCTTCCAAGGGTATTGCTACAAAGAATTGTGGGATTGTTGGGGGTGTTATTCATGTTTATACTAACACCGATAATAGTTATGTGGACTACGGTGCCATTCTTGAATTCAATAGGCTCAATTTCATTGTTTAATTTCATTGTTGCAGTGAGAAACATTGAATTAGGATTTCTGCATAAACAACGATGGAGAGGGTTTTTATGGCAGTGGGTATATTAATTAATAAAGTGGGTGTAAATATTATATTAAGGGTTATAGTTGTAAATTTTTAAGAAGTGTATTAATTTTTTTAAATAATTAAAATATATGGTGGGTTAACTTAGTAATGGGTGAACTAAGTAAATTAGTGGGTGTGGCTATGATAATATAGATATTATGAAGAATCATATTTTCACAATATTTAAAAAAAATATTGAAAATATCATATTGAAATACAATATCCATATCGGTTAATTTGAAAATATATATATGTCTATTTAGTACAATATAAATTAAAATGAAAAGGAGTTGAAAATTTATAGTTAAAAATTAAAATGAAAAGAAGTTGAAAATCTGTTGACAACTGCACAAAGGCGAAACGGGAAAATTCGCTCCCAATATGTGTTACTTGTTGTGTCACTATTAATTCGGCCCAAGCCCGTTAATATTCAATGTGATGATTTTTTTTTATTAATTCAATGGTGTAACTTAGTGGTTTGAGTATTTACTTAAAACACTAGATTACTAGTCAAAAGAAAAAACAGATAAAAATTATAGGGGGAAGCGGATAAAAATTGAGAGCATGTCGTTTTTTTCATACAATAACATACCTAGGCGCCTAGCTTTCATGCCAAGGGTTAATTGCAGAAGTGGTCTCATGTGAATTTTGTGTTTGCAGTTTAAGTCTCATGATAATTTTGTGGTCATTTTTTGTACATAAATTATCCCAACCGTTAAGTTTCTAACGGTTTCCGTTAACTTTTTCAGCTAATACTAAAAATTTAATTTATATAATAGAATAAAATTTTAAATTAAAAATTAATAGTAAATTTATATAGTGAATTTAAATATGATTACAAGCACAATAAATATTTTTTAAACTAAAATAATTTATTTAAAATTTGAATATTAAAAAGAAATATAAAATCTATATATAAATACAAATATAAAATCTATATATAAAATAACATTTACAAATTAAATAATATTTTTTTTAAATAAAAAAAATCAGTAAATAATATAAAATACACAAAAATAAATATGTTTAAACTAATAATAAATTATGTATAATCTAAAAAATTTAAAACATTGCTAAAAATTTAAAACCTTGCTAAAAATACACAAAAAATAATTTGTTTCAACTAAATAAACCCTTGCTAAAAAATTTAAAAATGTAGAATTTGTACATAAATACAAATATATTTATGTAAGATTTAAAATAAAATATTATATATATACAGAAGTGATATAGAACCAACTATCTGATTTTTTATAGAACCATATTAATGAGGTGTCATATCAACTCATCATCCACATAATTAATTTTAATTAAATAAATTATAAAATATTTTATAATATACTATACCCTAAATCAGGAACCCTGAACCCTAAATCATGAACCATTCGGGCGGGTGAACCATGAACCACTCAGGCCGGGTAAATTTTTTTTTGAACTGAACTGAAAAAATAAAACTGAATTGATTTTTTTTTTACTCGGCCCGAGTGGTTCGTGGTTCACCCGACACGAATGATTCATGATTTATGGTTTAAAGTTCATGATTTAGGGTATAGTACATTATAAAACATTCCATAATTTATTTAATTAGAATTAATTATGTGAATATGAAATTGCATCGACACCTCATTAATCCTGCTCCATAAAAATAGATTGATGATTCTATATATTACTCTATATATATAATTTGTAAAAAAAAAATCAACTAAATAAAAACATACATAAATTTTAACGTAATAAGAAGAATAATTATAAAATATGAATATTAGTTAGAATTTTTATTTGAAAGTTCTAAAATTACTCTAAAAACTATGAATTATAAATTAATGTAAAAAATCAAACAATATAAATAGTCTTTATATTAATTATATTTTTATAAATTTTAATTTTAAACTATTCTAATAAACTATGAATTATAAGCTAATTATATAATTTTTTTGGATAGTTTGATATACTAAAAAATTAAATTAAATTTATTTTAAACTAAATAATAATTTATATTTAAAAAACTAATTTTTTGAGACCAAAAGTGCAATTAACGATGCGTGTGTACCGTTAAAAATGGACGAAAAAAATCTTGTGAGACTAAATTTGTCGAAAAAACCAATTTCGTGAGAGCATCATGCTAATAAAATAAAGCGAAATGCTGTAGAGAAGCACAACATACCATTACCATGTCATTTCAGTTCGCCGGAAACCATAATTTCCGACGGTAAAATTCCCATCGAATTCCCTAGTATTTCGATTCAAGCGGCAATCTACGAAACACGAATTCCCAAAACCGACTCATCGCGTTATGCTTCTCTTCAAGTCTACCAATCGAAGTTTCCTCACCTCAGTATTCCGTTTGAACATAAATTACTGTATTTTTTTGCTACAAAGAAAGCCCTTCTGCTGCAATGAGGAAACCCACTCACTTGAAAAGTCCCTCATCTCCATCTTTCTTGAAAAACACTTTTGTCTAGAATCCCCTGTGCTTCAAGAATTAAGTCCAAAGCTCACTCCCAAAGTAGTTGAATCCGTCTTGAAATCTTTCAGAGATTGGAGATTAGCGATGGTGTTCTTCAATTGGGCTTCGAGTCAAGAAGGGTATGCGCACAGTTGTTATTCTTATAACGCCATGGCTGCAATCCTCTCAAGTGCTCGACAAAATGCCCCACTGAAGGATCTCGCGGTAAATTTAACACAATCCCGTTGTTTTTGGACACCGGGGGCTTTGGGATATTTTATAAGGTGTTTAGGTAGTAGGGGTCTAGTTGAAGAAGCTAATTCTTTGTTTGATCAAGTTAAATTATCTGGAATTTGTGAGTTAAATGTCTATAGCTATAACTGTTTGGTGGAGGTTTTTGCTAAAAATGGTGATATTGATTTGTTGGAGTATAGGTTGGATGAAATGAGAAAATTGGGTTGGTTTATTGATAAGCATGCTTTGACGCCGGCGTTGCAGTGCTACTGCAATGCTGGAAAGTTCGATAAGGCTTTGATGGTTTTTAATGATCTGAATGAGAAGGGGTGGTTGATCAGCATATCTTGGCTATTTTGGTTCTTTGTTACAGCAAGAACGGAGAGGTCGATTTGGCTTTTGAGTTGATCGATTGGGCTGAGGGGAATCTCAAGATTAGCTTGAATGAGAAGACGTTATGCGTACTAATTCATGGCTTCGTGAGGGAGAATAGAGTTGATAGAGCTCTAGATTTATATCATAAAATGAGAAAACTTAGATACCTGCCAGATGTTTCTATTTATGATGTGCTAATTCGAGGTTTGTGCAAGAATAATGAGATAGAAAAGGCCAAGATGCTGTATATGAACATGCGGGTTTCTGGGCTTTTTCCTGATCGGTCGATAATTTCCCAGCTTTTAATGTGTTTAGAACAGAGAGACATGATTCAGTTGCTTGAAGATACTTTGATGGAATTGGATGTTGGTAAAAGGATGCCACTTTATAGTTCTATTTTGACAGGTCTCGTTAATGGTGGATATGCTGATAAAGCTTATTATCTGCTGAAGGCAGGATCTGGTATGAAGGGATATGTTGAAGCAGATGAAATGACTTCTATAACCTTGAAGCCTGATATTACTTGCTTTCAAGTTGTTATTGATGGTTTATGCAATGCTAATAAGTTAGATATGGCTCTAGACCTGTTCCTTAATATGGGTTGTAGACGTAATGTGGTACTTTTTAATAATTTAATCCAGTGTTTAAGTAATGCAGATAGGTTGAGCGACTGCTTTGATCTTTTAAATGAGATGAAGACGACAGAAATCCAGCCAACACATTTTACTTTCAATTGCATTCTTGGGTGTTTTTGTAGAAGACAAGACGTTGCAGGAGCTCTAGATTTGTTAAGGGAGATGCGTATTCGTGGGCATGAACCCTGGATAAAATACTATACACTTCTTGTTACAAAGCTGTGTGAAAATGGAAAGGCTGATGAAGCTTATAATTTCCTTACTGATATGAGTAAAGAAGGATTCCTACCGAATATGATTGCATACTCAGCGATAATTGATGGTTTTCTGAATTCGAATGAATTAGATCGTGGTCTGAAGATATTCAGAGAAATTTGTGATGATCGAGGTTATTGTCCTGATGTAGTGGCCTACAACACTATCATTAAAGGGCATTGTAAGGCTAAAAGGATAACAGAAGCTGAGGATATTCTGAACGAGATTCATGATAAAGGGCTCGTTCCATCAGTAGTTACTTACAACTTACTGATTGATGGCTGGTGCAAAGATGGGAACACTGATCAGGCTCTTTTTATATTTCTCAAGAATGAAAGATGAAGAAAAAGGAACCCAGTGTGATTACTTACACAACTCTTGTGGATGGATTATGCAATGCTGGAAAACCGAATGATGCAATTAATGTTTGGATTGAAATGGAGAATAAGGGATGTAAGCCAAATAGGATTGGCTATATGGCTCTTATTAATGGGCTTTGCAAGTGTCGGGACCCGGATTATGCTTTCCTTTATCTGCAGAAGATGGAAGAGAAAGAAATGTTACCTGATACTTATATATACCAAGCTGTAATAGATGCTTTTGCATCTAGTTCAAACATGGAAATGGCTCATAAAGTGTTGGAAAAGATGGCAAAGCGTGGCAATGCTGCCTAAACAGGTAATATTTCTGGTTCAACTATTTTTTGTTTCGGGATTTAGGTGTTCAAGGAAGTCGTGGTTTTGAAATCCTATAGATTTGAAAATCCTGATGAATGAGAACAATATGTGTTTGTTTTAGGATTTTGATAGGGTATGATTTTACTTTATCTCAAATCAATGTTAATAGTGATGTTGTTCTGTTATTTAATTATATTGAATTATGTGTGTAAATGATTGTGTGATTATGTTGTGATTGAAGCATTGTGTTGAAATTGTGAATAGGTGTGAAATTTATTGGTTTATAAGTCTTTTCTAGGCGTGAGATATATTGGGAAGAATAATAATAGTTTTATTGCTCTTTTTATGTCTGGATTGAATTTGAGATTTGAAAAAAAAAGATTTTAAATCTCGAAATAAAACTTGGTGCAGATCGCAAAATTCTAAATCCATTCAGCTGAATTGTTATCATATTCAAATTTCTGATTATTTAAATTCATATTGGAACGACGTCGTTTTATTTTCTGACTTCTCAAGCCTTTCCCAAGATTTCAATCGCAGAGATATCGAGTATCGAAATCTTCATCGAATTCATATACTAGCCCTGTTTTGAAGGTATGCGTTCATGAATCATGGTGTTGAAGCCATTAATGGTGGCTATATTGAGGCAAACACCTTGCAACGGCTACTTTATAATGACTATACGAGAACGACGTGGGTCTATTTTCCATGTGAAAAATTGCAATTATTCGATATTTTCATAGAACTCAAGACCTATGTCGAAAATCGGAGTGATTATAAAATCGAGATGATAAAGTGATTGGGAAAGGAATACACTTCTACTAAATTCACCAAATTGTGAAGAGAGAGGCGCAGAGTATCAACTCACTGTCGAATGCGCACTGGAACAAAATGGTATATTTGAAAGAAAGAACATGACAGTGAGTGAGACGGTCTTCTGTTTTGCAATGTCCCAACTCGATTTTTGTGTCTGATTTGCTTCTACAATAAAGTGGTACTTGATCTTGTGGATGATTTGTGAGCTTCCACATTTAGTTTTTTTCGATAATTTGTATCTCCCCGTTTATTGCTTTTATCTGGATCACTTCTCTAAAAGCTTCTAAATAATTTTTGGCTCCACCATTGTAAAATTGTATGTTTGATAAATCTCTACTAGAGATTTGAATCTTTCCAGGGTAGAATCTAGGATATGTAGAGATCTTCGATAGAAGTTTAGGATCAACGGCTCTTATGAGTTTGAATTCTCTTCTTCTTGTTGAGTTGAGTTGGTACCTACAAGTACACTTTTCTTTTTTCAACTTCGCAGTTGTATGCACCCATTTTGCAAAACACCTACAAAAATACTTGCCACAAGCAACGAAAAAATAAATTTTACTTAGGGCCCAAATTAAATAGATAAAATTTTAAAGCTTAACTACAAATAAAATTACTATTTTTCATTATATTGCAATTTAATCTAAACTTTTGGATAATTACTAATAAATCACCACTTTTAAATACTATTGTAAGTTAAGTTTTAATACAATATTGAGGGAGTTTTATGTGAGAAGATCTCGTATATGAGACTGAGCCCCTCTGTAACATGTAGACTTCATGTTTTTTTTAAAATATTATTCGGGCAGGGTCATAATTGGAACCCTCTCATACTAATTTTTGTATAGAATATTTTGGTCAAATTTAAAAGGCACAACGCATCAAAAGACTCTTAAATTATCAATTTTTGTTTCGAAAGACATCTGAACTATTTTTTATTATAAAAAATCCTCAACCCATATAAATTTGATTCATGAAGCTCCTAAACTTTTTTTTTAATAAGCCCTTGATATATATATATATATTATTTTATAATGTTATTTTTTGGACAGTTCGTTATAGAATTTTTTTTCCTATTGATATGAATATAATAATATTGAAATTAGGCTGATGTACCATATTTTAACGGAAAACATTAAGTTGACTCAACAAAATTCATTAGCATGGGCCTCACAAAACAAGAATCATATGATTTGAGAGTTTTTTAAAATAAAAAATAGTTCATGGGGTTTCTAAAATAAAATTTGATAGTTTAGGAGTTTTTTTAATGCTTTATACCAATTTAAAATGGTCTGATCTTGAATGCACTAGGTGCACATGCAATTCATAGTGTATTTTTAATTTATACAATTTGTTTCACAAACACATGCTACACGTTTCAATGTTAATAAGTTGTATATTTCAGTGCAATAATTTGTATTTTAAAAAATACATTATGTAATTATGGTGCACCTAAAATACAAAAGACCATATGCTTGGTTTAACACTTGATTTAGCACTTTAAATGATAAGGAATGAGAATGAAATGGAATTTTATATTTGGTATATGTAAAAATTGAAATGAAGGAAGGCCGTAGTTGATAACACAAGAGTTTTTTGTTTTGTACACTCAAAATAATTTTATGTTTAAAATGTCTTAATGTAAATAAATTAAGATACCCTTAATGCATATTTATTATATTAATTTTTTAAAACATTTTTTTACTCAATACACCCCAAATCTAAATACATGTACATCATCTTCCCCAACTCATTTACACCATTCTTGGAATTTGAAGAAAAAAAAACCCTAGCTCTCTAAAATTTCTACATCTTGAAGACTCATACCAAATTATAAATACATAGAGTTTTTGTATGTATTTCGTAAGTTTAAATGATAGATATATAGAGTTTTTGCGTGTTTAGTGTAAGAAAAATGATTGAAAATCGCAAAAATGTCGATCGTCCAGAGCTAACCTTTTGTTTTGTCAACTAGTGCGGTCGACATTTACCAATATCAATAAGAATGGTTGACATTTTAAAAGATTAATAAGATTAATCGACTTTTCTACAATTCGACCAATGTAATAGACATTTTATATTGAGGGGTAAAATAAATTATTCATATTATGTGAGTTGAGTAAAATATAAAATTTAAATTGGATGGGTAAAATTACGAGTGTATATGATTAGCCCCGCCTTTTAGGAATCAATCACTCCTTAACCTTTTTCTTCCCTTTCTGGTTTCCTTAAATTTACCAAGCACTCCCTTAAAATTGGGTAAAAAGAAAATCCGGAGTAATAAGCCAAGAATTATTTTGAAGTTGGACTTTAAACCCTGAAAAAAGTTTTCGTTTCAAGTCCTCAAGAGCTCAGCCGCCTAGTACAGTGAAACCATCTGACGACGGCGGCAACGACACAAGTAGTGGTAGAAAAGAGCAGAAAGAAACATTAAATGGGAAAAAAAACAAAGAAACCCGGCAAAGGGAAAGAGAAGACCGTCAAGAAAACTGCAAAGGCCGAGGAAAAGAAAGCTCGAAGAGAGTCCAAGAAACTCTCTCCTGAGGACGACATCGATGCTATTTTGGTAATCCTTATATGAATTCTATGAAAACTTTCTTGAAAAGCATGAGTCTTTTGAATTAATTAACTAATGTGGGCAAAATCTTGTGTAAACTAGTTTTACCTGGTTTGCATTTTGTATGTATTTTGGGACAGTATTAGCTGTTTCGTTAGAAGGTATTAGTTTGATAGTATTAGTTGTTTCATTAAAAGGTATTAGTTGCTTTACTATAAAGTATTAGTTGCAAAACAGGTGCACTGTAGTTTTTTCTTGTTTGCATTTTGTGTGTACTTTTGAACAGTATTACTTTATTTTGTTAAAAGGTACTATTAGTTTGATAGTATTTCTTTTGTTTTAGATGGTATTAGTTGAATTGCTACAAAGTATTAGTTGAAACACAGATGATCAGTAAAACTGATTTACACAATACCAACTCACTGATGTGTTCCTCAGTTACAATTTTAGAAATAGATGAATTACATCGTCCTCTTGAGATTGTAAAAAGTGGTTTTATATTGCTGTGAGATGAGTTTCTGCAATTCTTATTGTTGAATGCAGTTGAGTATACAAAAAGAGGAAGCAAAGAAGAAGGAAGTTCATATTGAAGAAAATGTCCCTGCCCCATCTCCAAGATCAAATTGTTCGGTAGAATTTGAACTTTAGTGGTGGTGCTTTATTTAATCGATGCTTAAAGATATTGAACTGTTTCTAATCCTTTTTGTACAGCTAACTGTTAATCCTTTGAAAGAAACGGAATTGATACTCTATGGAGGTGAATTTTACAACGGGAACAAGGTAAATTTCTTCATTGTTGTTTTCAGATGTTCCTTTAGTATAAGGATTGAGATTTCTTAAATGACTTCAACGTGTAAGTTAGTTCAATGAAAGTTTTAAATTTTATGTTCAATTTCTTTGATGTGTAGGAAGTGTGCAAGCAATGTGAAGACATCTTAAGAGATTAGGCAAAAAGTGGTCTGTTTGCAAAATAAATATGATTCTGAGAAAGTGATTTAATCTAGTGATTGTGAGTAAAATTGCTTTACTGGTAAAAGTGATTAGTGTTTGCCAAATTTGTAGAAAGTAGAAGTTTAGTGTTTGGTAAAACCGTAAAAGGTAAAATATTAGAACAAAAGCAGAATCAGCTAGAAGCATACTCCTTCCAGCTTTTAGATATTGGATTCTAGGTGATTAATTTAAGTAGAAACATTCAATTTGAAAACACTCAAATTAGCTTTTGCAAAGCAGAAGCTGATTAAATAATCGGCTTTTAAGCTGTTGAAAACGCTCACAGTATAATCTCTAATTTTGTCACTAATAATTTGACAATGGAATATTTTTTCAGACATTTGTTTATGGTGATCTATATCGGTATGATGTGGAAAAACAAGAGTGGAAATTGATTTCAAGCCCCAATAGTCCACCTCCTCGGTGCTCATCAGGCTGTTGCCTGGAAGAATTATCTTTATATTTACGGTAGAACCCTAATTGCAACAATACTTAAAATATTGTGAAGACTTACAGTGATGATTTTTTACTTTTTTCTGTTTGATGCAATCAGGTGGTGAATTTACATCTCCTAATCAAGAGCGTTTTCACCACTACAAGGTACAAATAGTTAGCAATGATTGAAGAAATTTCTGCCAACCTGAATATTAACTCTGAAATGCATTTACAGGACTTCTGGGCTCTGGATCTAAAAAACAAACCAGTGGGAGCAACTGAACTATAAGGTTGCCCTAGCCCTCGCTCAGGTCATCGAATGGTAAATCAATGCTTTCTCTATTGGCTTGAATTCATTTTTTGGGAAAGTGTAGTAATGAATGTAATCTTATTTATTACCACATTGTATTATTAATGCTCTCTTTCATATATAAGCTAGCATTTTTCTTGTTATCAACTGGTCTCTATTCAGTCCTTATGTATGGGGAAGTGAAACTTATGCATATGATTTTTCTAGGAACCTAACATCTAAAGATATGTTTGGTTTGGGAGAGGATTTTGGAATCTGGATTTCAAAATATTGATAAATAATAATGGTGTTTATTTGTTTTGGGTTTTAAATAGAGTAGTGTTTAACTTTATGTCAAATTGATGTGTAAGAGTGTGTGATGTTGTATTATTATATTATTGTTTATTGATTGATTGTATCATAGTTTTAATGGAAGTTGCAAAAGTGAGAATACAAGGTGTGGAAAGTGATAAATAAAAGAAGACTAGGACTAAAAATAATCATGTTGTAATAATGGGTCACTGGGGAGGGTGTTATGTAGAAAATTTGGTATTTGTAGGGTAATATGTTTTAGTATTTAAAACTGGGATTCTAAAATTCAAAAGTAGAACCGAATTTAGATTTTGAAATCCCAAATCCGTTTTTGTAATACCGAATCAAACATACCTTGAGTTCTGAATAGAATTGGAACAAGGGAAATGGTCCAGTTGTAAATATGTTGTAGTTGGGTACCCACTTCCTGCTAGTCAAGATACTGTTGACAGTTAGCATAGCATGGGTATAGCATACTAATTTAGTTGTTTTCAATTTTTTTAAAATTAAAAGAATCGATCTTATTTCTTATAGTTTTCTTTAGCATTTTCAGAGGGACACGAGCAATTCACTTGTGGAATTAGAGGAATGTTTGCTTTTATTTTGGGTGTGTTTGGGAGAAGATTTTATTTAGAAATGTAATCTGAATGTTATGTATGTTTCATTTTGTTTCAGGATTGTGTTTTGGAGAGTAATAATTAATGATATTTTGACATATTTTGGGGATGACAATGAACAAACATCATCAATTGGTTGAACATTAGTGGCAATCATGAGTCATGGTTTATATTCGTAGAAACCAAATTCTTTCCTGTCATGAAAAAGATCATTTTAATAAATAAAAGATCAAGCAGAGAAATCAGTTTCTTTTCTGTTATTTTACTTTAATAATTTCAACAATTTGGCATGATTGTCATTATTTTGCAGGTCTTGTATAAGCACAAAATCATAGTTTTTGGAGGTTTCTATGATACTCTCAGAGAAGTGAGGTAGTTTTCTGGTTCTTTCATTGCTCCTTAATTGATTAATTTTTTCAGTTGTTGTTATTACACTGTATATATTAAAAAATTAAATCTAAAAGAAGGTATAATAGCTGAAACTTAAACTAACAGAATACCACTCCTGAGGTAATTGATAATTATAGCTAGGCCAGTCACATGAATTAATCATGCCCAGCTGGGATTAATTTGCTGAAAATTGGTCAAAACGCAAGACTGGATGTCCCAGGGTAGTATCGTAAATTTCTGGATAGTTACTCGTTTTCCATCTAAAAAACTTCATCTGTATGCAGGTATTTCAATGATCTGCATGTATTTGATCTGGATCAGTATAAGGTATTTTATATGTGTGTAACTTACCTTTGATAATTTTTGCCACTTGAAATCAGATTTGTTAAGGCCAATTTGGTAATTTTCGTCATTGTAGTGGCAAGAGATAAAGCCTAGACTAGGATGCATGTGGCCAAGCCCTCGAAGTGGATTCCAGTTTTTTGTTTACCAAGATGAGGTAAGTGCCACTTTTCTGTTTACGTATTTCCTTTTTGACATTTAAGGGCGTGTTTTGTATAGGTTTTCATGAGACTCATGACGCATGATTTCTTACATTATCATGTCAACTTGTGTGGGTTTGTGTTTCCATGATTTGAAAAAGGTTGCATAAACACACAAAATTGAGACATAAACACACAAAGGGTTGCATTAAAAATTGAGATATGTTTAGATGAGTTTGTCCAACCATCCTAACACTATCATATCGGGCAAACACGCCCCAAATATATACTACCCCCATTCCTAATTATCTGTCTGATTCTATCCAAAATGGTGTTCCTAATTATTTGTCACCCCTTGCTAATATCAACAAAAAATTACCTTATTTTCCATAAATACCCCTAATAAACACTAACAATCTTGTGATTATAAACTTATAGATATTATCAGCTAGTAATAAATAAGCGTTAGCGGTCCTATTAATGAAATATTGGTTTGTGTGAATGGATAAAGTCAGACAAATAATTAGGAACGGAGGTAGTAATATTCATCAGTACCTATATGGATTTTATGGTACAACAGCCTTGTGATTATTGTTGAACTTAATATTGCTAAAAGTACTGCATTCTCACATTTGACATCTTACTTATTAGTTTTTATTTTAGACTTATTTATATGGTGGCTACTCTAAGGAGGTGTCGTCATCAGATAAAAAAATCTCCGAGAAAGGGATTGTTCATTCAGACATTTGGAGTCTTGATCCTAGAACCTGGGAATGGAATAAGGTATCTGTGTTTCTTTAGCTACTTATTCTGTGATTCGTTCACAGTGAGGATTTAATAGGGCACAATAACTAAACAGATTGTAACGGACTACTTTAGCTTTCATGTGTTTGCATATTTTCATTAAGTACTGTGTTTTTCTTAATTTTTTTACAGCCAGTTAATACTTTCTTTCATATTTGATTTAAAAGGTGAAGAAGAGTGGGATGCCTCCCGGGCCTCGTGCTGGTTT
This sequence comes from Stenogyne calaminthoides, assembly GCA_037126765.1. NCBI lineage: Eukaryota > Viridiplantae > Streptophyta > Magnoliopsida > Lamiales > Lamiaceae > Stenogyne > Stenogyne calaminthoides. The sequence goes on from JBBCBC010000015.1 coordinate 35,957,855, forward strand.
CTCTATGTGTGTCCATAAGAAGAGAGCCTTGCTCTTTGGAGGAGTGGTGGATATGGAAATGGAAGGTACCTACTACTTGACTTGTCAACTGATTCGGGAGTAATACTATTCAATGAAAACAACTAATATGTTCAGTGAAAACAACTAATACTTTTTAGTAAAATAACTAATACCATTTAAAATGGCACTTTAGTTGCATGGTGTAACTGGTGCACGACTAATACTGTTCAATTAGAACAACTAATACTGTTCAGTGAAAACAACTAATACTGAACAACAAGTAAAACAACTAATGCCGTATAAATGTGCACTTGAGTTGCACACAGTGCAGTTGGTGCATACTGATTCAGATAATACCCTTACAACTGAAAGTAGATGGTTTGCTTTTAATATTTGAAAATTCCCCTGTGACAATGTTTTGGTAATTTACAATCTTGTCTAGATACTGAATTCAAATTCATGCATGCTTTATCAGTGCAGAAAGATTATGATGTATGTAAGATCCCGTGATGTATGCAGAAAGATACTGAATTCAAATTCATGTATGCTTTATCATTCAAATTCAAAAGGAAACTTGTTGCATGTAAGCTCCCGTGATAGACTGGACAAAATGAGAACTAATGTTAGATCTTTAAGATTTACTAAATGATATGACAACTTCATTATGATGTAATCAGTCTTTATTATATCTTTTTCTTCATTACTTCCACCTTTTCACCTCCTTATGGTGGCTAAAGAGCTATATATTTTACTGAGACCGTATATTGCTCTTTAACTCAATTGAGTCCGTGCATTTTTTATGCAAAAACTCTGACCCAACTTTTTTGCACAGGTGACTTAATGATGAGCCTGTTCTTGAATGAAATCTACGGGTTTCAACTAGATAATCATCGCTGGTAACGTCTATCTTTCTGCAGCTTTACAGTTGCTTTTATTTTTTAAACTGCTCTATAAGTAAATACCATCATAATATCTGAATTCTGCAGTATAGATTCAGTAATATGGTCTGTTTCTAGATATAGATATGTAGTGTTGTTTTTGTTGGGAATCAAGGGCAAGAGCGTAAAAAACCCTCAAATTAAATCTTGGGGAGGAACGTGGTATATTGGATTAGTGACATAAACTGAAATGATTGTCAATACAATGATTAAAAAGTTTAACAATTAGCAGTAAATATTAGTGCTCACTTATAGATACGGTTAGGAGATACATGGAGATTGATTTATTCATCCTTTTCTTTTATCTTTCGTTATCTTCTTTCACCGCTTAGTGATGGTGATTCATTCTTATGTTTGAAAAAGGTATCCATTGGAGTTGCGAAAGGAGAAGGCAACAAAAAATAAGGTACTCTTGTCAGCTATCCATTTTGATGACCTAAATAATTGCATCTTTGGCATCAACTGCAACCTATACGATCTTATAAGAGTTTTATCAATTCATGGCCTGAACAGTCGCAAAACTATCAATTATGGACCTGAAAGATTTTTCCTATTGATTCAAAATCCGAAAAATAGAAACATATCAATCTGAGACTTGAAAGATAGAAACTATCAATTATCATGTTTGACACTTAGTTTCTAGTTATCCAACAATATTTTTATAAATCACAATTCCAAAATACAGAAGATAATGTATATTAATTTAACATGAGTGGAAAATATTAAAAAAGAAAGTTGGAAGGAAAAAATAATATGTGCATTAATAAATAAGATTTAAACTATAACATGCCGAAAATGGCATTAACAATTATGAGTTCTAAACTGATAGTTTCTATCTTTTAGGCCCCACATTAATAGTTTCCTAATTTTCAGGTCGTGAATGGATATGAAAAATCTTTTAAGCCCACATTGATAGTTTTACTAACTTTTAGACCCTGAATTGTTCATAATTTATATCAATGGTATTCATAGCTATACACACTACATTTTTCTTCTTTCAGTAGTTTTTGAGGTATCTGATGATTGACATTCCATGGTTCCTGTTTCATGAAATTGCAGTCGAAGAATAAGTCAGATGAAAGAGTTATTGATATTGAGCTTCAAAACAAGACGGAACCCACAGAAATGGAAAATATTCTATCTGATGAAGATGAAGTATCAGATAATGATGATGCTGACATGGACAGTGACATTAAAAAAATGTCTGTTAATCTGCATAAAAATGTATCAATTACTGATAGTGTGGAAGGTTCCGGATCTAGCAAGAACGTCATGGTGCAAAATTCCATTTTACCAGAGGTTTCTCATTACATATTTTTTATTTCTATTTTATTTGTTGTTTATGCATTAGCTGTGAATTTATTTCAATCTAATTTGCAGGTAGTGAAACCTTGTGGACGGATCAATTCTTGTACGGTTGTTGGAAAAGATACCCTATATATTTATGGAGGCATGATGGAAATTAACGATAGAGAGATTACACTCGATGATCTATATGCACTTAACCTTAATAAACTGGACGCATGGAAGTGCATCATTCCGGTTTGTATATCTTCTCAGTATAGATGCGCTCTATATATTATCTTTCTCCTACATTATTACATAAGGAGTTATTGTACTTCCGTAATTTTCTATGCTGTTTTTCATCAATGATATGAATTTTAGTACAACTTTATTTCCAATTATAGTGTGTAAATTGATTAGTGTTTGCCAAATACTTCAATGCACCAGTTGCACCATGCAACTCAAGTGCATTTTTAAATGATATTAGTCATTTTACTAAATGATATTAGTAAGTCAGTATTAGTTGTTTTCAATTTAACGGTATCAGTGATTTCATTGGACAATATTAGTTGTGCACATCTGAGAAGTGAGTTTGATTTCTTACTTTGTACAGGCATCTGAATCAGAATGGATTGAAGCATCAGATAATGAAGATGACGAAGACGACGAAAGTGAAGATGATGATGAAGACGAAGATGAAGACGGAGACTCTGACAGTGAAGATGACGGCGATGAAGATGAAGAGTCGGAGGTGTTTCTCTTGTTAATAAAAAATAAAAGCAGAGTTGCAATTTTTCACTTGTTAGCTTTCTCAGGGAACCAAAATCAAAACTAATTTCTAATTTTTATTCTACGAAGGCTACGCGTAGTGCTCAA
>JBBCBC010000015.1:35961452-36146452 GCA_037126765.1 Stenogyne calaminthoides
TTGAGTCCGCAACGAAGCTTCAACCTCGCGCTCGGAGTGCCATATGGGGTATAAATCTCGCATCGGGCGATGCTCGATTCAACGGAATGATATTCTTCTTCATATGTTTTTCTCTCTTTTTTTTATCAATATGCCTCTATTTACGTAACTATCCCAAGCTAGTCTTTGCATAGCTAGTCCGTCTTTGGCTCTCTTACTTTTGCTCCCCCTTTAGACATTTGTTCAGCTTTTTGACAGCTCTTGCTCAAAGATTGACTCATCACTGCTTGGTTGCCACCACTTGTCAACTCGTTCTGATACGTATCTTCTGTTGAAAACTCGTTCTGACATGTATCTTCTGTTGACAACTCGTTCGACACGATCTTCTGCCTTTTCGATAGTCTTTGGCAAAGATTCCTTTCCTGAAGATATGTGTCGAACATAATGTATTCTTCTTTCAGGATTGTCCTACTCGTTTTAATTGAACGACTGATTATGTTCGGCCACTTGTGTTCATTTCAGGTACCTCGGCAATTATGTTCGGCCAATTATGATCGCTTCAGCTGTGAGGACACCTTTGTTCGGCCGACTATGCTCGCTTCAACTGTGTGGACAACTTTGTTCGGCCGACTATGCTCGCTTCATCTGTGAGGACACCTTTGTTCGGCCGACTATGCTCGCTTCAGCTGTGTGGACAACTTTGTTTGGCCGACTATGCTCGCAATTATTGATAATATTTTTTCAAATTTGACGCATTCCACGAGTAGGACAATGGGACTCCATTCAGGTCTTCCAAGTCATATGCCCCGTTTAGCAAACGTTCTGTAACTTTGAACGGACCTTCCCATGCTCAGCCGAACACACCACTTGATACCCCCGTTGCTCGTCTTAAAACCAGCTCGCCCACATTGAACCTGCGTGTTCAGACTTTGGAGTTGTAGAACTTCTCTGATCTCTTTTTGTACATGACATTCTTGAAATCAGTCTCCGTCCTTCTTTCTTCCAACAGGTGTGCACTCAGGGCGAGCGCCTGGTCATTGATGTGCTCTCCAAAAGTCATTGTTCGGTGACTTGGAATCTTGATTTCTGCGGGTATAACAGCTTCCACACCAAATGCCAAGGCAAATGGGGTCTCCGCAGTTGATGTTCTGAAAGTTGTTCGATAGGCCCATAATATTTCAGGCAACTCTTCAGCCCATCCTCCCCCCTTGGAATTATCAAGTCTAGCCTTGAGGGTATGCTTGATAATTTTATTAACGGCTTCAACTTGTCCGTTTGATTGGGGATAATACGGAGTTGAATAATGCTTTTTTATGCCCCAGCGAGCACAATTTTGTCTGAATTCACTTCCATCGAACTGTTTGCCGTTATCAGTTACTAATGATTGAGGAAGCCCGAATCGACAAATGATACTTTTCCAAACAAAGTTCCACATTCTTTGTTCGGTGATTTTGACAATGGCATCGGCTTCTGCCCATTTAGTATAGTAATCAACGGCAACCACAACAAATTTTACTCCCAACGTGCCAGTAGGAAATGGGCCGATCAAATCGATCCCCCATTTAGCAAATGGCCATGGGCTATAGACTGACACTAATTCTTCAGGTGGGCTATGAATAAGTGGGGCATGTACCTGGCGCCTGTGGCACGCGTGAGCATACGCGAGCGAATCTTTTTTGAGGGTTGGCCAGTAATAACCTTGTCTGATTATTTTATGTGCCAGGACGAGCCCACCTGTATGATTTCCGCATACTCCATCCTGGATTTGTTCCAGAAGTACACGACCCTTTTTAGGAGTAATACATTTCAATAGTGGAAGTGAGAAGCTTCTTTTGTACAAATGCTCGTCTATGATAGTATAACGAGCAGATTATAATCTGAGGCGAGTAGCTTGGGCCTTATTCTCAGGGAGAAGTCCCTTTTGTAAGTAACTCAGGATTGGAGTCATCCAAGTTTCTTGTTCGCCTGTTACTTGGGCGATCATAACTCTGAGAACTGATGGCGAACAAGTTGAGACGACCACAATGTCCGTTGTGTTCGTCACTCCTTCTGCTGTTGCCAGGCGTGCCAAAGCATCAGCGAACGAATTACCCAATCGTGGTAATTGTTCTATGAAAACTTGTTCGAAATTCTCGAGCAACTCTTTTGCTAGTTGCTGATACTGTGCCATTTGTTCGCCTCGGGCCTCGTACTCGCCTGTTACTTGATAAACGATTATCTGAGAATCGCTGTAAATCATCAGCCTCTGAATTCCCATTGTCATAGCCATCTATAGTCCAGCGATCAAAGCTTCGTACTCGGCTTCATTATTTGTATCTGGGAAGTCAAAACGGATGGCTGTTGTGAATGTTTGTCTGGTTGGGCTGATGAGAACTACGCCTCCTCCGGCTCTTGAACTTGTTGATGAGCCATCAACATACATATGCCATGGTTGATCGACAGCTTTTCCGGGCATTTGTGGATATGTCAACTCAACCATAAAATCGGCCATAGCTTGGCCCTTCATTGCTGTTCACGGGCGAACGTAATGCCAAATTGTCCTAACTCCACCACCCACTTGAGTAATCTGCCTGCAGTATCTGGTCGGTGGAGGACTTGGCACAATGGGAAGGTGGTCAGTACCTCGACTGAGTGATCGAAAAAGTATGGTCGCAATTTTTGAACACTCATTACGAGAGCATATGCTAATTTTTCCAATGAAGGGTACCGGAGCTCGGCTTCTTTAAGCACTTGGCTTACATAGTAAATGGGCAAGTGTGTGATCTTTTCTGCCCGTACGAGCACAGGACTGATTGCATGTTCGGATGCAGCAAGGTACATATAGAGTTGTTCGCCTGGGACAGGCTTAGACAGTGTCTGAGTATCTGCAAGGTACTGCTTCAATGATTCGAATGCATTTTGGCAATGCTCGGTCCACTGGAATTTCCCCTTCTTTAATGTATCAAAGAAAGGTTTGCATTTGTCCTCAGTTCGTGATATAAACCGGCTTACGGAAGCTAAACGTCCGGTTAACTTTTGGACCTCTTTCACACTCCTGGGGGCCTACATGTCGAGCATGGCTTGAATCTTTGATGGGTTCGCTTCGATCCCTCGTTGACTGACCATATGTCCGAGGAATTTTCCTGAGTGAACCCCAAAGCTGCATTTCTTCGGATTTAGCTTCATGTCGTACTCCCTGAGTATATCAAACATTTGTGCGAGGTGGGTGATGTGGTCTTCCTTATGTTCGCTCTTTACCACAACATCATCAATATATACCTCAATTGTTCGGCCGATGTGTTCGTTTAACATTTTGTTCACCAAACGTTGATATGTTGCACCGGCATTCTTTAATCCGAATGGCATGCGTTGCCAACAGTACATATTCTTTTCACTGCAGAATGCCGTATTCTTTTGATCGTCCGGATGCATGGGTATTTGATGATAACCAGCAAATGCATCCATGAAGGTCATGAGTTCATGGCCTGCTGTATTATCGACCAAATAATCGATATGCGGCATCGGGAAGTTATCTTTCGGACATGCCTTGTTTAAATCAGTGAAATCAATACATAGTCTCCAAGATCCATTGGACTTGCGGATGAGCACAGGGTTCGCAAGCCATCTTGGGCATTTCACCTCTCGAATCAATTTGTTGTCGAGCAACTTTTTGATCTCACTATTCATTGCCGCATACTTTTCCGGACTAAACTTTCTTCGCTTCTGGATAACTGGAGTTTGTATTGGATAAAGGTTGAGGGAATGGCATGCATGTTTTGGATCAATTCCAACCATGTCCTCGTGCGACCATGCGAACACATCCAAGTTTACTTGAAGATAAGCAATCATTTCTGTTCGAATTGGTTCAGGTAATTCTGAACCAATGAACACTTCTAACTCAGGTCTGTTCGGGTCGATGTTTGTAGGCTCCAGTTGTTCGACAGGTGTTGTTCGCTTTCTTTTTTGCTTCCACCGAGGATCTTGAATGGACCCCCGGTGCTCGTCATCAACCTCCATGGGTTCAAAACCTATGTGAGGTTCTAGGTCCGTTTGCTCGTTCGGTGGATCAATATTCATTTGATCTAGGAGATCTGGGGCATGAGTTGCCACCCAGGATTCTGTGTTCGCGCATTCTGTTTTCGCGTGGGGAGCTGTGCTCGTCAAACTTATATTCGTTGGAAGATATTTAGGCGAGGCATTTGCTCGCTGGCTTGACTCACCAATCTCCCATGTTTGCTCCATCATGTTGACGATATTTTGTTTTTCTGGTGCACATGATAGCAAACAATCTCGAGCTTTCTTCTGATCTCCTTTTACGCTACCTGTTCCATCTTGTGTTGGAAATTTAACACAGTAGTAATACGTAGAACATGCCTCTTTAAATTCCTGAATAAACGGGCAACCTAGGAACCCGTTATAAGTAGACGGAGCATCGACGATTACAAAATCTAGCATTCTAGTTCGTCGGATCTCCGGATTCAGAGTTGATTCTAACTTGACTCCTAACCTAATCATACCATAGGGTCGGGTTACAGATTTCCCAAAACCCATTATGGTATGATCACACGGTTCAATATAACTGCTCAAGTCCCCAACTTGCTTTTCCATCTGGTGAAGGGTGTTGACGATCAAAATGTTCGCATAAGCTCTGGTGTCAACCAGGAGGCGGTGCACCTTCAACTCGAGGAGACGAGCACTGATGGTTAAGGAGTCATTGTGGGGAGTTATTATTCCATCGAGATCGTCTTCTGAAAACATGATTTGGTGAGAGGGTGGCGTGCTAGCTGATGTGCTCGCCACCTTCACCTGGTGAATGCTTTGCATGGCACGCATCTCCATCTTCTTACATCTGTTAGATAATGATGGTGCCTGGTAACATCCACCCACTGGACCATATTCAGAACGTATCATGTGAATCTCTTGACTTTCTCGACCTCTTCCCACAGTAGGAGGCCCTCTTTTGGGTATTTCAGACCTCTTACGTGATTCTTCGGGATCACTGTCAGATGTTTGTTCGGCTTTACATTTACCCCTTCGATCTTCTGTTTTTTCTGTTCTGGAGTCTATGCTCGCCGGATTTTTTAAGAATTGGGTAAGACGATTATCTTCGTATAGCTTCCAGAGTTGGCGGAGTAAATCGCAACAATTTTCTGTATTGTGTCCGATGTACTCGTGATAGTTACAATATTTGGAAGCATTAAGCCGATGCTTATCCATTATGATTCTTCTCGGCCTATCCAACATGTCCCGATCTCTGATTTGGTTATAGATTGTTTCCGCTGAAACACCCAAAAGACTTCGTAGGGCGTTCGCTTCTGCTATTTCTTCGAATGGTTTGAAAGAGCCTGGGGGTTTGTACCCCCCTTCATTCATCACTTTCTTCCCAAAGACTTTCCTAGTTGTAGGTTCCTGACCCAATCGTGATTGGGCGAGCAAATCTTACATGGCTATGATTTTGGCCGCTCGCTCTCAGAATTCTGAATATGTGTTCGGCCAGTCTTGATGCATGGCCTTCCACATGTCAGTATTTAGAGTCAGGCCCCCGACCACCGCGAGGATCTTGGCATCCTCTTTAACTGGGGCCCCATCATATAAACATTTATCAAATCTTTCGATGTATGCTCGATCAGACTCACCTTTTAGTTGGGAAAAATGCGCCAACCTTTGCTTTGGCGCCGGGCGAGCACACATGGATGAAAAGCGGGACAGAAATTATTGTCCCAATTGAGCGAAAGATGTGATAGACGCAGCGGGCAAAGTAGAAAACCATCTATGTGCCCAATCACCCAAAGTCATGGGGAATGATCGGCACTGCGTTGCGTCTGTGGCCCCCATCGCGATCATAAAGTCTGAGTATTTGCTGAGATGGACATGAGGGTCAGACTCAACATCGAACATGGGGACTGGTGGTCGGGTCTTCGCTACTTTCTCTTGTATTTCGGCCGCCATGATCGCCAGTGATAGTGGCGAGCAGGGTATTGTGCTCGCTCGAGGGTGACCTTTGGTCGCGGCCAGGTCGGCCTGTAATCCCTCGATGGCTTTTTGCATTTCTGCAAATTTTGTGAAACTGACAGACTTGGATCGGGGCTGTTTCCCATCATGAGGACCCAGTGGGTCATGCTCGTGATGGGCCAGTCCCCCTTTACAAGCTTGTTCTTGACTACCCAATCGATGATGGATAGACAATTTTATTCCCGCCGATTTTTGTTCGGCATGCGGACCATCATGAAGATCTGGGTGTGCGGGCATGTTTATTGGTTGTTCCTTCCCTGGATCCTGTCGCCTATTATTGCCGATTCGGTCTTTGGCGGAGAGCCTCAAGCGTCCAAACGCTGAAGGTCTAGACCCCTGAGGCTGTTCGTCATCAGACGTATCATCGGCTTTTTTATTCGGCCGCTTCGCAGTTTTCTTTTTTAACTTGCTCGCTATCAGGTGTACGCGAGCGTCGTTCTTCATCTTCTTGAGTTCCTAACTTAGCCAACTCTTTTTCGGTCCTCTCTTTCTGTGCTCGCAACAAGAAAGTGATGGCCCTTGTTGTGGCCGCCGGATCATTGGCAATATCCTCAAGATTGATGGTCTCCCCTCTCTGATCTTTATGAGGCTGGCGCTGAGCCTCTTTCCGGTCATGAGGTCGACTTTGCCCCGACCTCTCTGTTTGCGTGTTCCTAGATTGAGGCATTATATTTCTTTTTTCTGCCTCGGCTAACTAAGGGTTTGTGTATGGGTTGGTTTTTTGGTGAAGCACCCTCCTTCTAGCGCCAATTGTCGCGAGTCATTTTTGTTGGTCCCGGTGCAAACGAGTCTTACACGTATGGGGGGGGGGAATACACGTGTTCAGTGTTTTTAAAACTTTTTTCTTCTTCGAGGTCACTTGGGTCGATAATCCTCAAGATTAGGTTACGAGAAGCTAGATCGCTCTGAGTCAAAGTCTACTAAGACAAAGGATCCCGAGCTACTTTCGAAACATCGATAATCCCAACCGAGTCCCGAGTGTCGAGATCCCGAGTTGCTTGGATCGAGATAACTAACTTCTTGAACCCTCGGAAGAGTAATGCTCGGTTTGGTAACTATCTGTTCTAAATTACTGGGTTGTCTTGATGGTTGTCCCTTAGTTTATACTCGTTTTAAGCTTTCTTTGAAAACCTTCCCTTTATGAAATAGTGATTAGGCTGTGATTCACTTATGCAACTTCAATGGATTGATTCCAAATCAATATCGATGAAAAAGTATGCTTTCAAAATCAAGTCAATGCAAATGATAAGCACATATAAGGAAAGCAATAAAGGACACAACAATTATAGTGGTTCGAGACTCAAGCTCCTACGTCCACTCTCCCCGACTCTTCGAGAAATTCACTATCAACTTCGAGCTTTACTTCGACTACCTCGTGTTTACTTACTCAACTTCGCCCTGAGTTTTTACTACTCCACGTGGTTTACTTACTCAACCCGACCTTGAGCTTTACGACTACCTCCGTAGTTTACTTACTCAATCATACACAAGCTTTCGGACTACCCCCAGTAGCTTACTAACTTCTCCTCTAGAGTTTTCGACTACTCCGTAGTTTACTAACTCTTTACAACACTTCTCACCAACAAACACACTCCAACTACCTTCACAAGGGTTTGGGGTTTCTTGGTTGGTTTCAACTAGGATGAGATATCCTTTACAATAAAGCACAATGCAAAGGGTTAGGATATCTCGACTAAGCTTTGATAATTCTTATCGCCTAGGCTTAGTATAGTGAGCTCTCTTCAATATTGAAGCACTTGGGAAATTCTAAGTTTTTCGAGTGCTTTTTAACTTTTACAAGAATAGGCTTGAGCTCTTAAGTTATGATATAAATTTCCGTCACCTTACAATGTAGAGGGTCACCAGTATTTATAGGCATACACCAAGGTCACTCTTGAAAACTATCCGTTGGAGAGACAACTTCGTGAGTTCCCTCTTGTGGTGTGTGAAACGGCTATATTTAGGGTTTGAAACTCCCTAACACTTTCTAGGCAATAGCCTTTCATGTAGCCGGTCTTCACTTTTTGCGATCCGAACTTTTGTACATCCGACATCTTTTTTTCAGAGACCGTCATCCTTTGTCGATTAATCGGTATGGTGCGTCATTGTCTTCCTCTTTTTGACTTTTGTCTCCAGTTAAAGGTAAACACCTTCAACGGCTCTTTTTGGTTACAAACTCTGAGTTTGATATAACCTTAACAACACTTCTGACTTAGTTCCTTTTGTCTGCATTTGAATGTCTTGGCAGATATCTAACTTTCTAAGGAATCGCGATCTTCTCAGTATTGCATCCTTCAGATAGATATATTCAGTGCCTCGGAACATTCAGGTTCATACTGAGCATTCAGTACCTTACTGAGTCTTCAGTAATTACTGTGCCTTCAGTATTCTTGATCTTTAGTTCCTCGATCTTGATCTTTTGTGTCTTGAGTCTTCGTGGTCTTCTAAGTCTTGAGGTCTTCTCAATCTTTGTAGTTTATAATTGGTGATGTCTTGAGTCTTCTAGTGAGTCTTCGCCACTCAATATCCTCTCGAGTCTTCAAGAACTATCCCGAACTATATCTGTTGTATACATTCTACGATAACATCCCTAATATTCTAAAAACCGAATCCTCGACTCAACTATCAAGATCATTCTCAACATGTCATACTCGGGGGTTTTGGGATCTAATCAAAATCATAAATCTTTATTAAAATTCATCTCCCAACAATTTCCCCTTTTTGATGATGCAAAACCTATCTTGTTACAAACAAATAACCTATACTCGTGGTTTCAGGTTTATCATATTACAAGATTGGTTGTCTCCCAACAATTTCTTAAATCGAGAGAATCTCTCAACAATTTCGAGTTTCTCAACAGTTTAATCATTCAAAGAATTTCTTCAAGAATGAATCTCTTTAACTAGTTCATTACCAAATACTTAAACAATTTCTCCCTTATCAACATACAATCGGTTCAGAGACATTCATTCAGGCATATCAAATAAAAGACATGTAAATAAGATAATGAGATATTATCTTTTGAGCATAATGATAAATCTTCATTGATGATTGGTATCCCGTTACATATTACAATGAGTTTATCAACAAAATTAAAAAGACAAAATTTAAAGATTACAAAATCTTCTGAGTCTTGATCTTGATCTTACGATTTTAGCTCTTCAGTCTTCTGCTCTTCAGTTTGCTTCATTCTCAACTTCATCACGGCACCTCCAGTCAAACATTCCGAAAAATCTCTTCTTGACTCATTTCTTTCCTTGATGATGTCCGGACTGTTTCCTGTTAAACCCAACTGACCAGCATACTGAGCAATCTCTTGAGTAATGGCCTTTTCATTCACCAAGCCATTATCAAGTTTTGGAGGTGGATAGGAATATGGACCAGGGGCTACTATCTGTACCTCTCCTTCATCCGCAAAGTTAATCCAACTCTGTAGATACTTTGGATAGAAGATAAGAAGGTATTCAATGAAAGCTTCATTCTGATCTGAGCTTTCCCCTCTCCATTCCCTGAGAACATCATAATTGAACCAGAAGGTTCTCTTGACTTCTTCCCACATATCGTTGAGTTTGATAGGCATCCATTTATCAACGTGGGGCCACTTTAGTGCTTTTGATGTTCCTTTCCTCTTGCTCGCAAACTTCCTGAAATCACTCCTCGCTTCGCTCTTCGCTATCTTCTTTTCTCGATCACAGACGTTCACGAGACCGGGCGGCGGCTTTCTTAGCTTGTTCTTCTTGGAGTGTCTTGAGCATTTCTCGTGTTGAAGACTTTCTTACGAGGTTGAGACTCGATTCCACCGGTTGTTCTTTTCTTCATCATGCGAAATCGGTTTTTCTCTGGATTGGCTTAAAGCCTTTTGCACGTTGCTTTTCAGTTGAACAACGCCTAAGGCTTTCCTCTTCATAAGCGTTCAAGAAGGCTTTGGCTTGTTCCAACCTTTGCTCTAGCACTCAGTTTCTCTCTTGCAACATCAAGCATAGCTTGCTCAGAAACTCGAGTGTAGATAGGCTTTTCTACTTGAGCGAACTTTAAATTCTCAGTAGCTCCGACTTCTTTAAAGGCTTTTGCTAGATTATACATTTCAGCATCTTTTTGAGCCTTCTTCTCCAATGTACGTGCCATGAACTTTCTGAGATCTTCAGCTTCCTTTTCCCCCTACTTGGCACCGTAATTTGGAAGAAGCCTAGAGAGTGCTGTGTCCATGTGATATTGCTCTTTGCTCACACAGCGAACTTCTCCTGCTATCTGATCTTGTTCGTCTTCCAGCCTCCTTAGATGGTTCTTGGCCACAGAAAATTCTTCAGATAAGTGGGCAAACTGGCCGGAGAGTGCTTCTTTGAACATCTCTGTTATCTTGGTCATGAGCATTGAGCTCATTTCCTCAATAGCAGACTTGATTAGCACCTCATTCTTTTATGCCAATTTCACCTCTAGAAATCGAAACTTTCTGGTGTTTACGCTTCCCGATTCATCACTTAACTTCGGCCTTGACTCCCTCCAGCTTCTCATTCAGCTTTCCTTCCATGGAGGTCATCTGGGTGGCTAGAGTGTTTTGAATTTGCACCAGTTCTGAAGAGTGACTAAGACCGTCCATCTTTTGAGCTTGATTGGCCAACGTTTCTTCCATCTGAGCAATCTTGATCATCATTGGCTCAACCTTCTCAAGTTTCTCTATCAGAGGAGTGAGATCAATCTCAGGAATCTTCTGTACCTCACCGTGTTTGTCGATCATCTTGAGCTCCAAATTCATTCTCGAGCTCCGGTCTCAAACAAGCGCCTCGATCTGAAGAGTACTATCAACATTCTGGTGTTGACTAGATCCAGGTTGATCAGCAACAGAAGTCTCCTTTTCAATCTGAGACTGCTTCTCAATATCTCCCTGTTGGTCCCCATCTCCATCTTGAGATTTGTCTCCGCTGCTTGGGGCACCAACTTCAGTTGCTCTCCTCTCAGCCAACTTCCTCTGAACCAGCTCATCAAAATCGGAGTTTTTCATCCTGAGCTTTGTCCTTCTGAACCCTGAGAAGTCGGTCGAAAGGTTATCTCCTCATTCCACCTTCTTCCCCCTCTAAAAGCAATATCAAGCATCTCGGGAAGCGTCGATTGAGGATAAATCTGATTGTCCTTAATCAAGAAAATATCTTGCAGATCGAGGGTATGAGCTTTTGAGCTCGAGGTATCGGGTCAAGTATGAACTGCCCCCTTGCCCTCCACTCGCCTTCTTGACCTCGCCCTTCTTCCATCTCGGGCTCTCTGGTTCATTTGAAGTTTCTGCTAAGGGATCAAGAAGTAGATCACTCAAGAGCTCATCAAGAATATTCCGCGCTCGAGTCTCAAAGACAGATCCCCGAAGTTTGTGCGGTCGTCCTCGGTTTGCATCTGGCGGGTTAAAGAGGCCTTAATCGGTATATCCTCGGTTTGAGTCTCGAGTTGGCTCGTCAGTCTGAGCTTGCACATCTTGAGATCGACTCAGGTCTGGCTCTTCTGTCTGAGCCTGCACACCTGAGGTAGGCATCTCTGAGGTCTGAGCTCCTTTGAAAATTTCCTGAGAAATTTTATCTGTCTTGGCGATGTCTCGAGCACCTCGAAAAAAGACTCCTCCTCGATCGATCCTCAGTGTCCCGGAGATAACTGAGCCAACACTTGTAATGGTGAACTCGATCGGTTTTGGCCCTCAGGTTGAATCTCTTCAGATCACTTTCATCTTCATCGGTGAGAACCACCAATCTTCTGCGTTTTGGAGCAAGATTCTTCTGTTTCATCATTTTTGCTCCCTGCTCCATCTTTGCCTCCAACAACACCTTCCCCCTAGTTTGTTGGGTCTCTTTTTCAGGGAACCAGAGAAGGTGATTCTACCTTCTTTTCTCTCTTCCCCTATGACCTCCTTTCCTTGCAAAGAATGGGTTTAAGGAGAATTTTGGACTTAGGAAATGGGGTCGAATTGGCGAAGATATCCTCCTCCTCTCTGCACATCTCCAAAATGTAAGCAATTTTGGTGGCATGGTGGATCTTGCCTTTGATTGAGATCGCCCCGTCAATCTTCCTCAAAACTTTGGTTCCTTTCACTCACCGTCTGAATCAGGAATTTCAGCCAGTTGAAATCTGTGGTGGGTGAAGCTTCTATCGCCGCCATCAATCTGAGCTTCGGGGTACTTATCTGCTCAAAACTCCCCGCAAGACTCATGATGCACTTGCTCACAATATCCATCAACACACGATATTGTGGCTTCAGTGTCCTTTTATGCAGTGTCGCCTCAAACTTAACAGGATTCTCAGCAATCCTATCTAAGTACTCTCTGCTCTCTACCCCGACATATCGTCGTAGGATCCTCTCCTCTATCACAGAGCTCAAAAACATCATTGATTTTTTTCAAACTATATCTGAGATCCCTCTCAAAATTGACGTATTTGGATGATTTGCTCTAAGTGTGATCTGATTAACTTAGAATGCATACTGACCCTCTTCATCTATCTTCAAATTCTGAGATGAATTCGATTACCTCTTTCGCAAACTCCCCGTCCGGTTTGGTTTGCGACTAGTTAAATGAGTTTAGCCAAATCGAATCATATCAGAGCCTCCTCTTCTGGCTTTGAGTTGGTTGTGCTTTCAAGTGACACAACGAACTCGTACCACGGCTTGTTGGTTTCGACTAATCTCTCGAATAGGGTTGAAGCCATTTTAGAGTTTGATTGAAGAAGTGAAGCTTTAGGGTTTGGAGAATTTCTGGGCAAAAGGGGATTTTTAATTGCAGAGGATTTGGAAACGAAGGGTTTGATAAAATTTTGGCTAGAATGACTGATTGGGGTTTATATAACCTTGAGATCATGGGGAATCGTGTTGGTTAGGTGAGTAACAACGGTTGAGATTAATCTCCGATTAATCAGGTATACGAACCGATGATCTCCAAAAAGTAAGCCGCCAAAACATCCTCATTGGTCATTAATGTAGCGAGCATTAAATGATCATTGACCTTCTTCGAATTTAAAACGATCCCCGCCCAAAAAAAAAAAACATTCCTCGGTGTTTTTATATTTATTGCGAATGATTCTTGAATTTACTTGAGCAATAAATGGATCGCATTTAGTCATTACTTCTTCGGACCAATTTCCTCTATCGGTCTTATTAGTCTTGATCTTGATAAAATGTCAAGATAATAATCGAAAATCTTGAATTGGTTCAAGATATCTTTCGAAGAGTTTTACGAGACTCGATTCGGATTTCCATTTTATCTCGAGCTTCTCGTAAGGATTACGAGAAAACTTCATGCATCCGAAAACCTTCAATTTTTTTCGATTTTACTCTAAACACTGTTCTAAAGATCCCTAATTCAACCGAAAGTTCTTGAAATCTTGATTCCGCCAAAGGTTTAGTCAAGATATCGCTCTCTCTGCTTATCGGTATGAATTTTCTCCATCCTTATGTCCTTCTTCTCGACATGATCTCGATGAAGTGATGTCCGATATCCACATGCTTGCATCCGTGTGCAATACTAGGGTTTTGTGAAATAGCAATGACACTATTATTGTCACAAAATATTGGTACTTCATTGGCTACAACTTTATAATCCCTCAATTGTTGTCCGAGCGAAAGAATCATGTACGCCAGCCTTCCTCAGCCCATATATTCAAACCGGTGGTACTTGTTGTTATTGAGGTCCGCTTTCTTCGAAAACCAAGATATCGACTTGCTTCCTAGAAATTGACAAGTTCTGAAAGTGGACTTCTGTCAATTTTGCATCCTCCATAATCGACATCCGAAAGTAACCACTTAACTATAGGTTATCATCACCGGATACCATAATCCTCATTCACTTTGCCCTTAAGATATTTCAAGATCTTTTTGGCGGCATCCATGTGACTAAATTTTAGGATTAGCTTGGTATCTTGCACATATCCCAACAACAAATGTTATATCCGACCTACTTGTCGTGAGATAGAGCAATGATCCAATGATTCCTCTATAATCGGTTATGACTTCTTGATTTGCCTTCGTAATCGGGATCCATCTTGTAGTTAGTATTCATGGGAATTCTAACCGCATCGCAATCTGCACACCATATTTGGCAATCGGATCTACGGTGTACTTTGTCCGGTTGATGAATATTCCTTCCTTTGATTGTTTCACTTGAAGTCCTAGAAAGAAATTCATCTCTCCCATCATTGACATCTCAAACTTGCCTTTCATCGGTGTTGAAAAACTTTTCACACAAATTGATAGTTTGAGATCCAAAAATGATGTCATCAACATATATCCAACTAGTAAGATATCTTCCCCATCCTCTATCCTGAACGAGTTCTATCAATCATTCCTTTGACAAAACCATGGTCAAGAAGAAACCGAAAAGAGTATCATACCATGCTCGGGTGCTTGTTTAAGACCATACAAAGCTTTTCTTAGCTTTGAACTTGGTCATTCTGCTTTGAAACCGGGAGGTTGTTCCACATAAACCTCTTCTTTAAGCACGCCGCTCGTAAATGCACTTTTCACATCCATCCGAAAAGATCGTGAACTTCATGTGGGCAAAAGATATGCAAGAAACAATCGATGGCTTCTAGTCTTGCAACAGGTGCAAAGGTTTTCATCATAATCCAAGCCTTCTTCTTGGGAATAACCTTGTGTAACTAGCCTTGCCTTGTTTCTCACAATGTTGTTGTTTTCATCTCTTTTGTTCTTGAAAACCCACTTGGTTCCAATGACATTGTGCCTTTCTAGTCTATCTACCGGCTCCCATACTTCATTCCTCGAGAATTGATTTAGCTCATCTTGCATGGCAAAAGAATCCAAAGGAGAATCTTGTAGAGCTTCACCAATCTCAAGAGGTTCTTTCTCCGATAGGAAGCGGCGAAATAGTGCACTCTCTCCATGGAACCTTCTAGTCTTAACACCTTCGGTTAGATCACCCACAATCGGCTTGTAGGATGGCTATCTAACCATTTCCTTCTTGATGTTCCCCTTCAATGGTATCCTCAACATTTGAAATGTTAGGTTCGATTAAATCGACAAACTCGGGAACAACAAAAGCAGAGAAAGGGAATCATCTTCCTCGGGAAATTCTATTCGAAACATTGTCGGAGACATTTGTTCCCCTTTGGTTGATAGATTCGAAATTTGCCTCACCGTGACCACGTCTTCATTGGCATTACGTGCTGAGTCCGAAATCGGTGTCTGCTTCGGTTATTGGTCACCTTTTGGAGTGTTGGTTTTCCGGGTCTCACCATCCTCGATTTCCATCCCGAACTTCTTTATCCGAGTCCGAGTCACTCCAATCATAGATAGTGACCGACTTCTTCTTTTCGGAGTTCAATGGATGATTTATCTTTTCGTTTTGGGCTTAATCTGGTGATCCTCTTAGTCGGTTCATTTTGCATCATGTTCCCGTTTCTTCCGAACACAAAATGATTCATCAAAAACAACATGAGGTGTTTCCTCCACAATAAGAGTCCTACGGTTGTAAACTCGAAAAGCTTACTAACTTCGAATATCCTAAGAATATTCCTTCATCGCCTTTACTATCAAATGTTTTCAACCCGATCTTTACCATTATTGTGTATGAAACACTTGCAACCAAACACACGAAAGAAAGAAACAAGAGGCTTCCTTTCATTCCAAAGCTCATAAGGCGTTTTGCCTTGACTTTTTGTCAGCATGGATCTATTCTGAGAGTAGCATGCAGTGTTGATAGCTTCAGCCCAAAATCTTTTAGGAATATCAGCTTCAGCTATCATTGTCCTTGCAGCTTCTTTCAGAGTTATGTTCCTTCTTTCAGCAACACCATTTTGTTGAGAGGTCCTTGCATCTGATGTTTCATGTAGAATTCCATTTGCTGCACAATAATCATAAATGATATGATTTATAAACTCAGATCCTTTGTCAGATCTGATTTTGACCACACTCAGATTTTTCTCAATACTGAGTCTTTTCAGTAATTCTGGCAGCTTTATATGAGTCTCTTTCTTACTGAGTAAGAATATGACCCAAGTATATCTTGAGTATTCATCAACTACTACCAATGTGTATTTCTGTCATTAGTGCTCCACAGTGTGTTATAGGACCAAACAGATCCATATGCAAAAGCTGAAGTATTCTCTCAGTAGAAACTTCTACTTTGCTTTTAAATGATGCTTTGACTTGTTTTCCTTTCTGGCACGCATCACAAATGTGTTCCTTAATGAACACTTCATTAGGCAACCCTCTCACAAGAGCTAATCTTGCAAGCTTGTTCAGGGTTTTGAAGTTTAGGTGATTCATTCTTTTATGCCATAACCAACTGGTATCTGTGGAACTTTTAGCAATTAAACATGTATCTTTAGGAGTTGAACTCCAATCGACAAGATACACGTTCCTTTTCTTGTACCCGGTCGAATACTTTTCGTGATGTATCATCTTTCACAAAGCATAAGTTCTTGGAGAACTCAACATTGAAACCTTTATCACAGAATTGGCTAATTGACAACAAGTTATGCTTCAATCCAGATACATATGAAACACCATGGATATGAACTGAGTCGACTTCCAAAGTTCCATATCCTTGATCATCCTTGAGTTATCTCCAAAAGTGATCTCAGGGGCCTCTTTGTTCAACATAGTCACTGAGCATCTTCTTGAATCCTGTCATATGTCTTGAGCATCCACTGTCAAGATACCATACATCAGGAGCTTTTTCATCTCTGCTCATCAGTGCCATGTGATCTTTCATCAGCTTAGTGCCCCGGGTTTTCCTCCCGAAAAATAGATCAATTCTTAGGTACCCATTTTGTGTAGGGTCCTATGAGGTTAAATTGTACCTTTTCTAATCCAAATCTGCTGACAACTCTAATCACTTTAGAGTGGCTAATTTGTCTTCCATAAACATCAACATATACATCCACTACTCTGGGTGCCTTAGCGGTTTTAGAGATATGTGTGCTAGCTTTAGCATGAACATGTGCCTTAGAGTTCTTCTTTGGTTCAGCCTTACATTGTTAGGATGCTTAGGCTTTTGTGCGGCCGACCTAAATCTTTTTGATGACTTCGGGTTCGGATAACCTTAACCCTTAGGCAAGTGAGGTTCAAAGTTATGCATCTTTAAATCTGGTCTTTCAAAGATAATTGAGGACTTGGTCTCTTCATTGAGAATGTCTCTGTTGAGTGTTTCTCATCCGAGGATTCCTCTGATGGTTCATTGTGGAGCCTTTCGGTTTGCATTCTTAGCATGAGGCTTTGAAGTACTTGCTCGAAACTTTCAATCGATCGCGAGTTTTTCTTGCCTTCACCGAGGTTTGGGCTTTCTAACCGATCATTCGCTTTTCTTGAGACCATATGTCCTTTTCCTTGTCTTCTACAACCTTGGGCATTTCTTCAGTTTGAAGTGTAGGTGCCACTGGTTTTACAAAGATATTCTTCTTGCTACTTGACGCAGCATTTAGATGACCTTGTGAGGTCCCCCCTGGAATATATCCCAATCCAGATTTTATAGTCACAGATCTCTGGTAACTCAAATTTCATCTATTACATTAGATGCATTATTCAATAGAGTTAACTTCTTCGCATGACTATCCTCACAGTTCTGTAGAGTTTTATGTTTCTCAGAGAGGTCATTGAACTTAGTTCTTATTAGCTGAATCTCTTCAGTGGATTTTTCTAGCTTTTCAGTTAGGGACATTATCAACTTCTCTTTCTTTGAGAGTTGTACTTTCAGAACATCCAGTTCATCAGTAGCTCCCATTAATTGAGAAGTGACTTCAATATTGCTAGAGTCTTTCCATTTTAGATTTTTAGCTTTCCGGTTCCTTATTCGCTCTTGAGTTTGATTTAGCAGTCCTTGCAAAACAGCATAGTCCTTCATCAGATTCTCGAAAGAATCCATCAGGTCAAAATGACTGTTTTCAGTGGAACTTGAAAACTCTTGTGCTAGTGTAGGAGCAACAACAGAGAAAGAAGAGTTTACCTCCTCAATGACCATCAGACAGATGTCATCACTTTCACTATCTGAGAATATCTCATCTGAAGAGCTAGATTCCTCCTCAGAGTGTTCTTCTTCTGCAACCATGGCCTTTTTGCTTGAGAACTTCTGGTCTCTTATAGCTTGCCTTTCTCTTCTCTCCTTAGCACTCAAATCTGGAAAATCATACTGGAAGTGACCTTTCTTCTGGCAGTTATAGCATCTGTTGGCATCATCATCCTGATCATTTCCTTCTTTGGACTTGGAGTCCTTTCTTTTGGATGAAGATCCTTCAGCTTTCAGGTCTTTCTTCTTCTCAGTTGATCTGTCCTCAGGTTTCTTCTGGTACCTGTGGTTCCTGTAATAGCTTTTGTATTTTCCAAATCTACTATTGAGTCTATCAAACCTTCTTACCATCAGTGCTAGCTTTTCCTCAAGCTCATCCTGATTTTTGGCATGGGGGTTCTCAGACTCTCTAGTTTTGAGTTTTTTATCTTTGGCTTTTAAGGCCACATTCTTACTCAATGAAGAATCATCTTTGCTGTCAGCCTTTTTGGATTTCTTATCAATTACAAATTCATAGGCTTTCAGCTCAGAGAAGACTTGTTGGTAAGGCATTGAGTTAATATTCTTTGTGTTTTCAATTACCACTGCATGAATATCCCATTTCTTAGATAGACCTCTAAGAATTTTCAATGCAACTTCTCTCTGTGGGTATTTCTTTCCAAGTGCATTTAGATCATTCATGATGCTAGTGAATCTGACTTCCAGTTTGTCTATTGATTCACCATCATCCATTTCAAAACTATCAAACTTTCCAATTGCCACTGAAAGTTTGTTTTCTTTTATATGATCTGTGCCTTGGCACATAACAGCTAGTGTATCCCAAATCTCTTTAGCAGTATTACAGTGAGAGTTCATTCCCATCACACCATCATCAATTGTCTTTGATAGTGTGTCTTTTTGCAATGTAGTCTAGATTGACTAACTTTCTCTCCTCGAGTCGGTTGGTCATCGGACTTAGGAAATTCTGCTCTAGGATCAATTCTCTCATCTTCCGTTCCTCCGATTCACTACATGAACCTAAAATGGTCCTTGAGAGACCACTCTCCACATACGCCATGTTTTGAATACTGATGATGAGCTGCATTCTCGCCTCCATAGGCCATAGTTCTCCACCGAGAACATGGGAAGTTTTTAGAAGACATTTTTCCGATCTCAAAAAAAATAAAAAAGTTTCAAAGAAATAAGATCGATTCGGATAGACCACAAGAATTTTTGAAAATAAAACTTTGGTCAACACAGCAGGTGGTCAAGTTTGAACCATCGCTCGATACCACTTGTTGGTCCCGTGCAAACAAGTCTTACACGTGTATATGAGGGGGAATACACGTGTTCAAGGTTTTTAAAACTTTTTCTTCGAGGTCACTTGGGTCGATAATCCTCAAGATTAGGTTACGAGAAGCCTGAGATCGCTCTCCGAGTCAAAGTCTACTAAGACAAAGATCCCGAGTCGCTTTCGAAACCTCGATAATCCCTACCGAGTCCCGAGTGTCGAGATCTTGAGTTGCTTGGATCGATAACTAACTTATCAACCCCTCGTAAGAGTAATGCGTTCGGTTTGGTAACTATCTCTGTCTAGCTACTTTCGGATTGTCTTGCGGAATGGTTGGCCCTTAGTTTATACTCGTTTTTAGCTTTCTTTGAAAACCTTCCCTTTATGAAATAGTGATTAGGTCAGATTCACTTATGCAACTTCGGTGGATTGATTCCAACCGAATATCGTGGAAAAGTATGCTTTCAAAATCAAGTTAATGCAACAGATAAGCCGTATAAGGAAAGCAATAAAAGACACAAAGAATTATAGTGGTTCGGAGACTCAAGCTCCTACGTCCACTCTCCCGACTCTTCGTGAGAAATTCACTATCAACTTCGAGCTTTACGACTACCTCGTAGTTTACTTACTCAACTTCCCCGAAGTTTTACGACTACTCCACGTGGTTTACTTACTCAACCCGACCTTGAGCTTTTTCGACTACCTCCGTGGTTTACTTACTCAATCATACACAAGCTTTGACTACCCTCAGAGCTTACTAACTTCTCCTCTAGAGTTTTTTTGACTACTCCGTGTAGTTTACTAACTCAGACAACACTTCTCACCAACAAACACACTCCAACTACCTTCACAAGGGTTTGGGGTTTCTTGGTTTGTTTCCAACTAGGATGAGATATCCTTTACAATAAAGCACAATGCAAAGGGTTAGGATATCTCGACTAAGCTTTGGATAATTCTTATCAGGCTAGGCTTAGTATAGTGAGCTCTCTTCAATATTGAAGCACTTGGGAAATTCTAAGTTTTTCGAGTGCTTTTAACTTTTACAAGAATAGGCTTGAGCTCTTAAGTTGCGTATAAATTTCCCGTCACCTTACAATGTAGAGGGTCACCAGTATTTATAGGCATACTCTTGAAAACTATCCGTTGGAGAGACAACTTCGTGAGTTCCCTCTTGTGGTGTGTGAAACGGCTATATTTAGGGTTTGAAACTCCCTAACACTTTCTAGGCAATAGCCTTTCATGTAGCCGGTCTTCACTTTTTGCAGTCTGGAACTTTTGTACATCTGACATCCTTTTTCAGAGACCTGTCACTGTCAGTGTCAGTATGGTACAGTGTTGTCTTCCTCTTTTTGACTTTTGTCTCCAGTTAAAGGTAAACACCTTCAACGACTCTTTTTGGTTACAAACTCTGAGTTTGATATAACCTTAACAACACTTCTGACTTAGTTCCTTTTGTCTGCATTTGAATGTCTTGGCAGATATCTAACTTTCTAAGGAATCGTGATCTTCTCGATGTGCATCCTTGATAGATATATTGATTGCCTCGGAACATTCGGGTTCATCTTGAGCATTGATGACCTTCTTGAGTCTTGATAATTCTTGTGCCTTGATATTCTTGATCTTTAGTTCCTCAGTCTTCAGTCTTTGTGTCTTCAGAGTCTTCTGAGTCTTCAGGGTCTTCTAAGTCTTCAGGGTCTTCTGAATCTTTGTAGTTTATCTTGACCGATGTCTTGAGTCTTCTCATTTGAGTCTTGATTTTCGATATCTCTTGAGTCTTGATAACTATCTCTGAACTATATCTGTGACTATACATTCTGCAGATAACATCCTGAATATTCTAAAAACTGAATCCTGACTCAACTATCAAGATCATTCTGAACATGTCATACTCAGGGGTTTTGGGATCTAATCAAAATCATAAATCTTTATTAAAATTCATCTCCCAACAGTTTTATTTGAGGAATATGATGTGGCTAATTTGGTAACAACTCACAAACAAAATATGCACGTGTAAAATAAATTGTAAATAAGATGAATTTGTTGACCCATTAAATCGAGAAATGACTACTCTGGGGGCATACCAAGCCAGGATGTGGTATTGCGAGCTTTACACGCACAATATTTGATACACCTTATGAAGATGAATCGTTACAGATGAAGATAATTTGGAGAGTTTGCATATGAGTGCTAGGGTTTCTGTTCATGTAGATAATCACTCGAATTTTTCTGTTCCTCGCCTCTCTGGGGAATTTCTTGTGTGGGTGTAACTTTTTCTGGGAAATTTTTGTGAACCTTTCTCTTCTTTTTTTTTCTTCCTTTTATAGCACTCCAACAAGCATGAGTACGGTTGGCAAGCATAAATGGAGACTCAGGCCATGCAAGAACTCTTGTGATACGACCACTTTTCCAACTCCGTCTTCTAGATTGATCTTCGCTTTTGCTTGTCTATAAGGCATCTTTTTGGTCGTCCAAATTAATCTTTTGCTCGGTTGGATGCTTTGTTCACCCTTTTAACCATGTCAGTTTTATGCTGGAATACTGTCCTTTTCGCACATACTGAGCCCTCAGGATGTCCGGGTCTTCGAGATATCTGAGTGTCGAGCACTCTGACCCTTCAGGATGCCTGAGTCTTCAGAATGTTGTGCCGCGAGCATACTGAGCCCTCAGGATATCTGAGCCTTTCAGAATATCTGAGTCACGAGCATACTGACCCTCAGGATATCTGAGCCTTTCAGGATATCTGAGTTGCGAGCATACTGACCCTCAGGATATCTGAGCCTTTCAGGATATCTGAGTTGCGTGCATACTGAGCCTCAGGATATCTGAGCCTTTTAGGATATCTGAGTTGCAAGCATACTGAGCCTCAGGATATCTGAGCCTTTTGGTCGTCTGAGTCCTCAGTCTTGTTCGTGGGCTCAGACTTGTCTGAGCCCTCAGGTTTGTCTGAGTCCTTTTGACTTAGCTCATTTAATTCCTCTTTCCTGATCTGAGTGGCAAATATGCCTGTTTGCTCGGTAGGCTGATTGAGCAACTTTGGTTGGTCGGCGAGCGACGAGCATACTTGTCCATCGATCATGATTATTTTAATAAATATTACACGTATCGTTCTTACGTGTTTGATTAATCCTGAATTATTATATCGAACACAACAAGCCACAATATTATTCAAGCCCATAAATATTAATTAATCCCACTACATAATTAATATTGCACTATCCATCTTAACCCATATTACAGTCAATATGGCTCCCGGTTATTATTTCATGTGTTTAAGATTATCAAGCCCATTAATTAATTCAAGCCACTGAAATAGCTTTCCATTAATTAATATCTTTTGTCCTTGGTTAAGGAACGATTCAACATTATTACTCATACCGGAAATTAGTTCCACTTGCAAGATTTGGTATGATAAAACTTATGAACCTCCCAAGGGGGTAAATCGAACAAGCGTACTTGCACCCGATTCTCCGTATTAAATCTTAGCAATCACATGTGACCAATAATATTGCCCAAGATAAAAAGTATTGAATCTCGTTGATTCTCTACCCATGATAAGTCAAAGCAATAGTTACCAACCACACGTGATCCTATTTAAGGAACGAAGATTAAGAAATAACAAACCACTGAGGTCTAATTCTTCCTTGTTCGGGTTCAAGAATTTGTCCTCCTCAGAGGTCCTATTCATTATCACCATGCACTAGTGTAATCTCTTGGTCAAGACAAGTCAATCTGAGCCTTACACTTCAACCTTTCACGATGGATTGTTCATGTCCATCTAGGTCGTGAATGGTGTACTTTTAGTTACAAGGGAATGTTAATTTAATCTTCTGTGATCTGGTATCACTAAATTAACTACAATGTAACACGTACTATTTATTGAACAGTTATGCAGTAAATATAGGTAACATTCAATGATATTTAAAGCACCAGTGATAAACAATTTATTTCAGTAAATAAGTCCGAAATTCAGTTTTGATTATACAAAGTAAAAGCATACTTTTCAGTATAATCCCAACAGATAAATCTAAGGGGGAGGATGGGCGGAAGAGTTGCCCGAGATCTTATGGGCATACCGAACTACTTTCAGAACATCAACGACGGAAACCCCATTTGTCTTGGCTTTTGGGACAGAAGCAGTCATTCCAGCGGAAGTCGAAAGTTCCGAGTCACTGAACCATGTGTTTTGTCAAGCACATCAATGATCAAGCACTCGCTTTTAGCACGGATCTGTTAGAAGAGAGACGGCTGACTATAAAAATGCAATATACAAGCAAAGGTCAGAAAATTTTTACAATTCTAAAGTTCGGGCTCGCAGATTCAACATTGGCAATCTTGTTTTGAAGCGAGCAACGGGGGTCCCGGGCGGTATTTTCGGTCGAGCGTGGGAAGGTCCATTCCGAGTAATGAGGCGTTGGTTGAATGGAGCGTACGAATTGGAGGAGTTAGATGGAACCCCACTTTTCTACTCCTGGAATGCAGCAAATTTTAAAAATTATTACCAATAAGGGCCCCGAGAACCGGAAGAAACTAAGGACGAACATACCGTTATGCTCGACCGACTACAAGCAAGGCGATCAAAATGATCTTTTATAGTTGGGCGACCAGAGTGATCCTTTCTGAACATGCGGTTAGGATGCCCACTCAACAAAGGAACAAACGAGAGGGTTTAAAAGACAGAACAAGAACGCGTCGAACAGAAACATCCAAAGCTATGATGGGGGTAGGAATTTTATAAATGCTCGAAGACACGTGTTACCATCTCTAGCACATTTGGAAGGTATCTAGAAAGTGTGATACGTGTCATTTCCCCTTCCACATGCAAAAGTATGGACAGGTGTCGACTAAATATGGACACATGCTGCACCATTGTTGAAAGGACTGGATAATAGGAACCAGCTCATGCTTCAGAAACTTGTATAAATAGACCCGTTGTAGGTCGAAAGAGAAAAAAAGAAGTTTCCTCACCATATAAAGAAAGTTTCATGTTCTGGTATCACTATTTATACAGGTCCCATAACCGGTTATAAATTGACCGGTTTAGTATGGCCCCAGATGTAGCTATCATCATTGAGTTCAGCATCCACCTTGTTGACTCAACCATATCTTTCGGCCCCAACCTCGGTTCGAGCTCCAATTTCCACATCTCAAAGGCAAAGCAAGATATTTTTGCCTCGATTTGGAAAAGCAAATCTGAGTCGAGCAAAATATTGCCCACCGGGTTGCCGGTGCTCGCCTCGAGCATAACTTGTGCTCGCTTCCAGCACAATTTGCTCGACATAAATGGAGTTACAACCTCACATTCACCACTGCTTCTGCAGGGATCAATCATAAGTGCCCCTCGCATCCCCAAAAACTCCTCCCAGGGGATGGCGCTCCGACACACTCTCACAAGGCAACGTGCCGACGCTGATGTTCAAGCATCAGTAGTTGGCACAGACAGATACTCGGATGCACCGGCTAGGGGTGAAGTTGGTGGGAGAAGAGGACTAAAGGATGACGAATAGGCGCCTCTGCTTGCACCAAATCAGCGAGAACAAGCTTGCTCGCCACATACTCAGGACAAAGGGTGGCCGCATAATCACAGCTTGCACTAGGAGGAGCCACTGCTGCTGCTGCTGCTTTTGAGCATCTTGATAGAGGGTGAAAGAGCGAAAGGCTTCGCCCGGGGTTTCCTAAGCGAAGAACTCGGACGAGAAGTCGAAAGTCCATAACTCACCCACCGCAACTACAACTTGGACTGACTCCTCGACTATCATCCTCGAAGTCTTAAGACAACTGGGTGGTATATGACAAAAATAACGACCATCTTTGAAATCTTAAGGCAGTTAGTTGGTAGGAAGTAAGAGAGTCGCTTGTAGAGTTATTTGACAAAGTGTAAAGTCATGTAATAGATTCAAACATCGTATAAGGTGTTTCTTTTTTATATGTAACTTTGGTCGAACAAAGCTTGATCGCCTAAAAATAAGGCGATCACATCCACAGATGGTTGACTGAACTCAGCCTTATGTTCACCTAGCGCAAAGAATTTGTACTTACAATATCCGCAGCAAAGCGAATTTTGGGTACAAGGTCGCAACTAAATAAGACGGCAAAAAACGAAGTGATTACAGCTAAATAAGACAATCACGGCAAATAAAAAGGTTGCACCAAAATAAGAAAACCATACTGATTGCAACTAAATAAGACAATCAAACACCAAGTTGGGCAAAACATAAGCATGCTAAAGATGAAACAGGCAAAAAGTTCCATTCAACCCTAAAGACCAAAATCCATCAAAGAAAGCCACAAGTGGCTAAGTTCCAAACAAGGCCATCTCGGCCAGTCACAAAAAACAGCAAAACAAGAAGAAAAAGGTTCGAGGAAAAAATAAATTATCCGGAGTCGCCGGAAGAGAAGTACTTAAAAGGCCCCTCACATTCTGCTCGCCGAAAGAGCCAACCACCTGGTCATCCTGCTCAGCCCCAACCTGCTCAATATTCTTTGGCCCATCCTGCTCGCCTCCATCCTGCTCGCGGTCATTTGGCCTTTGCTCAGCACCCTGCTCTCCTTCGCCATGCTCACCCACCTTTTGGACACCCGGCTCATCATCATCTTCTTCATCTGAAATGCGATCCCCAATTTCGACCCCTTCAGGGAGTTTGGAGAAATTGCATATGTCCTGCAGATCGGCCAGGGGCAACTCTCGATCACCTGCAGGGGGTTGTCGGCCAGGTACTTCTCAAGGTCATCCACAAAAGTCTTCACCTGGTCGGCAGAAAGAGTCCACCTTGCCGTACGAATAGCATCGGCAAAGGCACAAATGTAAGAGTAATTGGACATAGAGTCCACATACTCATCGGCTCGCAGCTTGGAGTTTAGAAGGCCTATTCGGGTGTTGGTCTCCTCGGCAGTCGTGTGTTGCTGGATGAACAAATCTTTCTCGCGAACATGAACATCAATTTCGGACCGAAGACGGCGAAGCTCGACATCCATAGCAATCTGTTAGTCCTGGATCTTTTTCAACTCATCTTCCTTCTGGCACAACCCCACCTGAATTGCTTCGGTCTCTCCTCGCGCTTTATCCAGCTCTTTCATTTTATCATTGAAGCTCGCCATGAGCAGGGAGTACTTGGAGTAAAAGCTGGTCACCCCAGCAAAAGCATTCTCTAGGATCACAGCAGTTCGGCCATGATGAATCAGACCCATTCGAAGTCGCTCCATGGTAGATCGACCGACCAGGGAGTCTTCCAAATCCATCGTCCAGGATCGAATGGGGGTCTCACAGGCGCGTTGAATGTGCTCGGAAAGCTCAGGGATATTGCACACCTTGGGAGAACAGAAGTAGTTCATCAAATCTGGTGGCAAAGACGGTTGCCTATCCACGTACCTAAGGGAAAAAAGACAAACAATATTTATTAAACTATAAGTAATTCGAAGGGACGAACACACCCTAAGACGAACAAAATTACCTGCTCGCCCAAGCGTCATCCCAACCGAGAAAGGATATATCGTCAGGGCGGCGAACCCAAGAGCTGGAAGGGCCAGGAACCTCTGTAGATGGAGGTGTAGTTGCGGTTGCGCCCATTTCAATGATTGGCTCACCCACCACTGCAGGAGGTATGCTCGGCTCGACCACAGGGTTTGCCGACTCTAAAGTCTGCCGCCGAGTCCGCTTCGGCGACCGAGCTTGCTCGCTCGTTCCATGATCAACTGAGCGGGAGGACCTCTTAGGTTTGCTCGACTCCCCACGGGAGGGTTTCTGCGCTTCCCACTCGGACTGAATCCGAGCCATCTCACTAGGCTTCCTCCTCCGTACCATCTCAGTATGTTCGGCAGTACTCACAGCAATGGTAACCGCAGGAACAGCTGTCGGACACAAAAACATCTCTACATAATAAAAGCAAAATTTAAAGAAGGAGGCACAAAAAGAATACGAGATTTAAGCACATACCAGTAGGGTCAAGAGCGACCAGATGATGAGGTGGCACGTACAAACTGCTTTTCCTGCATTCACTCTCCTTGTTTAGAGTCAACACTGAACGTTCAGCACGGGATAGAAGATCGATTTGCCAGATACAGCTGAAATACCCGTCTTTGGCCTCTGTGTCTATAGCCGCCTCAACTTCTGAAAAAGGAAAACAAAAGTTAAAATCAGTCCGACGAACAAAGAATGCGAACAAAAGGTACTCACTCCGTAAAACCCCAAAATCGGTTGGAATATCTAAACGAGCATCCGGTTCGCTCGCAGAAGCAGGACTTCTCCAATCACCCCCAACAAACCAAAAATTGTCTTTCCAGTCCTTGATCTTATTCCGTACATTCTCAACAACTTTGCACTTGGCATTCGCCTGCATAAATACCCACCCGTGCTCGCCTCGAGGACGGATTAAGTGAATCAACCGAGTGAGCTCCGCAGCAGATGGAAAATATGGGGGGTCGGCTTTACCAAATAACGTCAAGAGACTCATAATTATATGCCACCCGTTTGGCATAATTTAGGTGATAGTGAGGTTCCATTCCACAAGCAGACGAGTAATTGCAGGATGAAGGGGAAAGTGCAATCCTGCCTCCATAGTATCCACATTAACCGCCACGCAACCTTCAGGGGGTTGATCTGCTCGCTCGTTGGCTTCCGGCACCCAAAAGAAAATGTCTTTTGGGGTTTCATAGTTTCGATACAATTGCGCGAGCATATCAGCCTCGACTATGTTGGCCATTCTGCTCGCTGGATATTCGTTCTCGACTCCAACTCGATGAGGTTACTCTGGCCATTCAAAATCATATCGGGCATTATACTCGGTGTACGTTGGACTATGAGGAACCCCAACAAGAATCTGTTGTACATTTTGCTCATCGGCGAGCACAACAACATGCTCGCCCCCATCACCCCTGCTCGGCTCGCCCCCAGCTCTCTTTTCAGTTTTAGGTTCCGGGTTCACAACCGACTCGCCTCCAATCCTTCCACTCGGTTCGGTCAAACAAACCCTACCTTGCTCGCCTAACCTAGTGGCGTTCAGAGCGCTCACATCGCGATCACCCACGCCACCGGCGGCACCCATCGACTGAATCTCCTCATCGGAATCACCAAAATCGGATCGGGCTAGTTCCCGATCCAATTCATTTATAGCATCATTGGAATCCGAGGAAAGGATAGCAAATGGTTGCCAAATTTTCCAACGAGGACTTACTTCGGCAGTTTTCCCCGTTGAAGGACCAATCCTACCACGAGAAATTGGACGGCTTTATGAAGAGGACGACCCACAGGGGGTTTCAGACTCGTCGGAGCCGGGTCGAGCCTCATTCGGAATCGATGAAGACATGATAAAAAATTAAATGAAAAAATAAGAATCTTTACCTGAAGAATCCTCACCGGAAAAGACTCGCCGGAAATTAAGAAGAAGGAGAAAAGGAAAAAGAAGAAGAGAAGAAATGAAGGAAAAGAGATATTTATAAGCCCTGGGGATTAGGGTTACACATTAAAGTTCAAAATTCAAAAATTTGTCTATAATCATTGAACCTAGATACATGTGCGCATTCATCTGAATGGCAGAAGTTGAGGCGACGCTTCGAAACGCCCCCAAGATCCACTACAGTCGGACCCCCGTGACAAGCACAAAGGCGGCCCGACTGGGGGGTATTGTTGTGGTCGACTACACAAATTTCCACATCATGCTCGCCCACCGAACACGTGGGCCAATTAAACGGTCAAATGCCACATCACTGATACACCTCAATTTGGCAAACAAAGCTACTCGCCAACCTGGCGAGCGTGTTGGTGAATTGTCCGGTCGATCACCCATGCTCTTCTATCCGTTCTACATCAAGACATCCTGCTCGCCCGAACGAACAAAAAAGACAAGGCAGAGTCAAACCTGCTCACCCTTGAAAGTAAGCAGGGAGTGCTATCTGAAGCACTTAATCGACGGTCATGTCACTTAGGCGAGCAAAATGGTCAGACGAGGACAAATATAATATTACTAATACCAGAATCAAGCCACTTGCTAAGTCAATACCACTTGGATGACAAGTCAGAAGCCCCACGAGCAGGTAAAGACAAGTGTCCACTAAAGAGACGCCAAAAGAGACGTGGCAATCCAACACACTCCCTTGCATGACTCGGAATCGACAGCTCATACTTAGAGGGCACCACATGCTTGTCTCATACCCTATAAATAGGCCCTCACATGTCATTAATAGGGTTCAGAAGCTGAAAAGAAAGACAACACTAGCCATATACATTCATAACCACATATGTAACTTTTGCTCGTCACATAGTACTTTATGATCGACACATATCTCGAATCATAAATAATATAACCCTGGCTTGGTTCGCCCCCAGAAGTAGTCAGTTAAGACGAACTGAGTCATCAAATCATCTTAGTCATATTACATCTTGTTTGCTAAGTCGTCACACTTATTGCCACATCATAATTTCCACATCATACGACTTACAACATGTTAAGATGTCAAACAATATCCCACATCACAATAATATGTAAGAATCATGAGATTTTTTAGGATAAACAATATTTTCATTAGTATGAGGTCTTTTGAGAGATGTGTAAAAATAAATCCGCCTAGACCCAAAACGGACAATATCATACCAATGCAAAAATTTAAGATTTAAGTCCGTCTAGGATCATAACAGAAATTTAAGATTTAAGTCCCTCCAGGATCATAACAGGAAGAAACTGAGGTGGTCATTCTAGAAGAGACAATATTATTAGAAGAAACTTAGATAATGAGATGGTCATTCCGGAGGGGACCATATTAATAGTAAACCACGTAAATTTATGTGTTCTTGTATCTTATTTTTTTATATTTTTTGTGTCCTTAGCATTTCTTTATATATGTCTCGCATTTCGTTATAGCAAAAACAAACTTTAATTAAACAACTTTCTCGTTTAAAAAATATACACACATAAATACAAATTTTTGTGTCTTTATATCGCGTTTCTTTATACAACTTTCTCGTTTAAAAATACACACATAAATACATAAGCTTTTCTGTCTTTATATCTCGTTTCTTTATAACTTTCTCGCATATTACGTTATAACAAAAATAAACATCAGTTAAACAACTTACTCAAGAACAAACTTCAATTAAACAACTTACTCATTTTAAACACATACATAAATTGTACTATACTATTGTTAGTGCACAAGAAAGCTACTTTTACCGAAATTAACCGTCATTAAAGTCTTGATCTAAAAAATGCAATGCAAGAAAAATTGTGCAATTCCTATAAAAGGAAAAAGAATCCAATTTGCTCACAAGTTTTGAAGCATTTATCAACTACTATTCTCAATTTCGAAAAGTCAGGACTCAAAAAGTAGCCAACGTTCTCTTCCTCTCACTAAGCTGTTTTTTTCAAGCTTATATACCTTCCATCGCCACCGTCCGCCTTCCACCACCATCTTTCTCATGCTGCGGTGGTAACAACAGCCGCCCCACTGCCTTCTCTCCTCTCGCCATCAGAGCTTTTGTAGATAAGAGGTTCGTTCGTCGTCGTGTCTTGATCCGACGGGTTGATCTTTCCCACCGGAGCCATGGTGACCAGTCGGTGGATCAACCCGTTAAAATCCTTTTCTTTTCGTTTAGATAATATTAGTTTTTGTATAATATTAGTTTTTGTATTGTTCCCTCTCTCTTAGAATTGGATGTGAGTTATTTGTGCTTTTTACATGTGTTTTCCTTAGTGTAGGTTTTATCCCCTCTGTGGCTTCTATTTCGTTGTTTTTTTGTGTTTATTCTGTTATTTGGTGCGCCCTTAGTAAATTTTAGAGGAACTAAATTCGGCCTTAGTGTGAGACTTTTCTTAGGAACTAAATTCAGCCTTAGTGTGAGACTTTTCTTTGTTCACTCGATACCTCACGATTTTGATTCTTTTCTCTGTGTGAGACTTTTCTTTGTTCACTCGATACCTCAAGATTTTGATTCTTTTCTTTGTTCACCCTACTCGATACCTCACGATAGACTTTTCTTTGTTCACTCGATACCTCACGATTTTGATTCTTTTCTCTGTGTGAGACTTTTCTTTGTTCACTCGATACCTCACGATTTTGATTATTTTCTTTGTTCACCCTACTCGATACCTCACGATTTTGATTCTCGACAGACGCTAATTCAGACTTTTTGTTGACGGTAGGATTGAGCTTGTATAGTGGACTGTTTTATTCAAAAAAAAAAAAAATGCAAGTACGGGATTCCCAAAATTTTACAGTTAGCTAGCCCTTTAAAAAAAAAATAAAAAAAATCTAGCTACATAGCTCTAGAGGAAATTATAATGCATACTTTAGTTGTCATTCACTGGCAATCGACCTATATTACTTATATCTCGAATATGCTAATTAATTATTCTATAAAAAGCTGAGACAACTGAGATAGAATATATACTTGAGTAACGAGGTGGGAATTAAATTGATGATGATAATCACGTACGATTATTAATCAGGAAATAGATCATCACTCAAAATGTATGGTAACTTACAAATCCAAGTAAATACATGAGTAGAAGACAAGAGAAGTACTTATTTATTTGATGGAAA
Organism: Stenogyne calaminthoides; assembly: GCA_037126765.1. Lineage (NCBI taxonomy): Eukaryota > Viridiplantae > Streptophyta > Magnoliopsida > Lamiales > Lamiaceae > Stenogyne > Stenogyne calaminthoides. The sequence continues at coordinate 35,993,211 of JBBCBC010000015.1, forward strand.
TTAAATAAAAGAAAAGTGAAGTGAAGTGAAGCATATATATATATATATAGGACTAGTAATCCTCGGGAGCCAAAGGCTGGTGGTGAGTATGGTGCGGAACCTCAGGCTGTATGATGCCGAACTCGTAGATGAGGCCGGCCAAGGCGCCACCGACAAAGGGGCCGACCCAATAGATCCAATGGTTCCTCCACCTCCAGCCGACGAGAGCGGGGCCGAATGCCCTTGCAGGGTTCATGGATGCTCCGTCAAAAGGGCCTCCGACGAGCACGTTGCCCCCGACTATAAACGCTATTGCTAGAGGCGCCATGGTACCCAGGCTTCCTCTCTTGGGGTCGATGGCCGTGGCGTACACAACATACACAAGTCCAAATGTCATTATCATCTCCATCAGCAATGCATTCCATCCTCCCACTCCCGCTGCCAACGACAACCCTACCGGTCTCTGCAACCAACAAATATAATTAATTATATTCTAATTTGATTTATTATTAGTGATTACTTAATTAATTAGATGAGAAAATAGGTAAAAATGCCCTTTTTTAATTTACATCTATCTTTTATTGCCCTAAAACTTTAACTTTATTTATATTATAATAAATTATATTACTCCCTCCTTCTCGATCTTAAAGAAAGTAAAATCTTAAAGAAAATAAAATGAAAGTTTTACCATAAACACGAAAATTAAAAAATAATGATAAAGTGTTAGGGGTAAAAATGTTATTTAAAAGAGTTTCTCCCCAATTAAATAGGTATATACCATGCCGTCTGTTGCGAGCCTCAATAGGAGGGAGGCAACAACGGCCCCCAAGAGCTGAGCAATCCAGTAGTAAACAGCGCGCAGGACAGAGACCCTTCCGCCGACAAGAGCACCGAAGGTAACTGCAGGGTTTATGTGACCGCCGGAGACATTCATGCTGGACGCCACCACAGCAAACAGTGAGAGCGCGTGAGCGAGTGCAATCATCAATAGCCCCGACGCCCCCAACTCCCTATCCATGTACATCTTATCTGCACTCATGATTTAACATTAATTAATTAATTGATGCTATCTAGATTCCGGAAATTAATTAATTAATTATATAAAAAGGTAATAATTAAGTACCGAAAGCGAGGACAGAGCCTTCTCCCGCAAAAACGAAGATTAAGGTTGAGAGGAATTCGGACAAGGTGGCCCTCACCGAGTCCGGATGTGTGGCTTCTTCTGCCCTCCCAAATGCGTACCCACGAGGCATCGCTACTTAACTTGTACTAATTCTATCTTGGATATATATATATCTATATATATATATGTACGTGCGACCGACCGCTTGCGATTTAGCCTAGCTGTATCGTAAGCTGATCTGAAATGAAACGCGGAAAATGGATGTGGATAAATAGAGATCGATGGATCCAACGTTAAATTAATAAAACATAGGATATATAGTTATATAATTAGCTAGGTGGTTAAATTGTAGAGATTTAAGTGGACACCTGGGAGATGAAATGCAGGAATTATGACACGTACCCTATGTGTTGGCTCTCAATGCAGCTGCCTCCAATTTTCATCTTACTTGCGCCTACCCATATCAAATTCAAAACACAAGCTTTTGGATTTTTCTCCTCTCTTTCACCTCCCAATTCCAACGCCTCACTTAATTTCTCTCTAAATGACCCGGTGTGCATCAATTATTCCAAGGATAAGTCTCTTCAACTACAACATTGTGTAGTTTATTTTTATGAATGGCACCATTTAAAAAATACAATTAAATTACATGGTGCATTTATTGCATATAAAATTAGCAACGTCTTATATGCATCCAGATGCACCGTGCACTTATAATGTATTTTAAAAACGTGCAATTTATTTATACTGAAGCATGCAACTATTAATATGAAAAAATAATTGTATTTTTCAGTATAGCAAATCGTACATTTTTAAAATGTATTATAAATGCACGGTGCACTTCAGTGTACATGAGATACACTCTATAAAATTTTATCTTATTCAAAATTTGTATATTCTGTTGTGCACATAATTTAAGTATAATTATTTAAATATATATATTATTTTTACTAAAAACACTCGGTTTCATATTATCTCAAATATATATATATATATATATATATATTTTATATATATATATTTTAAATGTATTTACATGCATTATAGAATATAGAGAATTTTCTATGAATTTTTTTAATATGTTTACGTAATTTTCAACGAAAGTAATTTAATTTATGTAATAGATATTTGCATTTTTCAAATTAACTACAAACATTTGTCTACAACAATATAGTTCAAAAGTATATTTAGAGTTGATAAAAACTCATATGAGACGGTCTCATGCGTGAGACGGAGCACAATTTAGCATGACCAACATCCATTCCTCCCAAAGTGTTAAAGCGTCAATGTCCAATTTACACTCAGTCTCACTGTGAGACGGTCTCACGGCAGAGTGGCTCTTTAGAGTCTGCTTGGTTGGGGTAATGAAAGTGGGTAATGGAAATCACTTATATTGATTTTGCTTGGAACTTATGATACATAAGTAATGAGAATATAAGTAAGCAATTGATTACCCCCACCCACTTAACCCACTTAACATGATACTCATTGTTGATATTCTAACCAAGCAATAACAATGCAACCAATAACCCGTAGTGATTACCTCTCAACGATACTCATTATCATTATCATTCTCAAGTCATACCAAGCGGACCCTTATTTGTAAATAATTTGATATTACAAATGTAATTGTCTATAGAATTATGAGTGGGTCTCCTGTGCACCAAGTGCGCACCGTGCACTCGGGTTATTGGAGTGATCCATTGAAAAAATGAGACCTCGCTAATCGTGAAAAGGAGGATCCACAATAAAATGGACAGGGTCAAAGTGAGTGCACGGATCTAGAATCCGTGCACCAAGTGTATATGAGACCTTACCTAAAATTATATGTATAGATAATTTATTTGCCTCTTGAGAGAATATAAATATTTAGACTATTTGCTCATAGATAATTTGTTTGACTACTAAAATTCTTGAAATTCGTAGACAAATCGTAAGCTACTATTTAAGAACCAAATTATTGTTTATGAAAATTTTGTAATAATTTGAAATTTTCTATGGCCAATTATTTATTTCGCCGTAGTGATGATGTGTCTAGTGCATACAGCATTTTGATATTTTAATATGAAAACCGTAATTTAATGTTCTGTTTTTAGGTGTAATTTAACATTATTATATTTTTTCCAAATGCAGATGCACCGTGCACTCCATAATATATTTTAAAAATATACAATTTTGTTTATATTTAAACGTGCAATTATTAATATGGGATCAAAGTTGCGAGTTTTAGTGTAAATAAGTTGCATGTGTCAAAACAACAAATTGTATGTTCTAAGTACACTATGGAGTGCACGGTACACCTAATGAACAAGAGATCCACTCTTTTTTTATTCTTTTTCCTTGTTTCATAGTAAAACTAGGTTAAAACCCCGCGTATTACGTGGGTTGAAAATATAATTATACTCACTCCGTCCTACTATAAGTTTCTCTCTTTCCTTTTACATTCGTCCCACAATAAGTTTCATGTTTCTATAAGTGGAAAAAGTGACTCCACTACTCATAATTTTTATCCTCACTTTTCACACAATAATATAAAGAATGTAACTCACTACTTCACTCATTGCTTCATATATATTTTTCATCTCTCTCCCAATACCCAAAACTACCCTTTATTTTTATTATTTTATTATTATTCCTTAAACAAAACAACAATAACAATAACAGGAAAGTTATACTAGGACAAAGGGAGTATTATAAAATAACACTCCTTTAAATTGTTTTCAAATGTCGTTGTATCATTTTGAAAATATTTGTATAATAAATGTCGTTTTGACATTTTCTCCCCCCATTATCTCATATACTCTAAATATAGTTATTTAAATTTTCAAATTTCTTACAAATGTGTTGTGTGAATAATTTTCGATAAAAATTAATCCTATAGATCTGGTTCATACTATGAACTCGGGTAAAATTTGGCTCATATATTACAAACAGGTCACATATATACAATTTTGATTCATTTTCTATTATGCGCCTCTCTCTGTTCTCCTCTCACCCTTCACGCGAAAACTACCTCTCCATCTATCTTCACATGAATCGTGTCCCCTTCAAGCGATCGGAAATGCCTCCGCACTCACAGCCGCTGCTGCCGCCTCAGAAAATCGCCTCCATTGGTTAGTTTGGTGGTATGAAAAAAAAAAACTATCACCAGTACACATAAAAACTATCACTGTTACTCAAAAAAACTATCATTATTACTCAGAAAAACTATCACTGTATGCGAAACTAAGTTCACTATTATACACACAAATTATCACTACTATGCATAAAACACTCATTGTAATGCTATTAAATTATCACTATTATTAAAAAAAGAAAAAAAAACTATCGGCAATACACATAAAAATTCTCGTTGTTTTGAAGAAAAACTATCACTGTTATTCATGAAGACTATCACTGTCACTATATGTTAAACTAAGTATCATTGTTAATTATACACATAAACTATTACTGTTACGAAGAAAAAGTATCATTGTAACGCTAAAAAACTACCAATATCACTAGTCATGGCATAATTTATATCGGAAAAATCAGAATCGAAGCATCAACAACAGCACGAGATCGTTGAGTGAGAGTGCACCACAAAATATGTGTAATTTAACGAGGGTGTTAGAGAGGGTTTTAAAGAGGGATAACAGGTTAGAGAAGGTTATATCCCTCTCCAAAATGGTCGTCGGGAACTGCTTAACGAGGAATATTTTAAACCCTCGTTAAATTAACGAGGGCTTTGGGATGAACGAGGGTCGTGTCGCTTTTAGTTTGAAAAATGACACGAGGCCCTGCCGCCTCATAGCCAAATTGCCGTATAAAAAAATGGTAGCCAATTCCCTCGCACAGTTAACGAGGGCGGCAGAACCCTCATTGATTTTGCACGCAAATTTGGCGAGGGTTAATGGCCCTCGTCCAATTAAACGAGCAGTTTAATGAGGGTTTTTAGCCCTCGTTATCTGGAAGAAAAAATAAAACTATATCCGTTATTCAAACTTCATGGCACGCAGCCCTCCAAGCGCCATCAATATCATGATTTTACCCTTTTAACCACCTTTGACACGCTTTTCCATGAAGAAGATTAATTGGGCAATTTTTGCCCCCATGTGGTATCAAACACGCGATCTCCCGGTATATGGAGGCCTTTGCGTGTGTTGCCAAACCGTTTGGGCTCGGCTTGTTACTTGTCAATAGTGTCTTTCTAATTGTATATATTATATATGTATGTATTGTATATTTATGTAATTTGTCTTATACATGTATGTGTTATGTTATGTATTATATATTATATATTATATATGTATATTTGTATCATTTCTTATATATTTATTATATATATTTGATTAAAATATTTATAATAAAATTAAAAAAACATAATTTATATTCTTTTATATATTTGTTAACAAATAAAAAATTTTAAAATGATATTTTTAATATTCAATATAAAATTAAATATATTATTATATATATATATATATAATATAGTACATATTCAAACACTATATTCTTTTATATGTATACTCTTTTACTATATATATCACGTGACATCCTATATCTTTTTTGTTAATTTTATTAAAAATATTGTCAATAGGTCCCATATAGTTTTATAGGCTTTCATTTGTCTTAAATAGATTTAGATTATAATATTTTTTAATTTAATTATTATTGTAATCAAATAATTAAAATATCACAAAACTACTTACCCATTCTCATAAACAACTCCATCAACTCCTTTGAACCACAAATGTGACATGCAAAAATTAAAAAACTTTGGACAACCTATTTAGCCGATCATTAATCGCTTCTTGTTGGGATTGCTTTCACCTCCGAAAGGTCCCAAGATTTCACGCTTGTAGGATTAACCTTTGTGCATTCCATACACGTTCATCCCACGAGGGCTTTATAGTCTCATTATTAGCGTTCAACCGCTTCCAACGAAGATCAGAATATCGCTTACTTACCCTCGATTTTCACTTATCATGGATGACCTTCTTATCCTCAGCCCGCTCATCCCATACGACTTCCCTCTAACAAAAAAATATATGAACGACATTAAATTAGGATGTTACAAATATCACAAAAATATAAGATTAACATATATACCTGAAAGATTTCCCACCACTCGTCTTTCCTTTGCTTGGACACCTTGGCGAAAGTGAAGCCACCCAACTCCATGTGTCTGGACATGATATTTCTAATAATTCTTGATACTTTATTAGAGGGCATCAACCTGTAAAATTAAAAGATTGTTACACACACATATATATAATTAAATATTATTGAAATAAACTTGGCTCAAGATGGTATGATGATGATGATGATGATGATGATGATTGATGATTGATGATTGATGATTGATGATTGATGATTGATGAATTATATGATTGTTTGCACTTGTTTTCTTTGATGATGTGTTGTGATACTTGTTTTAATTATATGATTGTTTGCACTTGTTTTTAATTATGAGTTATTTTAATTATATATGATGATGTGCACTTGTTTTTAATTATGCATTATATATTATCCATCTTTGAATATTTAATTTATTTAATCAATTTCTGAGATGGCTAGAGGTTTTGATGAGGATTGGGCATCGTATATTTAGAAGAAATAGAATAAGTAGATCTAGTTCCACATCACGTGTTTGGCAATTGTATTTAATCATTTAATCTTTCTTCTTCTTATTTTCTTGATGTCTTTTTTTTATATTATCCATCTTTGAATATTTAATTTATTTAATCTTTCTTTCTTTTCTTTTTGCGAGGATAAGTCGTTCTTCTTCTTCTTCTTCTTCTTTCCTTAATCAATTCTTCTTCTTCTTCTTCCCTCTTCATCTTCATCTTCCTTCTTCTTCTTCTTCTTCTTTCTTCCTCTTCTCTTCCTTCTTCTTCTTCTTCTTTCTTCTTCTTCTTCTTCTTTCTTCTTCTTCTTCTTCTTCTTCTTCTTCTTCTTCTTCCTCTTCATCATCATCATCTTCCTCAACTAGTGCAGAGTTCAAATCTACCAAAACGATAGGATCATCATCTGTTTGCACATTCATTTGGGATGATATGTCGTTCTCTTGGAATGGGGGAATCTCTGGTTCTACATTTTGATCGATTTCCATTAATGATCTCGGCTTGGTGGTGCAAACAAATTTCACCCAATCTAAGCCCTTACCACATCCGGTACTTGCAATAATAAACTTGAATGCCTTAACTTGCTAACACGAATGGATCAAAACGGTCATATCGTCCTCTCGGATTAATGTCCACGAGTTTATAATCAGGATGTACTCTTGTTCCTCGTGACACAGTTGGATCAAACCACTCACACTTAAACAACACGACTTTTCTTTCAGTAAGTCCGGGATATTCCAATACCACAACCTCCTCGAGTATCCCGTAGAAATTATTTTCATTTGAATCGTAGTTCGTTCCCTTAATGCAAACTCCACTGTTCATAGTTGCTTTTGAGGCGCCATAAGCTCGTGTGTGAAATTTGAAATCATTCACGTAATATCCTTGGTACGTGGTGACACTACTAAGAGGACCGCTCGAAAGATTACGTATAAACTGATTCTGAATGTCATTGCTCCTCACCTATATATATATATACAATTGATGTATTATCAAATTAATGTATATAGTATTTTATATTATACAATTGACGTATTATCAGGTTAATTATCTTTTTCACTTACAAGTAGATTAAACCACGACGTGAATTCCCGTTGAAGATAATTATCTTTTTCAACATTCGATAAAGTCGGTTGAACAATCTGTAGCTGCTAGAAAAACAGACTACAATTGTTGCGATTAGAACTTGCAAAAATTAATTAATGTCGTTGAAATTGTAAATTTCACATTAACTTACTTAATATATGGTTGCACCTAGTTGCAATTTAGTAGCACATATGTATGAGCTACTCACTTCTCTAAGTCAACAAACGATCTTTTACCCTTCTTTCCAAGTTTACTACCAGTAGGTACAAATATCGAGAGAGTACCTGTCACTGATGGAGATACTTCACGAGGCACATTGCGAGGTACATTGTGTCGCCTCGTCAGCACATGCTCCTCAAAATAATGAGAACAGAACATTGATGCTTCTTTTGTTAAATAAGCATTCGTAATTGAAGCTTCCACATGTGCTTTGTTACACACACTTAACTTTAAGTTGTGAAGATACCTAATTCGATTCATTGGATGAGTTGAATTGTCTAACTAAAAATTTTATCAAATAGTTAAAATGAGTTAAATAGATTACCTCTCAAATGGATACATCCATCTATAATGTACTGAACCAGCAATTTTTGCTTCATATGCAAGATGGACAGGTAGATGCTCCATCGAATTAAAGAAGCTGGGTGGAAATATCCGTTCCAACTTGCACAAGATCACCGGGATCTCATTGTCCAACCGAGTCATGTTTTCTATAGTAATGGTCTTCGATGTCAACTCCTTGAAGAACAAACTGATTTCAGTGATGGCTTGCCAAACCTTAGCCGGTAGAATCTCACGGAAAGCAATTGGGAGTAGTCTCTGCATAAATACGTGACAATCATGACTCTTCATCCCAAACATCTTCAATTTTTTCCAGTCTACGCATCGAGACAAATTGGACAAATAGTTATCGGGAAATTTCAACTCATCTACCCATTTGCAGACCATATCTTTGTGTTTTTTTATCAAGGGAATAAGAAGCTTTGGGGTACTTTCCTGTACGTGGACATTTCTGCAACGACGGTCGAAGACAGTATACATTAAGTTCATCCCTGGATTTAGTTGTGTCCTTTGTTTTTCCTTCGACATTCATCACCGTGTAGAACAGATTATCAAACATATTTTTTTCGATGTGCATCACATCCAAATTGTGCCTGATCAATAAGGAGCTCCAATACGGCAAATCCCATAAAATATTTTTCTTCTTCCAACCACATTGTAAGCCTTTGTTGTGAACATCAGCACCCAACACTGTTACCTTCATCAATCCAATCCAATCAATTTGCTGAAGGATCTGATCACCTGTAAGAATGGAAGGTGGATCATCATGAACTGCTACATTCTTTCTGAATGCATTCTTGTTCCTTCGGTATGGATGACGACTATCTAAGAACTTATGATGGTTGTCAAACCACGACTGCTTACGACTGAGCCTCAGACTGAAAGCCTCAGTGTAATCTGCACAGTGTGGACAAGCAAGCCTTCCAACTGTGCTCCATCCAGACAACATCGAGTAGGCTAGAAAGTCACCGATGGTCCAGATTAGTGCAGCTCGCATCGAAAAATTCTGCTTTGTAGCAACATCATACGTTACCACTCCATGTTCCCATAAAAATTGCAAATCACAGATCAGTGGTTGCAAAAATACGTCCAATTTATCCTTTGGATTTGTTGGACCAGGCACCAGAATCGTAAGAAACATGAACTGATCCTTCATGCACAACCATGGGGGTAGATTGTACGGTGTCACTATCACTGGCCATGATGAATATTGTTTCCCGTGCGCCCCAAACGGCTGAAAACCATCAGTGCTCAAGCCCAACCTCACATTTTGAATTTCAGAAGCAAATGCAGGATGAGACTGGTTCAAGTGTTTCCAAGCCTGTGAGTTTGCAGGGTGACGCATAACACCTGGGTGGTCATTAGAGCAACGTGCATGCCATGTCATATCCTTCGCAGTAGCATTTGACTGATACAATCTTTGCAATCGAGGAATGATAGGAAAATAGAACATCTCCTTAAAAGGACGGTTCTTTTTCAGTTGACCATTCACGTCACATCTAGCAGGTTTGAACCGTGGCTGTTGGCAAAACTTACAATTTTCAAGTTCGCCATCTGCACCCCAATATAACATGCAGTTATGTGAACAACAATGGATCATCTCCACTGGAAAACCCATCTCACTCATCAGTTGTTTGCTATCAGAAAATTTCTTGGGCACCAGAATATTCGGACAAAGAGCAGGAATCGCATCAACCATTTGATTATAGCCCCTTTCAGACAGTCTGTTTTCAGTTTTAATGTTCAGCAACAGGGCATTGTATGACAACTGTGAGTGGGATTCGCAACCAGGCATTATATCCTGATTCGCTGCACGAAGCATGTTATAAAAATGTGTAGCATGCTCATTAGGAGGTTCTTCATTAGGGGGCTCATCATCCACATTTAAGTGGGGACCAGAGGTTAAGTCTGTCATCATATCGTGATACGAGGTACATCCAAATGTCTCGTTAACCGGCCCATGTGAAGTCGACGTAGATGGTTGATCAACGTGTTGACCCCAAATTTCCTCACCATGAAAAACCCAATTGCAATAATTGGGCATGAACCCATTTCTATACAAATGACCTTTACGTCATCGGGTGAATGGAACATCTTATTTCGACATCTAAATTTGTTGCAGGGACACCTAATCTTTCCCTGATTCATCCAATTCGGATTACTAATGGCGAAATCTATAAATGATTCTAGTCCATTGTAAAATTCGGAAGATATCATGCCATTAATCGATCTTGGACCGTACATCCAACGTAAACGGCCAGAATAATCCATATCAATCTGTTTCACGTTTACGAATTAATTAATATTCAAAAGTCTAATTAATAATTAGTGTTTGTCCCGGTGGGAAAACCTATTTTGCGCGTGCGGAAGCAAAACGTTTGACTTCGGTGCATATAAAAAAAAGCGAGGAGGGCGAGTGTTTTTCCAAATTTTTAAACTTTGGAGCTCATGTGTTGTGTTTTGCTTATAACTAGATGCATATGACAAGTATAAACATAAAGCGAAAAACAACACAAAATAATATATAGTGGTTCGGACAACCACCCCTACATCCACTCTCCTCTCTCAATAGGAAATTCCTTATCAACTTATGAGCTTTACGACTACCTCGTGGTTTACTTACTCAACTTCGCCCTCGAAGCTTTCGACTACTCCACGTAGTTTACTAACTCAACCCGACCCACGAGCTTTTTCGACTACCTCAGAGTTTTACTAACTCAAACTCTTAGATGTTTAACGAGTTCACACTCTTCCATGATGGACTTATCACCCTCACTCGGGTTTGCTTAACAACTACCTCACTTCACCACCACTGGTTTTGGTTTTGGTGTTGTCTCCAATTATGGTGAGATTTTCCTTACAATGGTTTTAGCCTCAATGCTAAGGTTGGGAAAATCTCTCTAAGCTTATGATACATCGTGGGTTGCTTAGGTTGGGTTCTAGAACACTCTTTGAATATATTTGTATATCTACAGACTTGTGTTCTAGGGTGGGAATGCTTAACTCTCTTTGGCTCAGAGCATCGTTGCTATCTTCTTCTTCCACACTCCTCCACACTTGATAATGAAGGAAGAACTTGTATTTATAGTGTGGATTTGAATGTTACCGTTGGAGAGAATCACATTCAAATCCATACTATTCTTCAATAAGTTCTGCACTTTTCAGTCGGGTTGTCTTCCTCTCGTTGGTCCACGTCAGTTGGATTCCAACGGCTATATTCCTCAGCTTCAGTGCCTCGGAACATTCAGGATATACTTTTCAAGCATTCATTACATTATTGAGTTCTTGATGAATTATTGTGCCTTCCTTGATTTTTCTCGAGTCTTCGAGTTCTCTGAGTCTTGATTCTCTGAGTCTTGAGTTCTCTCCGAGTCTTGAGTTTTCTAATCGAGTCTTCGTGTTCTCTGAGGCTTGAGTTTCTCGAGCCTTCATATCTCGATTTCTTCTTGAGTCTTGAAAACTAACTTTGTTACTATATCTGCCGACTATACATGGTGCAGATAATATCCTGAACACTCTAAAACTGAATCCTGACTTATCTATCAAGATTATCCTGAACATGTCATACTCAGGGGTTTTGGGATCTAATCAAAATCCTTTTTATTAAATTCATTTCCCAACAATTAGTATTTCCTAAAAATTTTGGCAGAGTTTCTTTTTATTTTATCATATTCCCCAATTAATCATGATCCTACGTGCATCCATTTTAGACTTAATCAATTAAAATTAATTAAGTCGGAACGCACATCTTCTACAACAACCAATAACCAACATCTATCCCTCCACTCCAACGTAATTAACATATATTTAACACCAAAACTAGTTATATATATTAAATAAACTAAATTATGCTAATTATACTAAATTAATATACACATGTTAATTAAGCTAAATTACTAATAATAATTCTAAATAATGAACCAACTAATACTAAACAATTAATACTAATTAACAATAAAATAAACTAATGCTAATTAACGATTAAAATACATACTAAACAATATAACAACTAATACTAATTAATTAATTAAACAATAAAAGAACTAATACTAAACTAAATAATATAATAACTAATACTAATTAATTAAACAACAAAACAACTAATTATACTAAATAATATAACAATAATTATAATACTAATTTATTTAACAACAAAACAACTAATATATAATTAATTAACAACTAATACTAAACAGTTCTCCAACTAATACTAAACAATTAAGCAACTAAGCAACTAATACTTATAAACGATTAGATAACTCGAAAACATACCTTAAATCGGCCCGATATTCGTCTGGAATCGCCTATCCGTCTTCTCTCGTCCGCCCAAAATCTGAAACTGGACAAATGAATTGTTCGGTGGTTTATACAGAGGGGGGGCGAGGGTTTTGGCCCTCGTTAATTGACACGGAAAACCGCGTTGTTGACCGTTACAGGTCAGCGAGGGACTTTTGAATTGGCGAGGGTTTAAAACCCTCACTAAATGAGAATCAACCTCCGTGAGGGTTAAAAACCCTCGCTAAATGTGCGTCGAAATTTGGCGAGGGTTTTAACCCTCGCCAAATGTGCGTCGAAATTTGGCGAGGGTTTTAACCCTCGCAAATATGAAATGGTCGTTAAAACACTCGCTGGCCTGTACCCTCTTTAAAACCCTCGCTAATTGAAGAGGGTTCCGTTCCTCTCTTTAAATCCCCTCATTAAATCCACAATATTTTGTAGTGGTGAATGATTGAGAGCGTTGAAAAAGGTTGTTATTGAGCAAGATAAATAGCGGGCCGATGTTAGGCAATATCAATGGTGCGATGGTGCGGCAGGTTGTTACTGAGCGACACCAATGGCGTGAAGGTGCGCAGTGGGCTGCTGTTGAACAATGTCAATGGCACGATGGTGCGACGCGAAGCGGCAGGCTGATGCTGAACAATAGCAATAGCGCGATGGTGCGATGGTGTGGCACGATGTGGCGACGCGAGAATGAGATGGAATGAGAGTGATCGTTGGCGCCGATGGATGAAAATTAGAGTGAATTTATTTGGAGCAAAAAATTGGGTCAATCCATCCCTCAAAACATACATCTGACCCGAGGCAAGGCTCTTTCATAGGATTGATTCAGGTTCACATGAGTGTTACTCATAATTTTCCAACCATTAATAAATATTTTTAATTAAGATCAATTTTGGCATTAAAAATATCCTTAATTCATCTTGAAAAAAAAAAAGAGTGACATTTAAAATAATATAACAGAGTTTTAAATTTCTTAATAGTCAACATGTTAATAATACATATTATTTTTAGTTTAACAATTAAAATATGATTATAAGTAAATTGAATTAATGAATCAAATTAAATAAATAATTGAAATATTTAAATAAAAATAAGATTAATCATGTACTACTGTGTTATTTTTTTCACAAAAATTATAAATTCTGGTTTGCATTTTCGAAATTTTTAAAGATAATTGAATCATTGATAGGACTCCTTGTGTGGTGTATCACTTATTTTCTGCTATATATCTTCATTCCCAAGTAGGTATAATAATATAATTAAAAAAAAAATTCCTACGAAATTTGATTGTTCATACTTTTATTATATTAAGTGTTAAAACATGATTTAACAAATATATTTTTTATGATGTATTTAATAGAAACATTGCTTAGACCTCCATGGAGGATTCGTGAATTAAAATTTCAGAGCCAAGAGTTTATTAATTCGCTGGCTAACAATTGGAGTAGTAGGAAAAATGTTTATCGTAGATGAAAAAAATGATTATATTCCATTTGGCTGATTCAGTAAAAGGTATCATAGTGTGTCAAAAATGTAATAAATATTACCGAACATGTATAAAATGCACTTTTATTAAATATACATTTTCAAAATTTTATTATATTTTTATCTTTTTTACTAGTTTCCTTTTATTCATGGTATAATATAATTTACGTTACATTAAAATTTTGATTTCAATAGTTCGATTTATGGTCCTACAATTTTTCCACAGTCTACGCTTTCCTTCATTCATTATTCGTCTTTGCACATACACATTATATTGAATGCATATATACTATATAATTTATAATTTAAAATAAGAAATGAGTGGAAATATGCACATACAATATTAGAAAAAAAATTATGTCTATAATTGTATTAATCAAACTAATTAAATTACTTAATTTGTTACACTAAAACGTGTAACATGTGTTCGTAAAATATAATTACATATTTCAGTGTAATAAGTCACAAGTTTTAGTGCAACAAGTTGCAAGTTTCTAAAATACACTATAAATTGCACAATACACCTTGTGCATACAAGACCAAGCCCTATAAATTTGATCTTCAATTATCATAACTAATATATTTTTTTATAATAAAAATCATATTTTTCAATTATTACTACTAATACTTTTTTTTTATAATATTAATCATAATACCCTTCAGTATCATGAATAATACACTTTCAATAATAATTATAAATTTCATTTTTCAATTTTCACAATTAATGTCTTTTAATAATATAAATTAATGCCCTTATTTAAATTTATGAATCCCATTAAGTGAAACTTGTTCGGATTTATATTTTATCGATATTCCATATAAGGCCTATTTTAGAACAAAATTGAATAGTAAATAAGCGTTTTTTTTTCAAAGCTGGTGGGTCACAACTTTTAACTTAAAACAACGCTTATTGGGCTTCACTTGTGTTTGAAAACACAGCCATAATAGTATTAATTAGATTAGCAGTGTGAACTGCGGGAGTGAGATGCAATATGTCAACATTCCTGGTCATTTGTCATCAATCTTAATCTGATATTCATCTGGATGCAATTCATATATGCTTATCTAATCTGCTACCAAACTTGACAACGACACGCCGATCCTACATGTACATTCTATTTCCATTAGCGTTTAAAATAAATTATATATAAATATGATGTCTCCCTTCGTCCCAATCTTAAGGGAAATTTTACTATTCATAAGGATTTTGTGAAATAGTTATAAAGTGATAAAGTGTTGGGGTAGAAAGAGTTGTTTATTAGTATTTTATGTGATAAAGTGATGGATAATTGAGGGTAAAAAGAGTTGTTTATTATTATTTTATGTGATAAAGTGAGTATGTTCATTTTAGAAAAAATTCTCTTAAAATTGGGACAAAAAAAATGAAAAGGGTTCCCTTAAGATTGGTACGGAGGGGGTAACTTTTAACTTTTAAGCAAGGTTTTTTGTTAGAAAATTAAATTTCAATTATTATTTTTAGTTTCTTTCGTTTAAAAGTACTGATACATTTTATTTTATCTCAAGATATAAGCTGGTATTCGTTTTACAGAATAAGATTGTGAGACGATATTGTTATGTAAAGTTTGATATCTTTTTATTATAATACTATACACGCGTATGTTATAGAAATTTATATCTTGATGAGTGACACTCCTGTGAACCAGGTTCATAGTGTGAACTCTAATTTAATATGACTCATATCAAGTAATTGGGTTGACCCGAAACGCTGCGTTGTGTAGTCTAGGAACCCCTGCAATAGCTCAATTTCATCCTCGTCGGTCCACAACCGCTGGAAAAGCTTGCGACTCTCGTCCAGTATCGTCGGCTTTTTAACGATGACATTTTCCGATTGAATTTTTTGTTTCTGTTGTAGCTTAAGGTGTGGATCGGACATTCCGTGGACGGCGAGCGTCGCTTGAGCGGCGGAGGTGGATAGAGGAGGGCAATCAACGGCGACAAGGGCGGAAGAAGTGGAATCGTCTTCATTGTGGTCGGAACTTTCGTTGTCATCTAGGAGGTCTTCGTCTTCGTTGAAGAATGCGGCGGCGTCGATGGGGTCGCCAGGGGAGGCCATCGGATTAATATGTAGGGCTTCACGGGCTCAATCATCTCTCTTGCTATGTAAAACTCTCACTTTTGTTCACAAAAACTCTCATTGTTGCTATGTAAAACTTTCACTGTTATTAAGTAAAAACTCTCACTGTTGCTAAGTAAAACTCTCACTTTTGTTCACCAAAACTCTCACTGTTATTAAGTAAAACTCTCACTGTTACTAAGTAAAACTCTCACTTTTGTTCACAAAAACTCTCATTGTTGTTATGTAAAACTCTCACTTTTGTTCACAAACTCTCACTGTTGCTATGTAAAACTCTCACTATTACTAAGTAGAACTCTCACTTTTATGCAAAACAATTATCATTGTTACTAAGTAAAACTCTCACTGTTATTCAATAAAACTCTCACTGTTATTTAGTAAAACTCTAGTTGTTATTAAGTAAAACTCTCACTTTTGTTCACAAAAACTCTCACTGTTGCTATGTGAAACTCTCACTATTATTAAGTAAAACTCTCACAAATACTCACTTTTGTTCACAAAAACTCTCATTGTTTCTATGTAAAACTCTCACCGTTATTAAGTAAAACTCTCACTGTTGCTAAGTAAAACTCTCATTTTTGTTCACCAAAACTCTCACTGTTGCTATGTAAAACTCTCATTGTTATTAATTAAAACTCTCACTGTTACTAACTAAAACTCTCACTTTTGTTCACAAAAAATCTCATTGTTTCAAAAAGAAAAACGACAAATACGAAATGTCGTTGCGGAGGCGTCGTCTTCATTGTGTCGCAGAGAGTCGTTGTCGCCGTCGTGTGAAAGGTGGTAGGGAATGGACCGATTTCGCGTGAACAGTAGCCGAGAGCGGAGCGGTTTCGCAGGGGTGTGAGAGAGGAGAGAAACGCGAAAAGAAATTAGGTTTGGATTATTTATATCTGACCCGTTTTGTGTATGGGTCAAATTTGACCCGGGTTCATGGTATGAACCAGGTCTACCCAAGTTTTTGTCTAGCTTGATATTATTAAAACTAGGAATGCATCATATCAAGTCCTACGCGAACTATTTGAATCTCGATTTGAAAAAATTTGTTCGAACTTGTTTAGCAAAACTCGTCAACATAAATAAATAAAGTCAAACTCAATAGAATTAGGTTCTTTAGCTCGTATACATGCTCGTTAATAAGCTCGTGAGCTAGATCATACAGTTTATAATTAGTAAGGTAAATGATTAGATGAAAGAATAGTAGAACAAAATGAGTTGATGTAACAAAAGTGGAAGAGGTAATGAGTTGGTGTAGAAAAAGTAAAAGAAGGAATGATTGTGATACCAGAAGAATATTGGAAATTTAGAAGGTAACACAAGAGAACACTCAAATGATAGGCATCTCACTCCAAGGAATCTATCAAAGAGAGCAAGGAACTTTTCACCCAATGGAGTCCACCAAAGAGTCTAGAGAAAACTCGTCGCCTTATGGAATCCACCGAAAGGTTGTTGGAAATTTTGGATTTGAGGTGTTTTAAACACTCATGTTTGACCAAAATGCTGGAGGGTTAAACTTTAATTTCCGAAAAATTAAATGTGATAGGATCATTCTACTCGCGGAGTAGATGATCGTGATATGTTTAAAATATCAAAATCGAATTTCGATGAGTGAGAAATTAATTCGAGAAGACGAGACATCACACAACTAGTGAAAAAGTTTCTAGTGGGTGAGGAAAACTAAGTGTAGTTTTTCCACTAGAATCGTGTTGTAAGCAAATTAAAATTGCACCCAATTAAAAGACGACACGTGGAAATTACATGTTAATTAAATTTATTATTGAGAATATATGTAAAGTCAATTCCTTAAATAAATTAATTAATGGCGTCATCGACCCATTAAATTAATTAGGCACAACTCAAGTCACACGACCTAATAAATTGTATTGGACCTTTAAAGTCCAATAAACGAAGATTGAGCCTCTAAAGTCCAATAAAGGAAGATTGAGCCTCTAAAGTCCAATAAATGAAGTTGGGCCTCTAAAGTCCAATAAATGAAGATTGGGCCTCGAAACTCCATTAAATCAAGTTGGACCTCTAGAGTCCAATAAGTGAAGATTGGGCCTCTAAAGTCCAATAAGTGAAGATTGGGCCTCTGAAAGTCCAATTCCAGCGGCCAAATCCTAGAAGCCCATCAGGCATTTCTAGAATGTTCTGGAACTTTCCTGCCCACCAGACAAAGCCTATTAAACCTAGGCCCAAAACCCTATTCTACACCTATAAATAGGGGTCTTGCTCATTCATTTTCACACACAGACAAGACAAAGCATCAACACACAGCTGAAAGCTCAAGACTCAAGGCTTCAGAATTCTCTAAGAAGAGTTGAAGACGTTCTTCATCGGCTTCAAGCGTTCTTCGTGCAAACATCCAAAAATGACATCTAATTAGAGATCAAGGTGTCAAGCCCCTCCGATCAGACGTTTCTCCTCTCG
Source organism: Stenogyne calaminthoides (assembly GCA_037126765.1). Taxonomy (NCBI): domain Eukaryota; kingdom Viridiplantae; phylum Streptophyta; class Magnoliopsida; order Lamiales; family Lamiaceae; genus Stenogyne; species Stenogyne calaminthoides. Next base: position 36,011,857 of record JBBCBC010000015.1, read on the forward strand.
AAGATTCGAAGATCTTCCTTCCAGGCTCTTGAAGATTCAAAGGCGTTCTTCATCAAGAACTCGAAGATTTGAAGACTTTCTTCATCAACTTTAAAGCATTCTTCACAGAAACCCTCCAAAAATTATTCTAAATCCGAGATCAAGGCTCCAAGTCCCTCCATTCGGCGTTTCTTGTCAAAGGCGTTCTTCATTCAACCTTTGAATATTCGAAGATCTTCATCAAGTACTCGAAGATTTAAAGATCGTTCTTCATCAAATTCGAAGACGTTTGTCCAGAAAATCTCCAGAAACCACATTCGATTCAAAACAAGACATCAAGTCCTTGGATCGATAGCTCAAATCCACTATTTTAACTCCAGACAAGATTAAGGCGAGGATCACTCCAAAAGGTCATCCAAGTCAAGGTCAAAGTCAACGAAGAGAAGAATTCAAAGGAATAAGTTAGAGATTAAACCTGCAATATTCCACCTTCAAATTCAAGAAATAAACTTGTAAATTTATTTTCATGATTTATATTTTAATTCACGAGATTTGTACTTACACGTGCGTCCTCCACGTCTTTCTCCACGTTCATGAGTGTGGATTCTTCTATAGATAGGTCTTAATACGCTATTTCAAAAATCACTTTGGCAACCCTGATTACCTCTCTGCATATTTTCGCATATTGTTCTCTGCATACTCTCTAAGTTTTTCGTTCTGCTCGTATTTTGTTCTCGTTCCCTGTTGCTTTGTATTCAGTGGTGCTACTGAAACAAAGATCGAAATCGTTTTACCTTTGGAGACGATACGTATATCCTGTGAGCACTAGCCAGGACGTATTTCGTTTTCGTTTTCGTTTTCGTTTGAATTGCAGTAGACTCCTTAAATAACAAAGGTTAAGAGAAAAATCGGAAGAAATCCTCCTCAAGAACAAAGAAGATGACTCTATTTATAGAAGTCATTTACACAAACTCTAAAACTGAAAAATGACAATTTTGACTCATACAAGACTCGTAAAAATTGACTCTTGACCAATCTAGATATCAGCATAATACTTCAAAATTTGATGTTCTTTATGCATTTGGAATCTAATTCAAATGGTAGTTGGAAGGACTAAAAAATCTCAAAATTCATGAACTTGACAGATTTCTGCCGCAATCTGTCACACTTTAATAAAATAATAGTAACTCTTTTTCATAAATTGTGATGTGATAATTTTAAAAGGTGTAGATATATAATATAGATAAATGTGTGTTTGGATGAAAAATTAGATGGGAAAGTTCAAAATAGAATGGGATGGGAATGGTCCATTCTCCATCTAGATGACACCTTCCCTTCCCAAACATTTTAAAATAATTTCGATTTCTCTTTTTTCTCACCTACTATATTTTGTACAATTTTTTAACAACAAATACATGTATTCTTTCTTTGATAATAATTTGAATTTCTACAACCCGCCCTACAAGATTGGTTTAGTGAGTTGCAGGCCAGCCCCATAACATATGTACCACGCAGAATACCCATTATCAATCACTATAAATGGAAACATTATTAGTAGAGAACATATGTGAGAGAAAAGATATTTATTAACAGCTTGTAATAGATTATTGTTAATTATAGATTCAACAGAAGATGAAGTATTTTGTTCATTAATCCATATTTTGATGAAAGACATGATCTAACATATAATTACATAGACAGTGCTTATAGTTTCAAAGGTGAGTTAACTATAATTATAGATTATTGTTAATTATAGACAGTGCTTATAGATTATTGTTACATAGACAGTGCTTATAGATTATTGTTAATTATAGATTCAACAGAAGATGAAGTATTTTGTTCATTAATCCATATTTTGATGAAAGACATGATCTAACATATAATTACATAGACAGTGCTTATAGTTTCAAAGGTGAGTTAACAAATTAATGATCGGTCTCAAACGCAAGGCAAACATAGCGGCTAGTTTCAAAGTATGGAATAGATGTGGAAAGAGTGAGAAAATATCATTTTTTGTCATGTAATTTCGGACAATTCCATTTTTAGTCCTGTAACTTTTTACTTTTTCAATTTTTGTCCTGAATGTATCAATTTCAATCCTTTTTAGTCTGAAATATTGAATCTCGTCGAAATTACCATGTGCACCTCACGTGACACTTCAAAATTAATCTCTTTTTTTCGGTTACATGACAGTCCACTTGTGTAGGTCACCGAAAAATTTAAAAAATCTCAATTTTGAAGCGTCACGTGAGGTGCACGTGCTTATTCCAACGAGATTTTAAAATTTCCGACCAAAAATGACTGAAATTGATACATTCAGGACTAAAATTGCAAAAGTAAAGTTACAGGACTAAAAATGAAATCGTCCAAAATTACCGGACTAAAAATGATATTTTCTCTGGAAAGAGTTAGCAAGAAATGGTGGATACATTTGGATGTAGATCATGTAATGTGGTCAAGACTTGGGTCATTTTCGGCCTCCTGTCCGGAAGCTCATCCGTACATTGGAGTGCTATCTCGGTGAGCTTCAGCATATCATCATACCCTTCCTTCTCCCCTAGTATTTCCACGTCCAATATGTCCGTCGACCAGTCATTGCTCACTGCTCCTCTTACCCAACGCGATAGATCCCCCCTCCAACTTGGAGCTTTTCCTGTCACCATTTCAAGTACAAGAATGCCGAAGCAGTACACGTCGGCCTTGCTCGTTAGCTTCTTTCCCTCTCCAAATTCCGGAGTTGTTCCAACTGACAGCTTATCCGCCCCCACTACAGGTAATAATCCGTAATCTGTGAGCTTAACTTGAAGAATGCTGCTACTGCTGCTGCTGCTGCTGCTATTGTGTTGGATTACAACATTGGATGACTTGAGGTTTCCATGGGGCACCCTCTGTGAACCCAAGCTTCGATGGAGATACTCCACACCCTTTGCTACCTCTTTAATGATGCCTACTCTTACATTCCAACCCAATCCCATTGTTCTTCCAATTCCTCTATTCTCTGTTTCATTTTTCACAACATCATGCATTAACATTCTTACTGAAAAAAATATATATATTAATTTAGTAATCAATCTGACCATGGAGTAGGGTGAACAAGGTGGCATCTGATACATGTGCATACACGATTAGTTTCTCGTCTTTTGAGTGGTAAAATGAGATGATCTGCACCAGGTTTTCATGTTTCAGGTTTCCAAGAAGATGCATCTGCTGCACAAATTCCTTCTTGCTCGACGCCTTGCACGTTTCTTTGACGAGTCTCTTCACAGCCACTACAGAACCACATTCAAGCACTGCTTTGTAGGTCGTACCCGATTCTCCCCTTCCTATTTCTTCAGCTGCTGAGCGCAGCAGATCATCCAAGTCGAAAACAGGCATCGGCTTGTCCAGAAACTCCATTTCCAGAGTTGTCTCCAGATCATCCCTATTCTCTGACCAATGTGATTGTTTTCCTCTACTGTCTATATCACCCGCCTCTCCTAAATATTACAAAATTATAAGAAAACTGATTTGTACGATACTAAAAACAACAGCCAGTGACATTTACTATACCTGGGAGGACCTGGTCTTCCCGTGTTTTTCTCAAAAGTCTTCGGAGGAATGTCAGGATTAAAAGAATAGGAACAAGAGAAGCTGCAGCTGCAATCAAAGCGATGCCCCACCATTTGAGGGCACCACGTTCCTTTTGCATTTTTGATGGAAATGGAGGAGGACAAGGTCTGTTTAATCCTGGAATATCTCCACACAAATCGGAATTGTTAGCGTAAGAGCTCTCTGGAAATCTTAGGAGCACCGGAGTTTCAGGGATGGGCCCTTCAAGTTCATTGCTGGAGACGTTGAACGCAATCATGGATTGCTGATTGAAGGGTGGGACTCCACCTGAAATTTCATTTTCTTGTAGCTCCAATTTGGTTAAGTTGGGAAGGTGAATGTAAGCAGAAGGAATAGTACCCGAAAAATGGTTTATTGAGAGAAAAACAAGCTCCAGATGCACTAGATTTGTGAGATCGGGAAGAGGGCCGTGTAATGAATTGTTTCTGAAGCTAAGTGTGTTCAAGAATGTCAGGTTCATCAAGAACATAGGTGGGAGGGAACCTGTCAGCTGAATTCCTTCTAGAACCAAATGAGTTATATGCCAATCTGAACAGGCAACTCCGGTCCACCTGCTCTGGTTCTCTGTGCTGCACGGTGGACCCGTCCAATTTGAGTGGAGGTCTGCAGTGGAGTTTACGACGTCTCTTAGCTGCATCAAAGCATCGCGTTCATCTGGAAATAAAACATTGGTCTCAAAAGCAATAATAGATTGTATCAACAATGAAAAGATGATGAATTTGGTAACTATAGCTCCTGATATCCTCATGCTAAACTATTGACTACCATGGATTGAAAGAATTTTCAGACATACCCTGTCCCGGACAGTTTTTAATTAGTATAGAGATAGCATTGACGAAATAAGCAATGTAGGTTGGTAAAGATTCCAATCTTGAGATAGCGAACCGTTAACACCAAAGCTTTTTTTACAAGATATTATTATACATAGGTCTACGCACTCACGTTCTTGTTTATGTATCCTGGTATATATACAATGCGACATGGGAGAGAGAAAAGTGCAATAAGGAAATGCATTGCTGTTGACAACTTAGTTTATAAACTATACAATATATATTAGCAGTTGGTGAGCTGTTAAGACATAAGTTATATAAATATCCGATGAGGGAAGTCCAGTTATGTACAGCCGAAACACCAAATCAACTCAAGAAGCACCTTTTTTTTTTTTTTTTTTTTGTTGAAGTTAGATCACACCCACTTCCAAAAAAAAAGTGTGTATGCATTGTTAACTAGTGTTTGAAAACAAGGCCAATATGTGGTTTCTTCAAAAAAAGTCTGAAAATGTGAATTACAAAGAGCAATAAGTGAATATTCTCACATTTAACATAGAAAACAAGGATTCAAGTAAAAAAAAACTCCAATCCAGTTCTAGCAATCCGGAGTTGTTCAAAAATGTACATTAAGTAACAATTCTCTCAGAATCTACAGAAAAATACTTGCTACAGATATCAGTCTGGCTACATCTAAACCAACCTAGACTTCACTTCCTTCAAAGAAGACCACCCATTCCACAGCGGCATAGCAATATAGAAGAAAAGGCGAACGAGACAGATCTTTAGACCGAAACACACATGTATGAGACAACAAATTGCAGTCATTAAGAGTATCAAGTACAAGAGATACTTGTAGTATTGTTGCAAGGGGAAAATGAAAAGGCGTGCAACATTCCATGAATCAGTCTTCATCATCAGAACTATCATATGCTGCTAACAAGCTTTTAACTGGGTTATCCAATTTTGTCTCTTTTACCACTTTGTTGGATCTAGTGGAAGACTCGTCTTTCTCCTTATGATCACTCACAGAGCGTTGTTTTTTCAATGGTGACTCGGTCAAAGTTAAAGGGGATACAGCTACATCAGAAGCAGCAGTAACATTCAGCCGCTTTGGCTTGACTTCCACCACTCTCTTTAGTAAGTCTTGCTGCCTGAGCACAGAATTTTTTTTAGTCAAATGGAAAAGCACGCAGACACACACACATATATATACATAGATAAATTGAGTGTGAGAGAGAGAGAGAGAATCTAAAAATACCTGATTCCACTTTTTGGCTTGGGTTCGACACGAAGCGGCAAGGGCACTGATGCTGTGGAAGCTTCAGACACAGCTTTGTGATTAGTGGTTAAAGAAAAGTATGATTAGCAGCATGATCTTATTCACCTCAAGGTATACATAAGCAAATGCCGCTTAAAGAACTAACTAAGAAAAGTGTACTTATCAATTGATGTTTTTAAGTAAATGAAGACACATAAAAGAAAGTTTATAGCAAACTCCATCGGCTAAGGAGAGCAATGACAAGGTAACACATAACTGACTTTTTGATAAATATAAAATATTAATTCCCATAGAAATAGAAGGATATCTTAAATGCTGCAAATGCTCGTTTCTCTGTGCGGCGTAGAAGGCGTTCCGCATCTTCCTCAGCTTCCATCTGCTCCTTGAGATAAAGTAAATCATCGCTGTCCAAAGCTGCATGTTTACACTTAGCAATTCTCAAGAAGAAACTTTAACTCCATTATCCCATGAGGTTCAACATGTTAACAGGCCCATATAAACTTAACTTCACTTTATGAAAAGAGGGAAGAGAATGTACCGCCTCGTCCATGAAGGTAGCCTCCACGTTCTCCAGCAACCTCTTGCATCTGTAAATATTAAGTACCCAGGGGAAGAAGCCAAGATCCCTGCCGGGGCATGTTATCAGAAAACTGTTTGAATTTGCAATTACTGGAAGCAACTCAAGGCTCCAAAATGCTGATAAATGGGACAACATATAGGATGTCAAGTGGTGGTGAGGTTCCAATCAAACAACCATATGAATAAGAAAAGACACATTCCTCCATTTATTCAGGAGAATTGCAGTTTCACACTACTACTAATGGTACTGCAAATAAAGTAAGATTCCGAAAAAACATTTAGGTTTCATGCCAGTGTTATCCGAGAAATTTGATAGTAATAAGGATAGTATATATCCCTTGTGTTCAATTTTTTTAAACTAGAAGAGTAAAGTTTCTTACTGCATCTAATTGTCTAGAGCATGTTTGGAACCACTGTATTAATCAACTAACGGAGCAGTTGGTTCAAATTCTTCAATGAGAATATCTATGAAAAAATCATTGAACAATGGTGGTTACATTGTTAGTGTTTTGCTCTAATCTAGGAATAATGATGACAAAAAATTATTGTTCGGTGATGAATGGTGGAAAGATTGAGAATAAATAATTATAGGAGGGGAGGTAGCTAGTCAAAACGGGGTAATGATTAACTTATTTTGAGACTAAATATGGGGGAAATTAATTGATTGTCTAACATTCCAATTAACATTCTCAATGAAGAATCTTGAACCAAGCACCCCTTATGTCAATAGAGCTCAAAACCTGTAAAATGTGACTAGTTGTAGCATGCGAAGTCCGAAATTTTAGTTCCAATGTTGTGAGCGGAGGAAAAAAAAGCTTTTAGTGACTGAAGAAAGATATACTACAAGAGATCGATTACTCCGCTAAAGATAATTATATCACAAGAGCTTCAATCATATCATATTTTAGGTTAGTCGTACAATGGAGAGCTATGATTCTCTAACCTTGGCGACCATGCGCTGGAAAGTAACTTCTTCATCATCGACTCTGTCCTTCCCTTTCCCCAACTTTTTATCTGCATCCCATTCGTTGAGTCGATTAACCACTCCAAAATTTGTTTTTCCTAATATATGTACAAATTAACAAAGATTGGGGACGAATAAATTACCTTTCGGATCAGTAAGATTTGTGTATTCTCGAACTTCTCTTCCGGCCATCGCTAACAGAATTCGTTAAACAACTATGCTAATATTTCTTGAAGTTTGATATTTGAAGCGATTGTAACGATAATTAGGGCTTTTTTCTTTCTGGTGCAAACGGAGGAGGTCTGGAGGGGATACGTTGTGGAATTGAATTGAACTGAAAATTGAAGAGATTGGGGTGAAGGCCATAAAGCCCAATAGTGAGTAGGCCCGGTCCATAGAGAATGGAATTGTTGTGGTATCCATATTTTGTTAGGAACTTGGTAATGTTTGTTTCGATCCTCACCGAATGGATTTAGAACTTTGAAAACCACGTCCCATTAGGTGGTGTTTGTTTTCAGTCGGGGAGGTCCGGATGGGGGATGGGTCTCCCCCCGTCCCGTCCACTTTTCGAATTTTCACATCTCATCCAACATTCAAATACACATTCACCCCTATTATACATCTATACCCTAAAACAATCACATCACTATTTTTCTTACACCAACTCATTCTCTCTCATACTTTTCTTACAACAATTCATTATCTCTCCTACTTTTTTTACACTTTTCTTTCGTACAATCATTATCATATTAACTAACAATAATAAAATAATACATTATCATAATTAAAAAGTATTGATTTGACATAAAACTCAATTCATTCCTACTATATCCAACTCAAAACAAATAAGGAATTACTATTCATAGGATTTCCCCCATTCACATTTTTTCCCATTCAGATTTGCCTCATCCACCTCAAGCTCAAAACAAACATACCCTTATAATTTGAGATTTAAAATTAGACTTCAAAATCCTCTCATATAAAGTAACTCTATACCCCTATTTTTCACAAAATTCAATACAATCACATCATTATTCTTCTCACTCTCAACACAATATAATAATACTACTTCAATCATTATTAAACATTAATTTGACATAAAGTAAAATCTCACCCTATTAAAATCTCAAAACAAACATATATTTTATTATTCACCAAGACTTTCAAATCCATAGAATTTCGAAGTCATGACTTCCCCCGCACACCTAAATCCCGAAACAAACATACCCTTAGGATATGAGGATGATGATGATTTTTTTTTTTTTTATCGGACAAAGTTAGTTGTTAGTTGTTAGAGTTAGTACACCAAAAACCCAAACACCCCACAAATTCACAAAGCCACCTTATAACTCACATACTCCAATTCGTTCCTGTTGTAGCAAAAATCAAACTGAATATTTGCCCGTATTTGACACGTCAACAGGGCCCACCTAGGCCCGGATCAACCCAACCCGACAGAAGACCAACCTCACCTTAACGAGTGACCTCCCTCGAGGAAAGTCCATAGGCGAGGTCGAAAAGAGAAGAATAAAGAATGCCTGAGCGGGCGACCTCCCCTGAGGTCGCTCCACTGGCGACCTCCCCCGAGGTCGCTACACGAGCAAAGCCAACAAGCACAGCCCGAGAAGAGAATCCGGCAAAACCAAGAGTGAACGTCAACTTTATGAAACAAGACAAGTGCATTTAATGTAACATAGATATACTATTACTGTTTAGATCAACGGTTGTAATAAAACCCTAAAATAAAAGGTCAATATGTATTTACTATTTTTTAGCTTTCAGGGTTGGTCCCACACCCCTCATTATAAGAGACTTGGATCCCCCCAATCTTGCTCTCATTCTCCCGTAGTCTTCTCTTTCGATTATTACTTGTTTGTGTTGCTAAAATCAATTAGCCACATTTACATTATTCTTAACTTAATATTTTAGTACACAACAATCGAAAATGAAAAGAGAGATCAAACTTGTTTAAGAATCAAATCTTCATCTTCAAATCTCCAGAGAAAATATTGATGAACACTTAAAATTCATCAAGAACACCTAAAGATCTTCAAATCTTCATACTCCATCTTCAAATCTTCAAACTTTCCAACAAAAAATTCCTTCACACCTTCAAATCTTCAAGTATACATACATCTACAAAATCTCCTCACCAAAAATCCAACCAAATAGCCAATACAAAAATATTCAGAAATCCCCAAGCTAAATACACCATCAACTCAAGCACTGTGTGACGGAAATCCTTTCTATGTTTCCTGCATTTGCACCACCGTTTGGTTTTTCTCCAAATCAACCTATAAACACAAATTTTATATGTTTCTTGTTGCTATTATCACCAAATCCTTTCCCTCCATTATGAAAAATGGAGCCTTCGTTGTTTTGGCCTCATCAAAACACAACCATCTCACTGTACTCCCAAACAAATAAGCCACCATTTCAGTTTCACAAATTCAATGTCTTCAGCACAAATGTAGTAACATTGTTAGAGTAATAACAACCTGAGCAACCTGCTCTTCAAGATCCAAAATCCCTATTCATATTTTAAAAGAAAAAATCAGCAACAGACCCAAAAAAGACATACATTGACACCATTTTCCTAATCCCTGCACAAAAAAAAGACCCAGAAAAATTCCAAATCTCACATCTCAACATTCTGCAAACCCAAACATATATATATGGTATACAAAAATTCCATGATTGGCTTCTAGTTTAGCAGCCACCATTCATCATCACTAAGATAGTCAGTATATGAAAAACTACAAACATTACCCAGTGTGGCAAACATAACATTCTAGATCGACATTTATTTTTGTTCTGTGGAGGCCTAACAGCAGTAGCATGATGTCTGTCTGGTCCCAAAACCGAAAATACTCAAAAATTGATGCCGCTTGAGTCATGTCGCACCGCCACCATCGATCCAAAGCCGGCACTACCGAAAATCTCGCCCCACCGCCTACAACGGCGCTCACGCTCACTACCGGAAAAGCCGCACCGCATCGCTGCGGTGTTATCCTGGCCGCGCCACAGTCCTTTGCAAATCGGCGAATCCGCAAGCCACCGACGCCGTCGTCTAAAATCGACGCCCCAAAAATCGGCCAACGGCACCCACAAACCAGCGCCGCTGCCACTCTCATCGCCGCCCATTCTCCGTTCACAACCGTCGCCCTAGCTCCACCGCCGACCCGCACAGAAACCGAAGTTCGCGGCGTCCGTACGGTAAAGAATTTCTGCCGCTGAGGTATGATAAGGCACATGTGTTATGGGCTTGACCTAATTTTTAACGGTTGGGCCTAAACATAATAAGTTATTGGACTTATAAAAAAAATGCAGATTTTAAGTTAGATTGGGCCCAAGAATGAGTCCTCTTTAATTTTTGGGCCCCGGTTTATATCTTCTTTAATTGTTGGGTCTGGAATAAATTCTTGGGTCTAAGTTATTATTTACAAATAATATTTGTGGCCCAAATTTAAAAAAAAAAGGACAGCATTTCGTTAAAGGTAATATGGGCGAGCACTTAAAATCTCGCGAGCAATTTAAAGAATCTACGAGCAGTCCTTTTGCTCATTTCATCAGGTTTATTCTATTATCTCCCTTTTAATATATCGCAACTCGTATATTTTTGCATACATTAAAAGTCGGGGGCATGATTGGTGACATCATTAATTTGATAATTTAAATTCATACATGAATATTCATCTCTCGAATTAGTTTATAATATTGCATATACCACTTGCTTGATAAAATGTCTAAAATAACTATGCTTGACTTCATTTTCCTATGAAAAGCTACTCACTAAATCAAAACATTAACAATTGAACATGTCATTAGAAAAATCTTGAAATGAAAGAAATATTTTGTAGGATAAGTTTCATACGTGAGAATAATGGTAATTAATAAAATGCCCTGCGATTATATCCTTGAATTTCGCTATACATGGAGGTGACCTCTGAATACTTGACATATTTAACTTATTAATTATCCAGATTGAATAAAGGTAACATGATATTAATCGATTTGCTTATTTCTTGCGAGGAAATTGCTCATAACTCTCCGCATTGAAAAATCTCCAAGTTCGAGGGAAATGCGAACAGGAGTGCACACATATCAAAATCACCTTACACGATTGACGTTAAGCAACACATTTGTATGATCATCAGGGAAATATGGGTCATAGTTGAAGCAAAAGAAAAATCATACGAGCGTCTAGAGCCCCGAAGGCAATTCAAAGAATCTATTGGCAATCATTTGCCCATTCATGTCAACATACACCCGAGCTCTCTCTCACAAGCTCCTCTCAAGATCCGGGCCATCCCGAGCACGCCCCCCACTGTGCTCTTCCAACGAGCCCTCTTCGACGACCGCTTCATCCCGAGCATCGCCTCCATCATGCTCTTCCAACGAGCCCTTCTCGACGATCATCGACTTCTTCCGACGAGCCCTCGCCGACGATCCGCTTCATTCCGAGCATCGCTTCCATCAGTTTCTTCGACGAAGCCCTTCGACGATCATCGTTTCTTCCAACGAGCCTCTTTTCGACGATCCGCTTATCCCGAAAGACGCCCCTTATCAGCTCTCTCCAACGAGCCCTTTCGACGATCATCATCGCTCTCCGACGAGCCCCTTCGATGATCGCCCTTCATCCCGAAAGATCGCCCCCATCAGTTTTTTCCAACGAGCCCTTTCGACGATCATCGCTCTCTCCGACGAAGCCCGCTTCCGACGATCTGCTCATCTCGAAAAGACGCCCCATCGGAGCTCTCCGACGATCCCTCTTCGACGATTTGCTCATCCCGAGCACGTCCCCATCAGCCTCTCTCCGACGAGCCCTCTTTGACGATCTGCTCATCCCGAGAATGTCCCCATCAAGCTCTCTCCGACGAGCCCTCTCGACGATCATCAGGCTCTCTCCGACGAGCCCTCTTCGACGATCTGCTCATCCCGAGCACGTTCCCATCAGGCTCTCTCCGACAAGCCCTTCTCGACGATCATTAAGCTCTCTCCAACGAGCCCTTCTCGACGATCATCAAGATCTCTTCGACGAGCCCTCTTCGACAATCTGCTCATCCCGAGCATGTTCCCATCAGGCTCTTTCCGATGAGCCCTTCTCGACGATCATCAAGCTCTCTCCAACGAGCCCTTCTCGACGATCATCAGGCTCTCTCCGACGAGCCCTCTTTGACGATCTGCTTCATCCCGAAAGACGTCCTCATCAGCTCTCTCCAACGAAGCCCTTCGATGATCATCGCTCTCTCTCGACGAAAGCCGCTTCGATGATCATCAAGCTCTCTCCAACGAGCCCTTCTCGAGGATCATCAGGCTCTCTTCGACGAGCCCTCTTTGACGATCTGCTCATACCGAGCATGTTCCCATCAGGCTCTCTCCGACGAGCCCTTCTCGACGATCATCAGGCTCTCTCCAACGAGCCCTTCTCGACGATCATCAGGCTCTCTCCGACGAGCCCTCTTCGACGATCTGCTCATCCCGAGCACGTCCTCATCAGGCTCTCTCCGACGAGCCCTTCTCGATGATCTACTCATCCCGAGCACGTCCCTACTCTTCAACAGTCTAGAAAAGTAATCCATGCAAAGAATAAAAAGGGACGGAGACATGGAATCACCCGCATCAAGACCCTCTTACTCAAAAAGAAACTCATTGAGAACCATTAAGAGCAATGGAAAAAGTAGGAGTAGAAACACATCGCATAACCCAATTCTACAAAGATAGGAGGAAAAAAACCCAACCCTACAAGAACCTCACGCAAAAACGACCAAGACACAAATGTCATAAGCCTTTTGAAGGTCAACTTTGATAAGACATCTAGGAGAGGAAACTTCCAAAGATACCCATTAGAAGTTCTTGAGATAGAAAGATATTATCGGTCATGCTTCTACCACTCACAAAGGTCACCTGAGCTTTATCAACAAGTAATGGAAGAATGGGGGCAAGCTATCTCGTAATTGCTTTATAAATCACATTCTGACAAAGCAATAGGTCTAAAATCGAATTGAGAGACAGAATGGGTAGTTTTGGGGACAAGAGAAATGATAGTATGATTAATTTGCTTTAAAATCCTACCATTTTGGAAAAATTCAAGCACAGCCTCAATAACATGACTACCCACAACACTCCACGATTTTTTTGAAAAAAGCTAAGAAAAAAGCATCGGGGCCTGGAGCCTTATCATCCCCAATATCAAAAATAAGATGTTTAACCTCGGAAGGTAGTATGGGACGAATGAGGTTTACGATATCTGTCGAAAAGGCGAGGGCCACAAAAAATAGAAGGATCGATCGAAATACGATGAGACTCCACACCAAAAAGGTCAGAGTAAAACCCCTCAAATTAACTAGCCACTTGCTCTGAGGTAATGGTAGTAACCCCATTTCTGCCAATGATGGAGGAAATGTAATTCAGACCACTATTCCTCTTCACAATGCTATGAATTTTTTTTTATTTTTTGTCACTTTTTTGTGAAAAAATCACACTTAATATACGGGACAAAGAAACTTCTTTCGCTTCGCGAAATGAAGCCTTAGCAGAAGGGGGCCTTGACATTCTCACGAAGGGCGAGTCGAAGGATCCCGGTCAGTAGTTGATTTTGCTCAAGTTTAGTAGTGATGACCATAACTCTCAAGTGATGTGAGAGAAATGCAAATTATCGAGGGATTTCAAATCACCTTTTAAAATTTTTTAACTTTTGACAAAAAGAGTAAACCTGGGAGGTACCATAGACAAGTAGTACCCCACACATCGAGACTAAGGGGATAAAATCGGGATGAGAGGCCAGCATATTAAAAAATTTGAAAGTTTTTTTTTTTTTTCCCATTATGTTTAAAACGAAAACAACAATAGGAGAATGATCCGAAGACAACGGAAAATGAAAGCCTCGGCCCAGAAGCGAGGAAGAGCATTTGCATGCGCTAAACAGATTTGACAAGAGCCTGTCGATTTTGGACCACACCTCATTATTGTTCCAAGTGAAGAAACAACCAGAAGATTGAACATCACTCAAACCTAAGGCAAGACAGGTATCCTGAAAATCCTTCATCTCACAAGCAGTGACACCGGCACCCCGAATCCTTTCCTCGAGAGCTTTTATTGAATTAAAATCCCCAAGGATCAGCCAGGGTTCCGATCACACTCACCGATCTGAAGGAGAGACTCCGAAAGATCACGACGGTTAACCACGGTGTTGAAACCATACACAACAAGAAACGAAAAAGGAAACATCGTTTCTACAAAATAATTTTGCAATGCACATATTGAGGAGACATAGAAATCACATATAAATCAATTTTGGAAGGGTTCCATACCCCGGATGATATCGAAGTTATTCACTTGATCCCATCTAGGAAGGTGTTTTCTCATCAGCAAATCCAACATAGGGAGTTTCAATTTGGTTTCAACAACACCCAAAAAAATCAATTATGTTTTCTTAAAAATTAGGCAAACATTTTTTTGCTAAGGACCGATGATTTAAGCCTAATATTCCAAGAAGCAATCCGCATGGGAAAAAAGAAAAGGAAAAAAAAAATGGGGGACCTAATGGTAAGAACGACGCCCCACCATTGCCAACATGGGGTTCTTACCCCACGAACTGTCTATGCGGACAAATTACAAGGCTTTGCGGCCTTGTCCTCATTGAGGAATGAGTTGACAGATCTATTCGGGGTGAATATTTAAATACAAATTTAATTCTTTAATTATTACTAGCATGAATTAATCCTATATTAATTCAAATAATAATCCAACAACATATCATGCATATAATAATTCACGTAAAACCTCACGACGCGAATTTCTACGAGTTTACGTGAACGTCCTCTTTGGGATGGCAACGGTATGGTGAATAGACTAACCGTAAGGACTTCCCAAGTATTCCTAAATTTCGCTCGACTATCCCATGGAAGGATTCTTGTGAACGATTTAACAAAAGGAAAAATAAATTATGTTGCACCACCTTTTGTGGATTTACTAATTTTTTCAAAGACATGGAATTGTCTTGGGAATGAAAGAATCATCCCCTATTTATAGAGACTAGGGTGAACGAAATTTTTGGCAAAATATGATGTGGGAAAATCTTTTATTGATCTCCAAGAAATCTTGAATATATCCCCTATATTATTTTTCCCATAATCATAATATTCCACAAAAATCTCACCTACTCTATATATATGGATTTTTCGAAAAAATAAATGATCAAGATTCCAAGATTTGGATCTTCTTGAATTTATGAGATATTCTTGTATTTCAAGAAATACATATCTTTCATAATATCTTTTCAAGAAAATCAAGAAAATCTTTCTTGCTCACTATATTTCAAAATTTTCGAAAATATCATTATGAATAACCAAGTGGGAGATTTCTTGAATTTAATGGGATAATCTTGTATTCCAAGAACACATACCTTCATTCCATAACAAAATTCAAAGAAAATCTTTCTCCCAACTTTATCCATAATTTTTGAAATATTATTGGAAAAATAAGCAACATTTATTTATTTTATTTTAATCACCTTTTCAGTTAATGGACTATATGTTGGGCTACTCAGTGGGCCTTTAGGAGAATTAAGATTGGACCTTCTAATGGACCTTGAATATCTAATATTGAGCCACAATATAATTCAAGCCCATAAATATTAATTAATCCCACTACATAATTACTATTGCACTATCCATCTTAACTCATATTACAGTCAATATGGCTCCCGATCATTATTTCCCGTGTTTAAGATTATCTAGCCCATTAATTAATTTAAGCCACTGAAATAGATTTCCATTAATTAATATCTTTTATCCTTGGTCAAGAAACGGTTCAACATTATTATTCATACCGGAAACTAATTCCACTTGCAAGATTTGGTATGATAAAGCTTATGAACCTCCCAAGGGGGCAAATCAAACAAGCGTACTTGCACACGATTCTTCGTATTAAATCTTAGCAATCACATGTGACTAATAATATTGCCCAAGATAAAAAGTATTGAATCTCATTTATTCGCTACCCATGATAAGTCAAAGCAATAATTATCAATCCCACGTGATCCTATTTAAGGGATGAAGGTTAAGAAATAACGAACCACTGAGGTCTAATTGTTCCTTGTTCAGTTCTGAAGAATTTATCATCCTCAGAGGTCCTATTCAATTATCGATCACCATGACTAGTGTAATCTCTTGGTCAAGACAAGTCAATCTGAGCTATACACTTCAACCTTTCACGATGGTTTGTTCATTTCCATCTAGGTCGTGAATAGGGTACTTTTAGTTACAAGGGACTGTTAATTTAATCTTCTGTGATCTGGTATCACTATATTAACTACAATGTAACACGTACGACTTATTGAACAGTTATGCAGTAAATATATGTAACATTCGATAATATTTAAAGCATCAGTGATAAACAATTTATTTCAAGAATAAGTTCGAAAATTGAGTTTTCGATTATACAAAGTAAAAACATACTTTCCAGTATAATCCCAACAGTCCCCACCATGCAAAACCACCTTTTCTTTTTTCTTCTTCCTATTGGACTCAACCAAGGTTAACGGGGCCTCCACCGCCCTAAGTTGAACACCATCCACTTTACCAACATTCACCACATCAACATACACGGTTTACCATTTTTCAAGCATAAAGCGACAAAGGTTCTAATTTAAATCACAAACATCACCAACCCTAGAACCATCGAGGGTTCGACCTATGCATAACCAAAGATGAACCCGGCAAGGTTCTCATCCAAAGGCACATTATCGCCAGAAATTAAAGCGAGCAAGTTCACAACCCTAGAACCCGTGAGGTTCGACTGAAAAAGAAGGTTAGAAGTCATACCTTCACTTACGTGGCGTGCAACACCTTTGGGAGAAATTCCAACAAAGATCATGGATCGGTTTTTTGAGTTCCAACAAATGATAAGGGTTGTACCAAAGAAATGTTTCGGACCCGTCTCGGCAAGAAGAATAGAGGATGAAGAAAGATAATTTGGAAAGCGATCTGATACGGACCTGCTCGGGTTTTTTTTTCCAACATCAATAAGGGATGTACCAAAGCGTTTTCGACCCGCCTCCCAGAAGCAAATAGAGGTCAAGTAGCAATATTTGAGTCAGACGAGGCGGGATGTAATCGCCCCAAAGATTTTCGGGGCGAACTAGCGCCCTCGACCCAATTTTTTTGTTACCACGGGCCGCTAATTGGCTTCCAAATGCCCAAAATAAGAAGACGCCTTGCAATATTTAGGGGTGTGTGCTCAGAAACCACAAAGTCGCTTTCGATAATTAGGCCCCGAAATTGTAGGGGAAGCTTTTTTTCTGACTCGCTTTCGAGGCATCAACCTCCACTAAAAATCATAGCAAAAGATATACATCTCTTTTTGCGCGATCTTGAGATCGAAGACAAAAGCGAACTTCCCCGATCCTAGATGGAATCTTGCTAAGGGCTCTCGGATGCCAACAATCCATGGGAGACCTTGAAGTTGAACCCAAACCGAACGATCCAATTCACATTGCAAAAGTTGAAGAACTTCGGCAATTTTTGAAGTAGGAAGGCCTCCTAAAGACGGTGTAAGGCCCACCAAGAGAATGCGCTCCATGTCTTGCTTCGTTTTGAACTTAAAAAGACCCATGCTTCATTATGAGGAAAAAATTAAGCAAGGAATTTTCCAAGAAGTCACCAAGTCTTTGATTGCTTTAAGACCCGGAAACTTGTTCGAAAATCCACCAATTAAAGAGAACCTCCACGTATCCTCAATATCAACCAAGTCCTCAGAATCGAACGAAATCGGACCATCATCACAAGGAAACGTTTGTAACTTGCACTTTTCAAGATTTTTCCCCGTGTTGAAAAAATCGGAAGCTCTTTGAGTAGTAACCGGATTGGCTTTAGAGCTACATTCACCCAAATCATCACCCAAATTCGGAGATCGTGGCACGCACACTCTCTTCCTCCGTGTAAGAATCGGTCTCTCCAAGAGTCCGAGAAGAATCAGAGGCATTCTCAATAGGATGATTCTCAATAGGGGCAGGTTTTGAAACCTGCTTCTTTTTCTTAGCCATACTCAAAGAAAATTAACGAAGGTACCAGAAACTCAAGAGTAAACGCCACAAACCACAAAACCAGATTCAAGAGCAGAAAACGGGACAAAATCCGCCAATTTAAAGACGACCAACCAAGGCGTAAAGTCACCAACAAAAGCGACCCACTTTCAAGGCCAAATGCAGGACCAAAAACAAAGAAGACTAAACCAAGTAAAATCGACCAAAATCGTAGCAGACAAGGAAGGTGGCCAAACAAATATGAAATGTCGAACCACACCAAATGTAAGACGTCCAAAGAAGGAAAACACTCTAAGGCCAACAAAGACAATCTCCAAACCTCAAAGTACAAGACCACAACAAGAAATAACAAAAGCAGCAGCCCAGGAGCACAAAAAAGACCAAAAATAAAAGGAGAGACAAGGAAAAGAGGCAAACTGGATCGAACTCGCTGAGTTGAGGAACAAGTCTGCTATTCAGGCCTCCCACCAGCAAAGACGAACCACACACTCAATCCCAAGATCAAAGAACGAATCGAACTTCAGAGACAACAGACCACACGCCACAACTCGGGCGAATCGGTGAGTCGCAAAATCCAGATTTAACTCAGACGCTTCCTCCCATGCGCCGCGACATTTAACAGAAAGCAGATAAGCGGAGGAGATTGGAGACGCAACGACCGAACCCACGACCCCCACCTTAATCTGAAACACCACGACCCAAAGACCGCAATGCCCAAAACCCAAAACGTTTTTTCAACAAATGACGGGAAATGGGGAATGAAGCAAACCGCGTAACCCACCCCAAGACGAAGGCCCCAAATGTCGCGACACCGTGACAGACTGAAAGATGGAGTGGCGTGGCGAGAGCCATCATGAGTGGCGGCGCCCAAGCTAGTATGCGAAACCCTGAAAATCCCCAAATCGCACGATTTGTAAAAGGGCAAATGGAATATGGGATATGTGAGTGCGTAAATATTCCGTAAAAAAATTAAGTAGACAAGAATTGCCGAATCAACAAATTTGGTGGAGAATCCAAAGAATCCAAATCCAGAAAAAAAAGGAAGGTGTGTAAAGCGTCTCTAGAGAGAAATATTCTCTAACCCACTCTCTCTTTATTACTACTACTACTGTTGTACTAGTACTACAGACATTTGTGTTACGATATATTTTATAAGTGTTACGTAAGATATGAAGTTTTTTTACTATAATAATGTAGTAACACACAAAAATTTGACAAAAAAATAAAATAAAATTCAATATAACAATGTAGTAACACTTATACATAGATGTAGTAACACACAAAATTTTGACAAAAAACAAATAAAATTCAATATAACAATGTAGTAACACTTATACATAGATGTAGTAACACACAAAATTTGATAAAAAAAATAATGTGTACCAATAGTAATCGAACCTACGACCAAATTCATTAACAAGAAACCTGAACCAATAGACTACAACACATATTAGATAAAGATATTCTTCTATAAATACATATCCGTCATCAACTGAACCCCACCGCCCACGCCTTTGCCGTTGCTGTACGACACGAAGAAACATACGACCCTTGAAATTTAGGCAATTTTTGTCTTATTTATGTTGTATTGCACATAACACTAATTTGCAATATTTCACACAAGACTTTCTCAAATTCAAATAAATACGTCAAGCAGGACATAAAAGAATAGATGGCGAGAAATTAATTGTGGCTAATGAAAGCTTTTGTAGCCTTGATGAATTGTTTTAGAATAATACTCCGAATCAGGTCTATGCATGAACCCTATTACAATTATGGGTAAAAATTATTACTGTCATGCGCAAAAACTTTCACTATTTAAAAATATTATACATTTTCTAAACAGTGATTATTTTTTATATATAATAATGATAGTTTTTAGCATAATAGCACGATATCACATAGTCTTAGGGACTCATTGCACTAGTTCCCCTCCAATGGTTCGATATTTACCTTGGTCCCTTGCTTATATTACTACGACGGCCCAATACACTTGTGGGCGAGTATAAAGTTGTTTGAACACGATTTTCAGAATCAAAATCCTCAACATTATATTTGTGTGTACACTTGGAATTAATTATTTACAGATGAATAGCCTTCGATAGGTCCAGAAGAATTTCTAATCAAGGAATTCATGCATCAATGGAGGATGGGGCGTGGAAGATTGCTTATTTTTGTCAACTGTATTTCAAAACCATTCACCAATCGAGCAGACGGGAAGAACGACATCTTGTCCTCCTTCAGTTGCCTCCACCTGTAGTTTGATATTTTCAATTCTTTCAACAATCTTTTGAAGAAACTAAAATAAAAGGAGATTTGAGAATAAGAAAATACTTGAATGTTGTAAGGAAGTAATGTAAGAAAAGAGCAATCTGAAGGCGAGCCAACTCTGCCCCTGGACAAAACCTGCTCCCTCCACCAAACGGCGCAAAATATGGACTGCTCCTCCAGTTTCTCTTCTCCTACTCATGCAATGCAAAGAGAGTCATTATCAATGTGTCATTTTTCTTATATTAATCCCTATTAAGAAAGTTTTAGGTAACCTGATTTTCTGGTTTCATCCATCTCCATGGATTGAAACTAAGGGAATCCTCATAAACATCTTCATTTAAATGAACTGCTGAAAGAAACGGTACCACGAAGCTTCCTTTAGGTATAACATAATCTGCATCAAGTAGAGTAGAGGCTAATCAATTAACTCTAACTACAACAGTTGGGGTTGGATAACAAAATGATACTAAATTACCCTGATATTCTACGTCTTGTTTGGCTTCTCTCATTAACCAAATTGCAATCCCACCTAGTCGTAGACTTTCATCGATTACCTGAGGAAATTAAACAAAAATTAATCGCGGCAAGCTAGAGTTTAATGATGATTATGATTGGAACTTACACATTGTGTGAAAGACATAGATTTGTAATCTTGCCAACTAAGCGTATCTGTTTCACTCCGTAGACTATGGTGCTCATCCTGCAGGGGCAGGCATTAGAGTTATTAGTGATGAGAATTAATTAATGTACATGTGCATCGATGTTTGAAATAGTATATATATATATACCAGTAATTGGGTCATGGCTTTAGGAGAGTGTGAGAGGAAATAAACAGCAAAGAGCATGGTTTTAGCAGTAGTCTCATTTCCAGCAAAGAGAAGGTTGATGATGAAGTCAGCCACTGCTTCATCTGGTATGCTCTCTTCCTCTAGTACCCTTCTCAGAACACCATTACCCATTTCTGGACACGATTTTTCATGTCGATGAATCTCCATTGTCTTGTTGATCTTACTTATTATACTTTCTCTTGCATGTCCGCAGGTAGTAACCACGTCATCCATGCATGTTCAAGAGTATTAATTACTCCTATTAGATTGATGAAGAAATTAGTCATCAAAGTACCAACCTTCATTGCTTTGTCATAAGCGAAGCCTGGCAATTTGATTGGAATGGAAAGACAACCGTCGGCAAAATCAGAGAACAACTGTGATATCTCATTCACTTGTGATTCAGACGACACTCCAAGGAGTTGATTCACCATCAAGTTAATTGCTACCTAAATTAATGATCAATGTATATATGTCAATTGGAAAAACACTAAGACATATTTATGAGTTTGAACCACAAATGAACTTTGACCTAAAATAGATTTAGTCTCGTAAGTTTTTTTGTCGTCGATTTAGTCCCAATAACTTTGACAATGTTCAATTTTAGTTCCAAATCCGCCGGAACAACGTCGTTTTGCCGTTTTTATTTGGGGGCTTTCTGGCGGATGCTATGACTAGACTGTCACGCATATTTTTTTTTTAACAACTGAAATTTTAGACATATAATTAAATTTTTAAACTTAAAATTAAAATAGAATTGACGGCAAAAATTAGTCAAACACACTTAAAAATACATGTGGCAGTCCAGTCACAAATTGAAACGGCAAAATGACGTTGTTTTGACTGATTTGGGACTAGAATTGAACATTGTCAAAATTATTGGGATTAAATCGATGACAAAAAAATTTATGGGACTAAATCTATTTGAGGGCAAAGTCCATATATAGATAGATGGATGAAATGAAAAAATGATGAGCGGACCTTTCTAGAGACATCTTGGAGAAGAAGAGGTTGATTTTGAGGTAGATTTGTGATGATGTGTTTGATAACAGTCTGTATATCGTGTAAGAAATGAAGCTTGAGCTTGTCGAGGCGCATCATATTGGAGGCAATGGAGTGAAGTTTCCTTTGGTGGTCTCCCTGGGCAGTGATGACTCCATTTTTGCCAACCAGATCTCTGAAAGATTTAGGATAACTAGATTGGAAGAGCTTGCCTTCATTTTGCATCACGAAACGGTTGAAGCCTGGATCAGCAGACACAACCGCCCATCTACCGAACAAACTGCAAGAGAATATCTTCCCATACCTGTTGATAATATTGAGAATGTGATATTTATTAATGGGATTAAGTTTTTTTTGTAGTTCAGTAATTTTACATCGTTTTGAAATTGATCTCAATTGTTTTGACTTTTTGATTTTGATACCTTTGGACTTGTTGCTCGACGAAATGTGGGGGATGAGAGCTAGCAACGGCATTGTACCAACTGATGCTATCCCCAACAATTGGCCACCCTCTTCCTCCGGGAGGTAATCTGCAACTACTTTTCTTCTTCTTCTTCTTATTTATGGCAAGAAATACAAGGAGTATCACCAAGCTCATGATCATAATATACCATGCTTTCCCAACATTTTCTTCTCTCATCTTAATTCTCTACACACGACAAATGCAAGAAATTTAACATATTGTTGCTTAATTTGATGATGATGATGATGTATAAGAAAAAAAAAAAAAGAGTGGAGTGATTGACAAACAAGGCTCGTTGACTCCCTATGAATTTAAACCAAAATTGTCTTATAATTTTGCATCTTTATTTAAATAGTCTCATAATTATTATATTTTCTAATTTAGTTGCACATATATTCAATTTGATCCAATTCAGTCATAAATCGTCGGAGGTCGCTCAAAATTGCCAAAAATGACGGCGTTTTGGACACGTGTCGTACATCGTCCGGTCAAAATTGGGGGCGCGTGTAACGACGCCGTTTTGGACATTTTTGAGCAACCTCCGTCGATTTTGAGATTAAATTGGATCAAATTAAATACACGTGTGACTAAATTGAAAAAGTTGATAATTATGAGATCATTTCAATAAAAGTGTAAAATTATGGGATTATTTTGGTTTAAAACCTTGTCTGTCTGTCACACCACGTCTAGAATGTAAGTTAATTAATAATATTTATAGCCCCTCTCAACTTTAACTTACTTTCCATTATATTTTATATATTCTTTATTGTGTTAGTTGTGATACCCTCCCTCGTTTTAGTTAAAGTCTCCTTTACTCTACCATTCATTAATCATGCAATTATACCCCATCTATCTATGTATATTGATACTCTATCTCTACACTTGGGTTTTCATCCCAATCATGGACCCCAACCCAATCATTAATCTCTACTTTATTAACAATTTTTGTCGTTAATTGTGGTGTAGAAGCAAACAACACCAAGTATAACAAAGTTATTTTCTACCTTAAACAGATGGTGTGTTGTTTGTAAGAACAAGTAGTGTACAATGGTGAGAGAACTATCAATGTAAGTGTGAAGATTGCTTGCTTGCTTGCAAGGACGGACACATGCTCAGCCCAAGGGATTTTGTAACTTTTCTATTATAAATATATGAAACACTTTTACAAAATTTGTAAGACATATGGTTGGTCTGGTGGTTGAGTTGCTCAAAGTTAATTTGGAAGTCCTGAGTTCTACTTCACTTAAGTGCGTTGTGTCCATTGCTTGTGGAATTAACATGTATTATGCTTTGTTTTATGCTCATAAAACAAAGTAATACTTTCAAAATACTACTTTATTTTTAAAGCTCCAAAATACTACGTTTGCAATCAAGGTAAATAAAAAATACTACCTCCGTCCTAAGATAATGTGTACGCTAACTTTATTATTGAATTTTTGTGAGGGAGTTGTATTAGTATTTAAAATGACAAAATGACTTTTAAGGAGGGGTATGATAGATTTACTTCTCTTCTACTATATGCATCTTTAAAAAATATTTTATCATTTTAAATACTAATAAAAAACTCGCTCGCTAAAACACGTGAAAACAGTAAACGTGCACGTTATTATGGGGCGGGGGGAGTATATAGGAGTGAATTAATAGATGAGACAGGTTGGGTCAGGGGTACTTGAGTACCCGAACCTTTTGTGTGGGCTGGTGCGGGTCGACATACTGTGGGGCACATGTAGGGACGGGTCGACCCTTTCTAAATATAATATCAATTATTTTAAAAATAATACATACTATATTTTTAAAATATTTAATATCAACATCTTTAAAATATAAAAATAAATTTATAAACATGCTTTTAATATTATTTATTAATTTTTCCAATTGAAATTATATTGTATTAAATATTAATTTTTTATCAATATATATTAATCTCGAATATATTTATAAAGTTGAAAATTATTATTTGCATGTCATATATGCTAATAAACTAGGACGTAACCCACATTAACACGGGACTGAAATAGATTTTATCTTATGATAAAGTCTCATATGCAATTGGTGCATGGCTTCACCTCAATTTTATTCATGTATTCACAGAACATGTTTAATATATTCAATGGATCAAATATTTTTTAAAATTGATCATTTAGTTGCATGAATGCACGGTGCACAAGGTGCACTACACATTATATTTCAGAATCATACACTTTATTGTGTTGGAATATACAGCTTGTTTACACTTAATTATTCAACTTGTTTCCCATAATAATATTCGTATGATTCAGTATAAACAAGTTGCACATGTTAGTGCAACAAGTTGCATGATTTTAAAATACATTACGGAGTGCACGGTGCACCTGTTGCATACAAGACTTAACCATTATTATAATAAAATTAAATGTAATACAACTGTATTTTTAGATATTTAAACATTAACCCGTCACGAGATGTCTTTCACACTTTTCTTTTTCGTCTGTCCCACAACATCTTTCACACTCCAAAAGTGAAAAGTCCTCCATAAATTTTTCACTTATAATATTTCTACAATTTTACACAAAATATCATTATTTTTAGACCCACTCATACACACAATTCATCAACTATTTTCTTTATTTTATATATAAAAATTTGTAAAATTATCCCTCAAAATTCTTCTCATTACTCTATTATCTTAAAAAGTATGCTCTCTTACCTGTGAAAGTATTATGAGATGTGGGGGAAGTTGTAATATACATAAATAAATCGGAGACTTTAAATATTTTTAGATACATAATTAACTTGGCAAAAAAGTGTACCTTAACTGAGATAGATCGGAGACTTTAAATAAATTTTAAAACCTGAAAATAAAAGTAACAAAAAATTAAACTAAAGCTGGTAATTAGCATAGATCGTTGAAAAAGAATGGAGAGCTATTAGAATCTGTAAATACAAGGATCTCATACCGATCGAATTTGTGATGAACCAAGTGGCGCTGCGTTGGAGTCCCGGCCGGGGAAGAGAATCGGCAGGTGATACAAATTAACAAAATGGAGGAATGAGAAAATATACAAAAAAAATAATAAGGAATACAACTTATAAGCTGTATATATACTGAAATATAATGTGCAGAAGAATGAGACAGGCTGCAGAGAGAAAGAAGAAATAGAAAGTTATATATATGTGTTGACTTGTATTTGTTTATGGCCACTTCTCAAGGTGCTTCACTGGCAATTAACTTTGACCATCAATTTGTTTTAGAGCTCGAGGATTAATGGATTATTAATATTTCGACTTTGTCTCTTTCCTACTTATGTCCACCCCCTTTTTCTATTAACAACATCAACATGAACGCAAAAGCTGTGTTGGAATCTTGTTTATTGTCAAATAGCCAGACAAATGCTTCAAAATTACAACTTGATTCTCCTCTCTACAAACTAGACTAGGATGGATGATGAAGGGGTAAATTCTAGAAGCTTTATGACATGTTAGATAGTGAATTAATACAACAGACGCAGCAGGAATAATGATTGCATTGATAAAAACTTGTGCTTTGTCAACTCAAAATATCACTGTTATCACTGTTATGTATACGCTTTTATCACTATTATACATAAATACTATTACTGTTATGTTTATGCATGCATTATTATTGTTATATATATTTATGCACTATTATTGTTTAAAAAATTAAATAATAATGTTTATGAATAACAACTATATATAGAGTTTACTGTGAACTCAATTTCACATAAGATCTACTTTGAACTCAGTTTCATAGAATCTACTCAAGTGTATATTATATATTAGGCGGTTCACTTTAACTATCTTTCTGGAAGCATAAAACAAGATAAAAAAAGTCAAATATAGAGCCACAAAAACATTAATTAGACATTATATTATTAGTAGTAGTAGATGATGACATGAGGTGATTAAACGCAGTTCAACTAATCTCTTTTTGACTCACCTCCAAACATGTGCCTCTTTTCTTTAACTTTATCATTATACATAAAACAAACAAGTGTTCGCTCTTAAAATTAATTAACACAGAACTAGAATTCTTCCCACTTAATTTAATCATGCCTCTAACCTCAACAGAATTGGGCATTTCTTAGTGCTTTCGGTTGGACAAAGTCTTTATTGGTTATCAAAAAATCATGAGACTTTGAAGTTAGAAAGATGTGGAATGAATTGATTGATACTAGAGCGCGTGAGTAAGAATAAAACCCATAAAGAAAACCTTATTTAGTTATTTTGGTATGTGAGGATAGTCATCTGTCTTCCTGCACTAAATATATTCTCAACTCCTGAAATTGTTTTTCTTTGGAACCAAGCCATTTTATTTTAGGCAAAAAATTATGAACATAATTCATGAAAGTTTTATGGTGAACTTTACATATAATAATGTTTTAGCACACGAAAGTATCACCATTTACTGAATTTGAGAAGAGCAACACATAAAATTAAATCATTATTAAATAGTATTAAAAGGTGATATTTAATATTGTATTATTTTGAATCATGAGACATACTTTTGTCATAATTCAAGATGTGCACATGGTAAACGTATCACAATAAAGTCTTATGTAAATTAGTTTTACCATGCAAATTAGTTTTCTTTTTTGTATGTGTTTTTAAATAGTATTAAATATTACTTTAAAACGTATTAGTTATTTTTGCTAAAAAAATATTTACAATGTAAAATTGTTTTACATAATACTGTTATGTCAAAACACTTTGTAGTAGTTTAAGTTAAACTGAATAGACAACTTAATTGTTTTTAAACTTAGATTTTATTTTACAGGTATTCAGTTGAGATAGAACTCAATTAATGAGTTGAGGCTGAAACTGAATATCAACTGAGTCTGAAGATCATCATGAATATTTGGCAACTGTTTTCCCAGCACAACAAATTGAGACTCAGATCTTGATACTTAGCAATTTGTGTAAGTATAAGATTAGCTGACTAGTGTATCATCTTGTAAGATGTACTTAGCAATCTAGGTATAAGATCAACTGACTAGTGTATCGACTTATAAAATGTAATAGTGTTTTGAAGACTAAGTTTCATGTGCTTAAATACAAAGATAACTTCAGGAGTGTTAATATACTTGAAGACTCGAGGTCAAGACAATCTAATTGTATGACAAAGTAGAATTTCACATAAAAACTTAAATGTCGAGTTGAACTCAAATCAACTGAATAGATGACAACTGTACTTACACAACTGATGTGTATCAATGAATCGACAACGAGAGTGCAGTTCTAATATAGAAAGCTAAAGACAATAGGTGCAACAATATTATTGTACATCTGCAAGTGGACTTACACAAGTATGATATATATGTTATCTACTCCAAGAAAATCCCAAGTATCATTCTTTATCAAGTATTCTAAGAATTTGAATTTACTCACAAATCATAATATTCAAATTCTCTATATAAATACAGTTCAGACCTTCATGTCAAGGTTACAAATTTTTTATCTAGTGAGCAATCAAACAAACATCTTCAAAAAAAAATAAAAAAAATCAACTGAGAATACTGGACTGATACTTAATAAGAATCCTCAATTCGATTAATTCTTTCTAGGATTTTATTTAAGTGTTCTAAAGTCTTGACTAAGCTACTCTAATATATCCAAAGCTTTGAGAGAATCTTTATCCTTAACCTTGAGCTTAATTGATCGTAAAGGAATCCCATTTTATTAGAAACCATAATTTCGTGTGGCTTGAAGTTAAGACTGTTTGAAGAGTGAACTAGTAAACTAAGACGAACCTGCATCACAAAATCCTTTTAGATAGTTGAATCATATTGAGAAGAGAATGTCCAATTTAAAACAAGATTATGTGATAACGAATTACCCCAACTTATTTGGGAATAATGGATGTAAAAATTTGACGTCAAACCACTATTAGATTACTGTGTTTTTTAAACTATTATTTTATACTTAATTGCTATAACATACAATATTCATAACGTAAACATATAACTGGCTGAGTCAGTTGATACCAAATTAGCTGATTAGTTGTACAAGGGAGTATAAATAAGTTTATCGTGCAACTAGTTTTTATTCTGTGAGTATCTTTTAAAAGTTTAAGTTGTTTCATTAAAAAAAGTTTGTAGTATTAGATCGATGTTTCATAAAATGTATTAATTTAATATTATTAATCATTTAATTAAATAATATTAATTGTTTTACTTATAAAACAGTTACATAGTAAAACTGTTTTAAATAAATAATTGGAGTAGCAGCGCCGTAGGGATGCGCAATATACAGTTAAAACCAAATTAACCGACCAAATCGAAACTCATATTTTGGTTCGGTTATTCAATTTCGGTTCGGTGACAGTTATTGATTTCATGTATATCGGTTTTTGGTTCGATTCGATTATTTTTTATTGAAAACCGAAGGAAAATTAATTATAATTATTAGATATATAATTTAATAATAATTATATAAATAATATATATAATTTTCTTAAACTATACTTTGATTACCTATATGCTCGGCATATGTTCAGTGTTGCAAAATGACCAAATTCCAATTCCCATTAATTTTCGCCGCCCACAATTGAATTTTTTTTATGTTATTTATTTATTTAACCCTAATATGACTTAAAAAAGTCAAAAAAATATAAAATAATAAAATTTTGATTACTCAGTTAATAACTGTAACCAAACCCCGAAAATTATAACGGTTTTCACATGCTTGGGTTGGTTTTATTTACCAAAATATGAAATTTCTGTTCGATTCGGTGACCAAACCCCTAAGCAGCTGTACTCGAATTTGAGCAATAACGTTGCTTTTCTCGAAAATAATAATAATAATAATTGGAAAATGAGGTGAAAAAAAAATCATGATTAGGGGACAAAATCGTGAACCGCGACTTGTATTTTGTGTACATAACAAGTAAACGAAGTGCGATTTTAACGGAGAAGGTACGTAGAATATCATCATCAGAGTCGAGGCCGCAGTGGAAGACTGCCATTTTCCATTTCCATTTCCATTTGTTTGCCAAAGAAATGCCTTTGCTTACGCTTCCAACGGTGACAATTGCTCCGGCGACGGTATGTTTCTTGGGAATTTGCTTAATTTCCAATTAAATTAAATTATCCAATTAACAATTGCTATTTATCTGCTACCACAGTGCAGTTGGAATACTGCTGTGCGAGGGGAACGATTGGCCTTGTCGTCTTGTGGTTATTCGCTTAGGAGGCGTTCAATTACCAAAGTTGAGGTTAGGGCTTTTTTCCCCAATCCTTCCCAAGAACCTATATTCAAGGAGGCGCTCAAGGTAGATTCATAAATCGCTATAACCTAATGCTTCAATACTTCTTTTTAGTTGTCGAGTTCGAATATTGTTTAGCTTCTGTTATTCAGTATTCTTGAGCTTGGTTCAAATAGCTGCTCATTATATTTCTACTCATTTGTTTGTTTGAGAGTGGCTACATATTGAGATCCAGTTTACAAGTATTGAAATTTACTACTCCATTTATTAGTTATCTGATATGCATAGCGCACTTGACTTACTAACTTTATTTGGAATAGAGTTTAAGGCTGTCTAAAACCCAACCTGATCCAATCCCATATCTTCTAAACTTCAGCGAAACAATCAACTAGCCTTGCATTTAGTTAGATCATTTGATGCCAAGTTTGCCAGTCTCAGTGTTTTCATATTGACCATCCTATTTGTTTCTAATGAGTTTCTTGAATTTGTGAATCTTTCTTCACTCCAATCCTATTTATTCTTGACAAATCGGACCGAAGGACTACACTAGATGTGATAGTAAATGAAGCTACAATTATTTGTAATACTTTTCCAATTACCATTTCATTTACTCCAGGGGCATTGATGGTTGTGATTTGTGAACTTAGTATAAAACGAGCATGATTGGTAGAGGTGAATAAACAAGAAAAATAAGAAGAGTCCTTGTGGAGAGAAGTAGGCTAGTATGCTTTGGGATTACATTTTCCTCATGTAAAGTTGAGGAAAGCTTGTGCTCTGAAATTTGCCCTGCTCCCTACACAACAAATACCAAAAATGTAGGAAAAACTGCTATCCTGGTTTTTTTTCCTCGAAAGCCAATATTATTTGTATATTTAGTTGCCACACGACATACTCTGTATTTCCTTCTCTACACAAGAAGAGGATAGCACAGGGTTTTCTTGCATCTGGAATCTAGCTCACAGGACTTAATTTCAGCAAAAATGCTGGTCCTACTTGAGCTAATTGTTGTTAATCACATCATCTTTGGAATCAGTGGAAATATATGAAGTGTTTTCTATGGGGTGGTTTGTTCTATTTCGTGGAGAAAATGTGCAGGAACTTGGGTCTATGAGCTATTGACTGTATAAATGTTGATGTTTGACATGTGTGCTATGTGAGTGTATTAAAACGAACCCTCTTTGTGGTTGCTAGGGAAATCATTTGCAGAACCTACTTGATTCATTGACTGAGAACAAGTAGCTGCTAATTCCTTTTCCTTTTAGTCCTTCATTATAACCTGTTTATAATGTGGCTTCGTAAAACTTGGGAAGCGCTTAATGAGAATTGCACATTCTGTTACCTAATAATGTGGGATTTCTAATGAACCAATTTGATTTTTTTTTATCCCTGTAGATTGATTAGTCTGAAAGCTATGGAGTAGCTTAATCCAGGAATTCAATATTAGATGCTTGCAGAGATTATGTGCATGTTAATTTAATAATTTCATTATCTATTTGTGGAAGACCTTGTATAAACATGTATAAGCTATTAAGCTGTATGTGAGATCAAGATTATAGACTAGGAAACTTATTTTGGTTGTGAGAGAAGTAATAACTGAATACACTGTACACTCTGAAGAACTTTTAGGTATCTTAAGTTCAAATTTAATGAACAAGAGCTCAAAGTTGGATATTTTATTTCACCTACAAATTGAATAAAGGTTTTGATGATGTTCATTTAGTACTATGCCTTTTAATGTGGGGTTGTGACATATCACTTGGATTATGTTTTTTTTAATGTATATTATTGTATTCGTTTATATTTAGGAACCGGTGGCATTTGTGGGAGGGATATTTGCAGGGCTACTGAGGCTTGATTTAAAAGAAGAGCCTCTGAGGGAATGGGTTGCTAGAACAGTTGAAGCCTCTGGGATTACTCCAGAAGATATCAGCAAGAAAGATGTTGAAGAAGAGGAACAAGTTCCACAACAGATAGAGATAGAATGAATGCTGTAAGTATATATTTTTATGGCAAGATGAAACATATTTGTAATCTTGTTTAATTAATTAATTGGAACACTCTAAATATAGGAAACCGGAAAACGTGAATGCATTAATTGCATGTGGTGGGGGTAACATTACGGGCTTTTAGCATTTTGTTAAACGGCCCACCAGACCAAACAATTTTAGCAGCCATCCATCATCATCACCACCTCATTGTCCCACGGCCCCCACCCTGGATTTGGATCCGTGTTGTGCTGTGCAGTAAATTTTACGGTTTTATGGCACAAATATTAATTGCACATCAAAATGTTGTATTATTGTGTATCCAATGTACCATAAAATTGTGCCGATTTACTGCACGAGTAGGTTTCTGATGAATTTTGTTCACAACTTTATACCACTATATTATAAATTAATATCACAACATTCATCAATTTTATAGTATGAATCTTTCACAGAAGAGTTTGTGTTACTGCACAGCAAGGTGTAGCATGACACTGGATCCAAAATACCCCCAACCCTCCCTACAATCGCACTTACTAGATTTTGAGGGACATTTGCGCTAAAAAAAAAAAGATGTTTGCAATTTCAACTAAACAGTGTAAGAATCAATTATTTTAAAAGGTTCACTATCAAGTATTCCCTCTGGGCATTGTATTTTTCGGCTCGTGTTTTATTGAGCGAGTTGTTTATAATATATGAAATGATAAAGTTACTTTTAAAGCATGATATGATAGATGAAGGATATCACTATCATACTCCACCTTAAAAAAAAATTTATCATTTAATTATTAATAAACAATTCGCTCTCTAAAACACGAGTCAAATAGTGAATGCCCAAGACAGAGAGAGTATTTTTTATGATATTTTTAAAAAGTAAAAGCAGTGGGGGTAATTTAACTTGGCTACCCCATCGTAAATCCTTAAATGGGCGATCCGTGAGCAAGAGAAAAGATGTGCATCTGCTCTCTGAGTCTGACAACCGACACCCAGATTCCAGGGCATCCACAGCTGTACGCAAATACCCCCAACACAACTACAATTACAAATCTCTATCCTCTTTCCCATTAAACTCCACAAATTTAATCACCGTTTTTACTTACTAGGTCCATCATATCATTGAAATTTAAAGTGAATCCAATGATAATTTAGTCGGTTGGGAGGGACTGAGCCCACACGCCCATGCCGCCGATTCAGAATTTAAGACTTTCTATACTAAAAACTATTAAGAGTTCGTCTCCCATGAACCAAGTACATAAACTTGAATTATTTTAATAATTTTTTTAACTCAAATGAAGTTATTCGCGTTTAGAGGACAGGTCAAAATAGTCCTCGCCTCATAAAGACCAGAAAATAATATGCGACATCTCTATTAAAGTTAATATTGCGACTACATGTAAAATTACAATGTCAATATATACGTATTTTATTTTTATAACGAGGATTTCATTTTTTCCATATAGAGGATCCGAAATTCCAAATCCATAAAGAGTGTTTGTCAAAATAAAAATAAAAATACTAGACCATAAAGAGTGAAGTGTAAAGAAAGGAACTGAATAATTAAAAAGGTGTTTCTTCCTTAAACAAAAAGACATCAATTATTTACTCCATTTATTTTTAGTCCACAAACAGCCACAGTAAGTAATTAAAGTGAGAGTATAAATGGCAACTCCGGAGGGAAACGAAAAGAGAGAGAGAGAGCCTCTTTTGTTGTTTATTGATACAATGTTGATTCAGCAGCAGACTCCGACTCTGTTGCTGCTCTGTGCTCTGCTCCCACTGTTGGTTTCTGCATCTGCTTACAATGTCAGCTACGATAGCCGCTCCCTCATCATCGACGGCCACCGCAAGCTTCTCATCTCCGCCGCCATTCACTACCCCCGCAGCGTTCCCGCAGTTACCTCTCCTTCCCTTACTCATTCTCTATTTCTCTTTAAAATACTAATCTAAATTGCAATTCCAATTCAATGCTTGCTTGTAGATGTGGCCGGGGCTAGTGCAGCTCGCAAAGGAAGGAGGCGCCGATGCCATCGAAACATACGTTTTCTGGAACGGCCATGAGCTCTCCCCTTACAATGTCCCTTTCTCTTCCCCTCTCTCAATCAATCTGATACTGCTACTGCTTTTTTTAAATAACTAAATGGAGCATCAAAACTTCTTTGTTGCAGTACTACTTTGGGGGAAAGGTATGATCTCGTCAAATTTTGCAACATTGTTAAACAGGCTGGGATGTATTTGATTCTTCGGATTGGTCCATTTATCGCTGCAGAATGGAATTTTGGGTGATTCATCTACTCCCTTTGTAGCTCAACTTTCTATAATTAATTCGATACTGTTCCTAGTAACAAAACATAACACTAGTATATTTTTGTATGTTGATTTGATTTTGAAATTCTATGAAGCTATGACATTAACATTGAATTCTGACGTTTATATCATCTAATAATCAGTGGGGTACCTGTTTGGTTGCACTATGTGCCAGGAACTGTATTTCGAACTGATAACGAACCTTTCAAGGTTTCCACCTATCATTTCTTCTCTTTCTTTTAACATTAATTAGTTATGTACCTAAGTGCCTTAATTCTTTGGAATTCCAGTATTACATGAAGAAGTTCATGACATTGATTGTGGACATGATGAAGAAAGAGAAGCTTTTTGCATCACAGGGAGGTCCAATTATCTTGTCCCAGGTAACTCTTCTTCCTCCTTCGATATGTAAATCCTCAATTCTTCTTGTTATCAAGGTCATGGATGATCATTCTACATTGTTGCTTCATCGAAATGCAGGTGGAAAATGAATATGGATATTATGAATCTGCTTATGGGGAAAGCAGGGAAAAGGTACACCATATGGGCGGCTAACATGTCTGTTTCTCAAAACACAGGTGTACCTTGGATTATGTGCCAGCAATATGATCCTCCTAATACTGTGGTAAGCAATCATCATTTATCATGCCTTGTCCTTTCTATAACCTCATTTTCCAGCTTGCTTCACGTACCTTTGTCTTAGAGCTATCAGCCTTCATGATGATGCCTTTAAATTACTGAATGTGTTGTTTTTTCTCTTTTATCTTTTATTTATTTTGAATTGAAGACTTAATGTTTGATAATTAGCTTACTTTTCAGATCTTTTGCAATTAATGGCGTATAATTTTCTAATGCTATTTCCTTTTTTCTAGATTGACACATGCAATGGATTTTACTGCGATAATTTCAAACCAATATCTCCAAATAAGCCTAAAATGTGGACTGAAAACTGGCCTGGATGGTAAGTCAATCTGACCGACTTATATCTGCTAATTATTCATCAGGACATTTGTCTTTAAAGATGGTTTTTTTTTCTTTTTTTATATTTGTAAGGTGTGTCTTTTACATGCAACAAATATTTATACTTCCTTGATACTTCATTTAGATGTATACTTTTAATTTTCAAGGTCCTGCTGGTATGGCATGCCTTGATAGATCAATATATAGAGTTGGGAGAAAAAATGTTATCCAAAGATAAAACAAAAATTCAGATAGAAGCAAGCCATGATGTTAATCTAAAGATGATAAGTACATAATTGACAGAAGTAGTCAACTGCGGTTTGATTATTTTTGTTGTGAGAACAACAAAAAGTCTCTTCAGCAGTCCTATGCTCTTTTGAAAATTACATCGAACCTTCAACACAATTGAAGATAGCTAATAGATATACTTGTAATAGTTGTGAAGTTTCTAGATGTGCTGTTACTTGTTATGGGCTAGTTCCTGGAAAAGTGAGAATACTCTGGAAGTGATCCAGAGAAGAAATTTCTTCTCAAGTTCCATGAGAAGTTATTTATTTTGACGCATTTTGGGAGATTTAGGGGTAAAAAAGGTGATAGTATTACATCTCTTTCTGAAGGGCATTCTTGATTTCCTATTGTTAAATGTTAAGTTATTTTATGTTGCCATGAATTGTTAAGATTTAAAATGATGTATCATGCCTTAAGCTTTGTAAATTTCAGGTTTAAAACATTTGGAGCTAGTAATCCTCATCGACCTTCTGAAGATGTTGATTTTTCAGTTGCTCGTTTTTTTCCAAAAAGGGGGAACCGTACAAAACTATTACATGGTATGCTATTATTTTCTTTTTCTGGAAGTACTCGCACAAAAACCTCAACCCCTATTAGCTATGATTCCTTTTCAATTTAAAGTGCTTTTGCTGCTCATTCATTTACTTGAATTGTCTTTTCCTTTTCAGTATCATGGTGGGACAAACTTTGGGCACCTCAGGTGGACCATTCATTACCACGAGTTATGACTATGATGCACCAATAGATGAATATGGTACGTCTGGATAGTATTTTTCATGTATGTCATTTTTAGTCGAAAGTTCATACATGACTATCTTGGTGTATTTTTAAGATGTATGATATGCTTCCAGGATTGGCTAGAGGTCCAAAATGGGGGCATCTTAAAGAGCTTCACAGATCTATAAAGTTATGTGAACAAGCATTGGTGAATGGACAATCCTACTTGTTGTCATTAGGCCCGTCACAAGAGGTGAAGACTTGAAGCCTTTGTTCCCCAGTCTTTGATTTGCATATCATATATCTCCTTATAATGTATGGCCAAGGGTTTTTTATGCCTTTCATGGTATTCTTTCTGACAGTTTCTGCCATTGCTTGGGTGTAAGAATAAAAACCATTGTTAGTTACGAATGAAGTTATCCATTCTTAGTAATATGTGATGCTGATAAAGATGAACCAATTACTTAGAATGGATAGCTGAGACTTCAGAAGTTGTATAAAGTTTTCTCTCTGTCTAATAAGTGCATCATTTGTGATAAGGATAAAAAAAATCTAATATTACTAATTGAAAGGTGAATTTTCTTTGGTCAAAAGCTGCACTGGAATTGGTTCTGATGGGTGGAGAAATCTAGTAGAAGGAGATCCCATATTGGGCAAGCAACTCATTATGTCTTCTCTATCATTGCTCTGATAGCCTCACTTAGATCCCAAGTTTATTCTAGTCTTTTTTTTTTTTTTTGGAGATAAAATTTATACTAGTTTATATTGTCGTCAATCAGTTATTTCCTGATTTACAGTATATATTTTCTTGTAGGCTGATGTGTATGAAGATCCATCCGGAGGTTGTGCTGCCTTTATTTCCAATATGGATGATGTAAATGGCAGTACGGTGGTGTTCCGTAATACATCATATTACCTCCCAGCATGGTCTGTTAGCATTCTGCCAGACTGCAAAAACGTAGTTTTCAACACTGCAAAGGTAAATATTTAGTTTTCATTAATAGTCATATGAGATTTGTATGGTTCTGTCTTTTTCCAATATGTTAGTGTCAACTCTATATTTTCTCATAAAAGTTCACTTTTTTCCTTTATTTTAACAGGTTGGTTCTCAAACTTCTTTGATTGAGATGATACCAACACATTTGCACCCATCAACTACATCACCTAATAAAGACTTGAAAGGTCTGCAATGGAATGTGTTTGTAGAGAAACCAGGAATTTGGGGTGCTGCAGATTTTACTAAAAATAGCTTGGTGGATCACATTAACACTACAAAAGATACTACTGACTACCTGTGGTATACAACAAGGTTTGTGGATAACATACTTTTACTGCCTTAGCCATTCCATCCTATCTTGGATTGAATTTTAAGGGAAAAATGTTTTGCAGATACTGTGTAAGAACAACTAATACATGGAATTTGAAGCAAACACTCACAGTTTCTCTTTCATGATAGTTTATTCGTTGATGAGACTGAAGAGTTGTTCAAAAGTGGAAGAACTCCAATGCTTGAGATTGAATCAATGGGCCATGCTATGCATGTGTTCATCAATCAGAAACTTCAAGGTTATCTTTATTTCACTTCTTAATATGCAAAGATAGGGAAGTCATATTTTTTTGATACATGATCTAGCTTATGTTCCTCTTCAGCTAGTGGATCTGGAAATGGTACAGCGCCTTCCTTCAAAATTAGAAGTCCGATATCTCTCAAGGCTGGCGAGAATGAAATTGCTTTATTAAGCATGACTGTTGGCCTGCAGTTTTTTTTTTTTTATCTCCTTTTTCAGTTTCATATGTTTTGCAGCCTCTCAGTTTTTGTTTCTTTTTTAATAAGCATTAGCTTAGATCATGTGGAAGATTGGGACACAAACATATAATCCTAAGTTTGACGTGTTCTCTTTTTTTTTTTTATATAATTTCACTGATTAAGAATTTTCATCTTTCTGTTGAATGCTAGAATGCAGGATCCTTTTATGAGTGGGTTGGAGCTCGTCCGACCACTGTCAAAATTTTGGGGATAAAGAATGGCACAGTAGACTTGTCCACTAGTAAATGGACGTACAAGGTTTACTTTCTTTTCTTCTTTTATGATCTTTTTACTGTATTTGCTACAAGGTTCACTCTCTCATGAGTTTAATTTAATGCTTTTCATAACAAATCTGGCATGCTGGTGGACTTATCTTTAGGGTATCTAAGTAGAATATAAATATAGTGATTAGAAAATCAAACTTATTTATTGAGAATGCAGCTTGATGAAAAATATATTTTGACTAGCCTTGCTGTTCATTTAAATGTTATAGTATCATGATGAATGTAAGAGAACTACTACTAAGGATGTAGGTTAATTTTCCATGCTTTTTTTTTTTTTTGATCGGGAATTTTCCATGCTTTTCCATGCTTTTGACCGACAGTTCATATATCTTTTTTATTGTATTTTCAGATTGGACTACAAGGAGAACATTTAAAGATGTATGACGTAGATAATTTAAATTCTACAAACTGGGTATCTACTTCGACAACACCTGTCCACCAGCCCCTAACATGGTACAAGGTAAAAACCTTTAATAGATCTTTTGCTTTTGATCTGATTTTTGCATCAAGTATTTACTAATTTACCTCGCTATTAAAAATTCTTATACACACAGGCTGTGGTGGATTCTCCACCTGGGCAAGACCCGATTGGACTTGATATGATTCACATGGGAAAAGGGCACGCTTGGTTAAATGGAAATGAAATTGGAAGATATTGGTCTAGAAAAGCCTCCAGACATGAAAAATGTGTTCAACAATGTGACTACAGGGGCAAATTTATGCCTGACAAATGTAATACAGACTGTAGAGAAGCAACTCAAAGATGGTTAGATCATGTCCCTTAAATCAAATACTATCAATTAAAGTTCAATGATGTGTTGTTTAAAAAGAAGATGATGGCTGGCATTTGGATTGAATAGTTTGTTATTTGTTGGTGAATTAGGTATCATGTGCCTCGATCTTGGTTCAAGCCATCAGGAAACGTGTTGGTAATCTTTGAGGAAAAAGGTGGAGACCCTAACAAGATCCGATTCTCAGCACGGAAAGTATCGAGTGTTTGCGCACACATCTCAGAAGATCACCCTTCCTTGGACTATGAAAAGAGTGGTAACAAAAGGAAAGCAAGTGTTAGGTTGAAATGCCCCATCAACACTAAAATTTCAGCAGTCAAATTTGCGAGCTTCGGAGATCCAGTAGGGAGCTGTGGGTCGTATGCCGTGGGAGAGTGTCACCATCCTAATTCCATATCCATGGTTGAAAAGGTAAAGTTGTGGTAATCATGTTTCAATATACTTGGTGATGATCAGTATCAGATTTTTCAAGATATTTCACACTTATATATTAGCAATTGTTATTAGTTAATGGTAGTTGAGTTTCTCACTTTTGGTTGGTGTTGGTTTGCAGGTTTGCTTGAACAAAAATGAGTGCGAATTGGAAGTAGTAAGAAGAGGAGAGGAGGAATGGCGTCCCAATGTGCAGGTGACGAGACTTGCTGTTGAAGTGGGGTGTGTGTAGCTAAGCTCATACATATATAATATAATCACACTTTGTTTTTGTTATCTCCAATCCCTCCTTGATCCTTATAATGTACCAAAACCTCATTTAAAGAAGGGATGGAGAAAGAAGAGTGTAGGCATCTCTAAATATAATCAGGTCAGGTGGTTGTTTATTGAAAAAAAGAATCATGAAAAGAAACGGTCTCTTAATTCTATGTTATGAATTTACACATTGAATTGAGTTGTTTATCATGGAATGACCGTTGATTAACACTGGGCCAAATACATGTAGAAACCTTAGGTGAGGATAATCAAAGACACTTGTCATTTAAAATTCCAGAAGCTTTATTTCCTAGATTATACTATTATATTTTGATATTGTTGAATAATTTAGCATATAGAAATTTAGAGTAGGGTATCTATCCACCGACGTATTAATATGAATATGATAACGAAAATGTTGCATAAATAAACCAAGTTTGCAGTGAAATGTGGCAGAGAGAGATATAATGAGAGAA
Organism: Stenogyne calaminthoides; assembly: GCA_037126765.1. Taxonomy (NCBI): domain Eukaryota; kingdom Viridiplantae; phylum Streptophyta; class Magnoliopsida; order Lamiales; family Lamiaceae; genus Stenogyne; species Stenogyne calaminthoides. Next base: position 36,052,147 of record JBBCBC010000015.1, read on the forward strand.
AATAAGGGGCCTTTGAATTTGTTTGTGAATTCTGAATTGTGATTCCTATAATATCTATCACCTTCACCAACGTTTGTAATTTGTGTGAGCTGTAATGGGACCCACCACCCATGTGCCCTCCTCCTGTCACCACTACCTCATGCACCCTTCTCCCCTCAATCATTAGCTACATACATCACCACTCTTCCCCCCCTCAATTTAACCGTTTTATAAACCCTAGCTCCGACCTCCATCCCAAATTCTCTACTGATTCTTCAATACTATCCGATTCCGATGTCTACGTCGGCTGCTGATGGAGCTAACGGCACCATTCACCAGCTTCCCACCAAGAAGCCGCCCGCCAAGGACCGTCACAGCAAAGTCGACGGCCGCGGCCGCCGCATCCGGATGCCCATAATCTGCGCCGCCAGAGTCTTCCAGCTCACTCGTGAGCTCGGCCACAAGTCCGATGGCCAGACAATTGAGTGGCTCCTCAGACAAGCGGAGCCCTCCATTATTGCCGCAACCGGCACCGGAACCACCCCCGCCACCTTCTCCACCGTCTCCCCCTCCTCCGACCACAAACCCACCCCCTTCATTCTCGGAAAGAGACTCCGCCCCGACGACCACATCTCCAAGGATGACCTCAACTCCGGGCCCGCTGGGGGCTTCTGGGCCCTACCTGCACGCCCTGACTTTGGCCAGGTTTGGAGCTTCGCTGCTCCTTCACACGAAATGGTGCTTGCAGCCTCCAACAATTCACAACACCACCAGCAGCAGCAGCAGCAATCACTCAGATTTTTACAACAACAGCACCAGCCGTTGGGAATTGGAGAGGCATCCGCCGCAAGAGTTGGAAATTACTTGCCCATAGCTCAAGTACAAGGCCACCACCTCAATTTGCTCGCGTCTCTCTCCGGCCCAACCACCGAACAAAGGACGGATGGAGATGCCAATTAGTCCAATGTCATTGCTGTTGTTTGGTATTGCTATTTGCTAATGAATCAACTCCCCATTGTCAATATTGCATATGAATTTCATTTGTATATGTAGTTGCTACAGGACATACTCTGTATTTCCTTCTCTACACAAGAAGAGGAGAGCATAGGGTCTTCTGCATCTGGAATCTACCTCGCAGGACTTAATTTCAGCAAAAATGCTGGTCCTACTTGAGTTAGTTGTTGTTAATCACATCGTCTGTGGAATCAGTGGAAATACATCAAGTGTTTTCTGGCTGGTTTGTTCTATTTCTTGGAGAGAATGCGCAGGAACTTAGGACTATGAGCTGTTGATTGTATAAATGTTGATGTTTGACTTGTGTTCTATGTGAGTGTATTAAATGAACCCTCTTTGTGGTTGCTAGGGAAATCATTTGCAGAACCTATTTGATTCATTGATTTAGAACACGTAGCTGCTAGTTCCTTTTCCTTTGGTCCTTCATTATCACCTGTTATAATGTGGCTTCGTAAAACTTGGGAAGCGCTTAATGAGAATTGCACATTCTGTTACCTAATAATGTGGGATTTCTTATGAACCAATTTGATTTTTTTTTATCCCTGTAGATTGATTAGTCTGAAAGCTATGGATTAGCATAATCCAGGAATTTAAAGTTAGATGCTTGCAGAGATTATGTGTATGTTAATCTCATTATCTATTTGTAGAAGACCTTGTATAAACATGTCTCAACTGTATGTGAAATCGAGATTATGGATGGTTATGATATGATTTATTTCCAAGTGTGTGTTTCTTCCTTGAACAAAAAGACATCAATTAAATGCATCCTTAAAAAAGATTACATTACAGCGAGGGAGGGAGGGAGGAGGTTTGGGTAATTATTTATTTATAGTCCACAACCATAGTAATTAAAGTGAGGGTATAAATGCCAAGTTCAGGGGAAACGAAGAAAAGAAGAGAGAGAACCTCATTTCTTCTTTTCGTGTTCGTCATCTGTGCGTCGTATTGATATGTTGATTCAGCACACTCTGTTGTTGCTCTGCATTCTGCTCCCACTGTTGGCATCTGCATCTGCTGCTTACTATGTGAGCTACGACAGCTGGTCCCTCATCATAGACGGCTACCACAAGCTTCTCATCTCCGCCGCTAGGTCCCTCATCATAGACGGTCACCACAAGCGTCTCATCTCCGCCGCCATTCACTATCCTCGTTGTGTCCCCGCCGTTAGCTCTCTGATGGAACCCCTGTTGAGCCGTTGAGGCGTTTTGGCAACACATACGAGCGTCGCAGGGGAAGAGAGATGAAGAATTGAAGGCGACTTTTATTTGTTTATTTATTTCAGTTCTTTCCATATTTGTTTAATTCTTGAATTCTTTCCATATTTGTTTTAATTAGACTTTTGATCGCCCCCAAATTGACCCACGAGCTTGTTTTGCTTGGGCGTGTGTTATTAGTTAGGTTTCGGACTCTTGTTCTTTTTTTCTTCTGTTTGAATTACGATATTGAAACTTAGCGGCGATTTGTTTGTGTTTTGCTAGTATATTTAAATGCATTCATTCGAGATTTCTATACGCCTGCAAAGAGGTTTCATCAATCGCCTTAGAGCCTGCCAGAGTATCACACTTCCACGTACCATGGTGACCAACAAAGAGAGATTTGAGACTCTCGAGAACTCCATAACGCAACTGAACCACGCTATGCGCGATCTAGCGCAACGCCATGAAGCGTTTGAGGGCGCTGTTGCAGACAGACGCTACGCTAGGGACAAGGACTCGCTCGAGGCGCTTAACTCCGAGACGACGACGGGTGGCGATTCGCAGATGCAAGCAGTGAAGAAATCGAGAGCGCTGACGGCAAGACGCTGGGCTTAGGGACGAATCGAGAGATTTACAACCCGATAGGCGAATTCACAATGTAAATCACAATCGCTCATCTCCAAGACAAGAAGAAAGGGAGAACCCTTTCGGCCAGACAACTTGTTCAACAATCCAGTTCGCTTGGTGATGGATCGAGAGATCGGCGTCGAGGAAAAGGAGAACGAATCGGATAATGAGACTGAGGAAACAGAGGTCGAGTCAGTGTTTAGCCGACGGACAGAGGCAGTCCGCGATCATCGGCCAAAAGGGCCACGTATCGATTTTCCTAAATTCACCGGGGAGGACGCGATCAACTGGGTAGATCGAGCAGAGTAATATTTTGAATGGCAAGGCACGCGGATGAAAAAGTGTGTACGTATTGCCTCGTTTTATTTGGAAGGGGAAGCACGCCAGTGGTGGCGTTGGTTCGAACAAATTAATGGGGGACACGAACCGGATTGGTATGAATTTAAGAAGGGATTACTGAGCCGATTTGGAACGGCCCAGCACGAGGACACAAATGAAGCAATGAGTCGCATCAAGCAAATTGGCCAATTCCGCGACTACTTGAGAGAATTCGAAAAGGCGATGAGTAGAGTGCCACACTGGCCGCCGAGTGCACTACTCGGAACCTTCATGGCCGGGTTGAAGCCCGAGTTGGCTACCGAAGTGAAGATGTGGAAGCCTCGGAGTTTACCAGATGCGATCGAACTCGCTACGAGGAAGGAGGAACAACTTAGAACGTCTCGGGGCAACTTTGGATTTAATCGACCAAACCAGAACTATGTTAGATCCGGCTTCGGACGGGGAACCCCTCCCGCGGGACCTGCTGTACCCGCAATTACACTAGCAATTAGTGGGGGACAACGACCCAATTCATCAATACCCGCTTTCGGTCGGGGAAGGATACATCTATCCAACGAAGAGCTTAGTAGGCGGAGACAGCTCGGGCAATGTTTCACCTGCAACGAAAAATACTCCTGGAATCACGTGTGCCCGAACGCGAAGACGTTGAGTCTTATAGTCAATGATGTTGTGATAGATAATGACCCAGACCCACCAGCTATATACGACGAGGAGCCGAACTATGGGGAGCAGAGGGAGAATGACAAGACCGCAGAAGGTGATCCGCCCATGTCGTTGACATCATTAAACGGACAAACGAGACCCCGTGCTCTGAAATTCGAAGGCACAATTGGAAGACAACCAGTAATCATATTGGTGGATAGTGGAGCAACCCACAATTTCATATCCTCGGACCTAGCCACGTACTTGCAACTGCCGGAGACGAGAGGACGTTCACAATTCAAAATAACGGTCGGCAATGGGCAAAAGATACCGTGTAACACGTGGTTTGAAAGAATACCAGTGAGTGTGCAAGGTATTCGGTTTGCGACAACCTTCTACTCCCTACCAATGCCCCACCTGGATGTCATTTTCGGCATGCCATGGCTCGAGGCAATCAGCCCCATGTACTTTGACGCAAAAGGGGGGCACTCGACCTCGAGCACTGGTCGAGCGCCTCCCGCGCCCTGCATCCCCTTTTCACTCAGGCTCCATAACCCAACAATCTCCCACCTGGAGACTGACACTGGAGCGGAAGTGCACGACCTCAACTAGGTCGAACGTCTTGTCCTCCCTGGACTCATTTCGAACGTCTTGTCCTCCCTGGACTCATTCCGCAACTCAGACTCCAACAATCCCAACAATCTCCCACCTGGAGACTGACTCCAACTTTAACTCGTCTTCCCAATCTCTCATCCAACCACCTACTCCAAGCAACGCCTCATACTCCGCGAACTGCTCCCAACACGATCCTTCACTATAATGTATCAAGACTTCATTTATGGACCATAAAGAAGGGATGGAGATGAAGAGTGTGTATATCTCTAAATATAATTAGGTGCTTGTTTATTGAAAAAAGAATCATGAAAAGAAATAGAAAATCAAGCCTAATCCGACAAACACAAACCCAAGAACAGCAATTTTCCCCTTTTTGAAAAAGAAATCGCATCGAGCAAGTTTCTTGATGAAGGGTGAAAGTGAAACACGAGAAATTGAACAGACGTTAAACATCCAAGATGAAACACCGAACGCCATTGTGAACAAAAACAACAATCCTTCTGTGAAAAGTCCAGTACATGATAGGAATGGTCACTAAATTGTGAATTCTCTCAGCAAAATATCCTGATTTGCAGATTTACCTCTAAATATGTTGAAATTTGAATCTGATAAAAAATATGTTTTCAACTTAATTAATCTCAGGTGCCTATATGGGTATATATACACGAATATGAGCTTGACTACCTGATGTAATTGCCTAACTAAATTCTGTTGGCAGAGCGCCTCTAACTACCTATCTAACAAAACTGCTATGATATTTAAAAGGACAATCGAGTGATACTGCTAAGAATAAGAGCTAATACTGTAGCATAGAAGAACTGATACTCTAACAAGTATATCGTTTTTTAATTCGGGTAATTATACAAGTTTCAGAATATTGTTTTTCTAATGGAAGCTAAACTATGTAAAACTTTTATCTAGAATAATAATTGAGCATTTCCTGAAGCAAACTCTACATAAGATGTTCTTCTTGCTTGTGTTAAAAGTGTTCCTGAAGCTACGAATGTTCTCATAATTAAAGTGATGTTAATTATTTTAATTCATAATTATTAAATTATTACTATAAAGGGCAGAAGATTAAGTTTGAAAATATGTATAATTTCATTTTAATCTATATGTGCATTTTGGTAATTTTATTTTATTTTTCAAAAAAATTAATTATTTTATCTCAATGTGAAGTTAGACTTACACATGGTGAATTTAAGGGACGTGTCAAATTTTTTTTTTCCCGTAGCGTCAGAAATGACAAAATTATTCTTGTTGGTATTAAAGCCCTCCTTGTTTTTAAAATATTTTTACCAACACAAACAAATTTTGCGATTACTAAATTTCTATATAATTATTAATTTTAATCGCTTATTCAAAATTATTCCAACCGTCTCGGAATAACGTGCACCTTTATTTGGGTACAGAAATTAAGAAAATTTGGTTTTATAGAAATGAAATGAACCAGTTCCGCTCATATAAGCCAGTCTTGCCCGGCAGAGAAACGTAAACAAGATAACCAGTAACCACCGCTAGTAAGAGCGCATCTCTTCCATTTGGTGGCGATCATATTCATTCTGCGTTGCAGCTCATAATCACTTGTGATAATTGGGGAAACCCCAAAATTGTCTCTGAGCATTTGGGATTGAGAACTGACTATACATGAAGAGCAATTGTACTAGGGGAAAACTGCTTATACCATCCTCAGGTACAATCCTCTGCCTAATGTTTTCAGAAATTGCCAATTAACTTCCTTGTTCTTAATCGATGGCATGTATTCCACGCTATTCAGCTAAATGTTTGAGGTGCAGTACGCGATTGCATAAACAACAATTTCTTTTTCTCCCTAGTCATGTTTTTCTTATTTTGGTCCATCTCATTGTGTTGACGAACTTGCCACTTTGCATTTTTTTATCTGTTGATATTTTTTAGGGCTACGTTTGGGTTCTCTTTTAGAAACCCCCTATATTTAATGCAGAAATTGAAGGAAGAGTGACAATTGCCCTATTACTTGCTTACAAAGTGTTTTCAGGCATCCAAATTTTGTGCCTTGTGCCTTTTTTTATTCTTCTTTTAAGGATGACGTATATGCCCTGATAATTCGTTGGGTACACATTGTTAGTTCCAATTTTCGAATGATTGGAATCTCCAGGTGCTTGTTCTGTTGATATAGTTATGCCATATCACTGTTTCTTAAGTTTCTGACCACTTTACTTGCTCAGTTGTACACTGGTGGACATTGCCATTAAACTGAATTTATTTTCATTATTTGCTCTGTTTAGCTGTTAAGAATGCTTTCTTTGATTGGTAAGATTGCTTTCCATCCCCATAATTGATGATTTCAACTGTGTATGTAGATGGAGCTGGTTTCTCTTAACAGTGAGCCAAATTTTTGGGGAAGGTGATGAATATGAAGATGGAGACTGTTCGATGGTGGAACATTGCAGTGAAGCTCAGGAAATGCAGTTTCTTCTGCCGACAGTAGGATTGGAGTTTGAGTCGTTTGACGAAGCTTATGACTTCTACAATGTCCATGCTAAGGGTCAAGGATTTGGGATTAGAGTAAGCAATTCTTGGTTTCGAGCTAAACAAAGGGAACGGTACAGAGCAAAACTCAGTTGTAGCAATGCTGGTTTCAAGAAAAAAAGTGAGGCAAATAATCCAAGGCCAGAAACAAGAACAGGATGTCCTGCAATGATGATAATCAAGCTTGTGGATGCTCATAGGTGGAGAATAGTCGAAGTTGAACTTGAACACAATCATCCGGTGAGCCCAGAAGTCAAACTTTTCTACAAGTCCCACAAAAAGATGTTTCTTGCTGCCAAGAAAGCACAGCAGCCTGAACCTGTAAAAGAGATACACACAATTAAGTTATACAAACACTCTAAGACAGATGAGAGTGATGACAGAAACACTGTCGATACTTCAAAGCATCTAATCCTCAAAGAAGGGGATGCACCTGCAGTATATAATTATTTTTGTCGAATGAAGCTGACAAATCCTAACTTTTTTTATTTGATGGATCTTGATGATGAGGGGCACTTGAGTAATGTGTTCTGGGCTGATGCTAGGTCTAGGATTGCATATAATTACTTCTCTGACACCATAATGATCGACACGACAAGCTTGACAAACAAGTTTGAGATTCCTTTGATTTCATTTGTGGGAATAAACCACCATGGACAATCTGTTCTGTTGGGATGTGGCATACTTGGAAATGAATCAGTTGAGTGTTTTGTTTGGATGTTTAGGGCATGGCTTACATGTATGCTGGGGAAACATCCACAAGTTATCGTTACCGATCAGTCCAAATCCTTGCATATAGCAGTTTCAGAGGTTTTCCCACTGGCCCGTCATTGTTATTGTTTGTCATATATCATGCATCGTGTTCCTGAGAAATTGGGTGGACTGAATGGTTTTGAAGCGATCAGGAGGCAACTGAATAAAACAGTGTTTGATTCCTTGAAGATATCAGAGTTTGAAACTTATTGGGGGGAGATGATTAAAGAGCATAACCTCAGGGACAATAAATGGCTTCAGTTATTGTATCAAGATCGACAAATGTGGGCACCAGTATACTTAAAGGACACTTCTTTTGTGGGAATATTCCGAATCAGTGAGAGTGAGGGCTCAAGTGCATTTTTTGACGGTTATGTTCACAAACACACTTCCTTCAAAGAGTTCCTTGACAAGTATGATCTGGCTCTGCAAAGAAAGCATTTGAAAGAAGCAACTGAAGATTTTGAGTCCAGAAGTTCATGCTTTGAGCTTAAAACAAAATCTAATTTCGAGTTGCAGCTTTCGAAGGTGTACACGAAGGCAATGTTTAAGAGATGTCAAGCTGAAGTCGATGGCATGCATTCCTGCTTTAATGTAAAACAAGTGGCAGTTAATGGCCCAATTGTGACTTTTGTTGTCAAAGAACAAATAGAAGAAGTTGAAGGAAATGAGAAGGAGGTCAGACATTATGAAGTTCTGTACGAGACGAGTCAAATTGAAGTACGTTGCATTTGCAGTTTGTTCAATTTGAAAGGTTATTTATGCAGGCATGCTTTGAGTGTCCTTAATTATAATGGAGTAGAAGAAATACCAGCGCGGTGCATTCTACCTCGTTGGAATAAAGATTGCAAGCGTGACTTTCAGTTAGATATTGCATTTTTAGTGAAGGTGATGCGAATAGTCCTTTGCAATGGTATAATGATCTGTCAAGACGTGCCCTTCAAGTTGTTGAAGGAGCACAATCTCAAGAACATTATCAAGTTGTAATGCAAGAATTGGACTGTTTATTGAATAAATTTAGTGTAGTAGATAAAAGTTTTATGTGACTCTAACCTGGAGAAAGACTGTGTAATGCCTGGTAAGCAGATGTACATAAGTCTATTGCGAATTCTTTTTTTGTATGTCTATTATTGTGGTTCGGATTTTTCTTTCACTTTACCCTTTTTTTTCTTTTCGGTTTCCATGCTTATTTCTGTTTATTTCATGAAGCACATTTGGGTTCTGGAGTTTTGATGTCAGGTTTTTGCATTTGTGGTGCTATTCCATTCTTCTTGTGTTTGTTTCAAACTCCCCCCACACACACAACCCCTCTTTTCTTTTTTCTGGATAAGTCATCAAAACTCTCCTCAATGTTTGTTAATTAGCGAAAGCTCTACCAAATACTCTTTAAAATAATTGAAAAGGTTGTTTAACAAACAAGTAATGTAAAATTACAAAACCAATCAATGCAATTACAAAGAAACCAAAATAAGTGTAATGATTTTGCATTTATTGATTAATCGAGTGAACTTTTAAACATTATGACTATACCGGTAATTTATTTTAAAAGTCTGATTTTATTTTATTTTAATAAAATTAGATGATTTATCATTTTGATAATGTAGTCATTTTTGTGGCCCGAAAATAACTGGGCCGATTTGTTCGGGCGGGCCGACCAAGCTCATACTTGTGTCTTTTTTTTATATATAAACCCAACACTACATACATTATTTGCAAAGGCCCAATCCTATACAAGTGGATGAAGTTTGAATGTTAATTTTCAATTTTGCAAATGTGTGTTTTATTTTCTGAGCTCACCTACCACCATTACCATTTACCAGTAGAATTGTGAGAGAGAGTTGAATAAGAAAGAAAATTGGAGTACGAGTGCAATTGTTGGCCGGAGAACAAGTATAATGTCGACGTCGAGGGGTGTTATTAGGTGCAAAGCGGCGGTTGCATGGGGTGCCGGAGAGGCACTAGTGGTGGAAGAGGTGGAGCTCAGTCCCCCTGCGGCCATGGAGATCCGCCTTAAAGTCGTCTTCACTTCCCTTTGCCGCAGTGATCTCAACGCTTGGCTCTCTCAGGTCTCCCTATCTCTCTCTTTTCAATTCCACTCTTCTATCTATCACTATGACTACACTCATAATCAATTCTACATCATCGCCTCACTTGCTTAATTGGATATTGGATTAAGATTTACTGATTTGTTAGGATTCCGAGTTTACGCTTACTCAAATCTTCATCAAATTTATAGATTATTAACCAATTTAAGATAAATTTTCAAGCTCCTGTTACTTAATTTTTATCCACACCAATTTGCAAGTTCAAATGTTGAATTCGCATTGACACCAATGTTTATGATATTGATTTTGCAGGCACAGCCTCAAATATATCCTCGAATATTTGGCCATGAAGCATCAGGGTGACTTCTATATCTCCTTCCAGCTTGCTCAATTTTGACTCTTTATCACATGATTTGTAAATCCAAAGAAGCTTCTTTCATTTTCAGAGCTTGCTGTTTTTTCAGTTCCTAGTTATCTGTACTTTGCTTTACATTTCTTCTCATGTTGTATATCTGGCATCATTTTGTGCAAAACAAATGCGAAGTAGGGAGTCCTAATTTTGTGTGTTGGATTGTGTCATTTGGCATTAGCTCGAGAGTTGTTTTCTTCATGCAATACAACTATTCAATAGTGCTATAGTATGCACTTCAAGATGTCTGTTATTCCTGTGAAATGAACAATCCAAAAAATACGATTTTAATTCTGGCGCACATTTTGTTAGCAATTCAGCTTGATATAGTTTAGAAAATGGATACTGGGGATTATCAAATTTAGAAACCCCTTCACTGCTCTAGTTACCTTCCACAATGGGAAACATGCTAAATGTATACACACACATTTGTAGGATCGTTGAAAGTGTGGGTGAAGGAGTAACAGAATTTGAAGTGGGAGACCATGTGCTAACTTTATTTACTGGAGAATGTATGAAATGCAAAGCGTGTACCTCTGGTAAAAGCAATATTTGCCAGCTTCTGGGGTTGGAACGTCAAGGCGTAATGCACAGCGACAAGAAAACACGGTTCTCAATTAATGGAAAACCTGTATATCATTATTGTGCTGTTTCGAGCTTCAGTGAATATACAGTTGTGAACTCTGGGTGTGCTGTGAAGATTAACCCAATTGCGCCTTTGGAGAAGATATGCCTTCTAAGTTGTGGAGTTGCAGCAGGTATTTATCTTAGTTTGATTTAATATTAAGTTTCAAGGATTATCTCAGCCTTGCATTTATATGCTTTTGGAAAAAAATTGTTCTCATGTTCACTTACTCAGGTTGTAAAGCTAAAGATGCATTTATTGTATTAAAAAAAATGTCTACGTTTGAAATGATTCTAAGTTACATGAGTGCTCCTCACCACTAGGTTTAGGAGCAGCTTGGAAGGTTGCAAATATTTCAGAAGGATCAAGTGTAGTCATTTTTGGGCTTGGAACTGTTGGGCTTTCTGTGAGTTATATCACCCCGTATGTTGTATAGTTTGATCACCTTCTTTTAGGATCCAAAATCATAGTTTATGCTTCTTTACATATGAATAGGTTGCACAAGGTGCTAAAATGAGGGGAGCATCTCAAATAATTGGTGTTGACACAAACCCGGAGAAGAATGAAATAGGTAATGAAGATGATATTTATATATTACAAGACATTTAATACCATGGAATATCTGGTCATTATGTTTTATTGATGTTGCAGCAAAGGGTTTTGGAGTGACAGAACTTCTGAACCCCAATGACCATGATAAACCAATTCAACAGGTTTGCTTTCATCAATCTAAACTAAACAAAATATCATGAAATAAACTGAGCATCATATAGATGGGTCTCAAATGTTAATGGTGAATTGTTTTTCAGGTTATTAGCCATATGACGGATGGTGGGGCAGATTATGCATTTGAATGTGCTGGAGATACTGGAATGATTACCACTGCTTTACAGTCGTGCTGCAGTGTAAACACAAAAAGACATCAATTTCATCTTTAGTTTAGTTTTATATTGGATTGGATGATGACATAATTAATGGGAGATATGTGTTGCGGATATAGGGATGGGGTTTGACAGTGACCCTTGGTGTGCCCAAAGAGAAGCCAGAGATATCAGCACACTATGGACTCTTTCTCACTGGAAGAACCCTAACAGGATCACTGTTTGGTGGATGGAAACCAAAATCTGAGCTTCCTTCCCTTGTTGATATGTACCTAAGGAAGGTAATATCCCTTTCAATAGTTTTTTTGTTTAATTGCATCTAGTATGTTAACGAAACAAGTTGGCTAGATTTATGGAATCAGGTGTATCCTTGAGTAGTTTTAATTTGTATATGCAGGAAATTGAAATTGACAACTACATTACACACAATCTCAAGTTTGAAGATATAAACAAGGCATTTGATCTGATGAGAGATGGGAAATGCTTGCGCTGTGTCATCCACATGCCAAACTATTAATTTCAAATAGACAGGACAGGGTGAACAAGTAATGTTATATCTGTGATTTATAATTACTTCTGTGGTTCTTGAGTATTTTCTCTGAAGATATTGGAGTTTGAATTGTTGTTGTACCTTTATGTCTTTTTGTAAAAAAATAGTTTTTCTGACTAGACCAGTTTTTTGCCAATTACATAAAATACATCACACTATTGTGTTGATTGTTGAAGAAAATTTTGTATGTCAAACGGGGATGATATTGTTGGATCCTTGACTTAATTCTCAACTCGACAAACATTTGTACATTTGGCATTTAAACATATATTAGGTCAACAAGTTATTTCACAATGGAACTTGCAAAGTTCTTACTACCCCTCAAGCTAATTAAGACAACACATTTAACAAGTCATTCTTAGCTGACCTAACTCTCCCTTACTCCCATGCACTTGTACTGCCTTTGCTGTTGTTAGGTAAGAAATGTGAATTTTTTTCAACCACCAATCTCTCTCTCCCCCTCTGGAAAAGTATATATACACATCATATATTGACAAGAAAAAATATGATCACATTTCCACTCAAACCTATATAGGTTGGCATCGATTTCTTGTACAAGTTGATAACTTTCTAATACACTTTGAAGCTCGACCAATTAGAGCAGAGTGTAAAACCACCAATGACAGATCATCAAAGGATACATCCGGTGGCGGCTGATGTGGAAGCACCACCGCCTACATTCAGATCAGAGAAAGGTGATCCAGGGCCACGTCGCCACAGTGTTGCTGCAATGGCGCCTCCTTTGCAACCACCAAAGAGGTCGAGCTGTTTGTGCAAATGCCTGTGTTGGACTATTACCCTCCTCGTCGTCCTACTCATCATCGTTGCAGCCACTGCAGGCATTCTTTACCTCGTATTTCAGCCCAAGCTTCCCAAATACTCAGTTGACAATCTCAGGGTCTCAGATTTGACCCTCAACTTCGACTTGAGTCTATCTGCAAGGTTCGATGTTAGGATCACATCTGATAACCCCAATAAGAAGATTGGAATCTACTACGAGAAAGGTAGCCATTTGAGTGTCTGGTACAAAAACACCAATCTTTGTCAAGGCTCCATCCCAAGATTCTACCAGGGGCACCAAACCAGAAAGGTGCTGGATGTAGCCCTAACAGGCCAAAATCAATATGGGCAAACTTTGCTTGAAGCAATGCAGGAGGAGCAACAAACTGGAAGGATTCCACTTGATCTCAATATAGATGTGCCTGTCAGAATTAAACTTGGAAAACTCAAGCTCAAAAAGGTTAGGGTGCAGGGTACCTGCAAGTTTATTGTTGATAGCCTATCTACTAATAGTTTAATCAGAATCAAATCCAGTACCTGTAATTTTGGGCTCAAACTCTGAAGGATATCTGCCCTCATCTTCCTTGAAACTTCATTTGTATCCACACGTCTTCACTTTTTCCCGTCTCTTATTTCCATTACATACCATAATGAAAACAGTATTATTTACCATGATCAGCTGTAATAATCACAACATCCGTCATCGGTGCTTCAGGATAATTCTCCTTTACTCACACTTGGGTAACAGTAAAATCGACCTTTAGAAAATTAAAAATAATGTCTTGACAAACACACGGAGAGACGACAAGAAAGGTCGTTTAGATAACTAAAGACGAAAACACCAAAAAATTGATCACATGCTACTTAGCTACACTGCTTGAAGAACAATTTTCTCCTACTGCCCACAACTTCCAACATAAGCCACTAATCCATGCTCATGATGAAAGCTGGCATAATGATAAAAAGTTAATGCAATAAAAAATCTCCTTAACTACAACGAAAGCACCAAAAAGTAGTAATGGGAATCACACTCGGTCAAGAACAAACTATTTCATGACAATAACCTAATGACCATATTATCTTATTGCGGATGCATTTAAAAAACTGATGTAATGCCAAACACTCTTCTAACAAGTATAAACATCCACAAGTATTTGTTAATCACCAATTAGTGCCCTTGGTCTGTGCTCTATGACAGACAGAGACATTCCTGTCTGCGAGACGGCTCTGACAAAAGCCATGTTTGCTGTTACAGTTGGAGCACACCAATAATCACCAGTCCCAAAAACAACTTTGTTTTTCAAGGCCAACTTTCTAGTTGTTGGAAGGTTCACCACTCGAGTTGACGGACAATCAGGCACTACACTGGGATAGTTATTTCATTTATTAGTGAATGAATGTGAAGGGATCAATTAAAAAAAAGGTTAATTGTAAAACAAATAATCAGTTGAATCATGGCTCTTATATCCAAATTATTAATGACAGAGATAATAGAAAACCAATTGTGTCATAGAACTCACTTGAGGTATTTCAAAAAGCATTCAGCTCTCAGTTTCTCATTAGGTCCACCACACATTGCGACAAGCTCTTGAAACTCCAATCGAACACTTTCACATATTATTCCTTGTTTTCCTGATATTACACCAAACAATTCACTGTGGATAGGATTTTGATTTTCAGAGTCAACCTGGAACGAAATGAGGATGGACGATTTCAATATTACATGCAGATAGAACTGATTAATGAAATCTATAAGAGGACCCAAAGGCAGCATACAGATGCATGACTCAAGTTTAAGCAAAACAATAGCCAAAGTTATTTATGACACCAAGCAATATAGATAAGGAAAAGCGCAACAACACACTATTATCAACTTTTTTCTTCCCTCAATAAACAAAATCATACCAGTATCTATCTATCACTTGACTATATTGAACACCAGAAGATAATTATTGAGTATGCCTGGAAGCCCAATGATGTACCACATTCATGTGCTTAAAGCAGATTAAGTTACGATGTAACATTGAGCAAAGATACAGGTCTTAAATATTTCTACAGAAGTCGATCTTCAGCTAAATCAGTCTACTTGAGATTTCCTTTATCAATTTATACTATTAAAGTTAATTAAACTGATACAGTTTCTTGAGTATTTTAAAGTTCTTTCCTGAAAATAAGCTCACAGCACTCATAGCCACATGATATTCATTACTATGACTAATAACTGGGTTTTGAAAAGTGTTATTTCAATATCAAAATTGGAAGAAGAAAAAATCTACTCCTATTGTTACTCAGAGTTACTGAGTTTAGCAACCAGACTAGGGAATTGTACAAAAGAATGTGTCGACCAAAATATATGAGCATATTGAATTGGACTTACGGTATGCGTATATACAAAGTAAAGTTTGAAACAAGATCATGATCCCAATCAGACTTGGGAAATGCAAAAAAGGAATTAGATTGAGGTGTGTCAACAAAGATAAATGAGCATATTTAATTGGTCCCACCCTTGAGATATGTTCATTTTCTTAAGACATTGCATCAACATGAGTCTTTTATGCTTATATACAACAAGATGAAGGTGTAAAACTTAGTAAGGCATGCAACATGGTGATGGTAAGTCGAATAAAAGTGTGCGCACTATAAGCCCTGCATCCCCTAGATTGACATTGATGATAAATGATACACTTTGCAAAAATGAATAAAACATGTCGAGATATGAGTTTTATATCACAATCAGCACATCGGCGTGATACTTTCCGAAGGAGACAGCTACAATGATTCCTCAAACGAACGATAACAGCAATACAGTATAGAACAAATAGTTTATCATATATTACCTGGGCAATCACAAAATCATAGTTTCCTTTAAACCGATCTCTCAATTCACGCTCTGGTGTAGCCAAAACCTTTTCAGTCCTTCCATTACTAATTCCTGAAACAATCGCAACCATTGCTGTAGTATCAAAATTAACCAACTTAGCTTCACCATCCCTCCATGATCGATTTTGCAATCCAACTCCAACCTCCACATCTTCATCTAAAGAGCAGCACCAACACTTCATTCCAGAAACAAGAGAAGATAAAGATGTGCCAAGATTAAAATCAGAGTGTTGATAGTTCTTGTTGCAGGAGAAGTCATCACCCATCCTAAACTCGGGAAAACTTTTCTCCAGCACACAACTACCTTTATCAACATCAATGGTGACAGCACAGGCACGAGGAAACGATCTACCAAGTACCACGTCAGACCATCCATCTTCCAATTCAAGCTCTTCACAAGAAAACGGCTCAATTTTCAAGTGAAGAGCTGAAAATTCACGTCTGAGCTTCTGATAAACATTATCATCAAGACCATTCGAAAAGAAAAGCACAATTGACGATGGTTTGAGAGAAACAGGGGAATGTTTTGCAGCATTAACAACTTGCTGAATTCTATTCTTCAAACCCTTGTTTTTGGGACAGGAACCACCGTCCCAGGAAATGTATCTAGGGTTTCTATCAGAGACAATGAACCAAGCCGGATTCCCATTCAAAGAACATATAATGTCGACATAAATGCTAAGGGAATCGGACAGATTAATGAGCTTGCAAACGCGCGAAGTCCCGGTGACAAAGGGTTGCTGAAGCACGTGCACTACAGACTCTAAGTGTCCGATATTGAAACTGCCATTTGAAATTAGGGGTTTTAGCAAATACGCAGTAGAAATTTAGTCTAATCGGTAGTAACAGTAGAGCAGAAGAAAAGGATAAGAAAATTCATGACCTGAGTGAAGAAGACGAGGGATGAGAGGCTTCGGAGAGGCGGTGGAGAAAGGCGAGCTCGGAGTTTATTAATCTGGAGAGCGTGGTTTTTATGGAGGAAGAAAGCTTAGTCTTAGGCACGCGCTGAAGCCAATCACTGAGGGCAGCGCACCTTCTCAGGGCATCTCTCACAGCAGACGCGGTGGCGGCGTTTTCTTTCTCCTCCATCTTTTCCGATGACAGTTTTGCTCTTGAGTCTTTCGGTTATAAAAACTAAACGGGTTAAGAATTTCAAGACGGGCTGGGCTGGGCTGGGCTGGGCTGGGCTGGAGGCGAAAAGCAGCTTCATTCCTGTGCTTTGCGCACTGAAGATGGGCCTTAATGATATTACAGGTCTTTCCTGCTATTAAATTTGAGTGGTCTCTTGTGCACCCAAGTGCACCGTATATTCATTCAATTGAATTACTCAATTTAAAAAATACTTAATTTCCTTTCAAAAAAAAAATACTTAATTTATTGAATATATTAGACATGTTATGTGGATATATGAGTAGGATTGTGCACCAGTTGCACATGAGACTTTGTCATTAAATTTATTCTGTTACATTTATAAACTAATTAGTATCATAATATTTATCAACTGATATCATTTTATTTATAAACTTCAAACCTTTTTACCTGAAATCGAAAAAATATAGAGTACCCCCTCCGTCTCAATCTTAATGTAACTCTTTTCATTTTATTTGTCTTAATCTTAATGTAACATTTCCTAAAATGAAAATACTCACTTTATCATTTTATCATATACAATGCTAATAAACAACTATTTCTACCCCCAATAATTTATCACTTTATCACATAAAATATCAATAAATAACTCTTTCTAACATATTATCACTTTATCACTATTTCTTAATTTTTGGGTATACAATAAGACTTCCCTTAAGATTGAGATGGAGGGAGTATTACACTTATAAATTTATTTTTTTATCATTCTATAAATAGTGATAACAAATACAATGAATCAGATAAGTATTTACATCCGAAATTGAGTCAAAACTCTAAAGATCTATTCAACTAAAACACTGCTTTAAAGGTCCAATTTTTTTTATTTTTTATCGATCAAACTCCATAATTCATCACAACAAGATGTCTCTCATTAATAGGGTCCACACCCTCTCATTAATTGTGGTTGCTCATATACAACCTCTGCCAGCTTCATAAATCATAACAGTACTATGTTTTCCTTTGAGGCTATTTACAATCGGTTATGCATGTTATTTTTTGTTTGATTTTTCGTTGAGTATGCCTTGTGCTCAACTTTTACCTTAAAAAAACAGTAGTATACCCTCTCATTAGTGCTGCTATATTCACTTAGCTAACTACATGTAGCTCTTATGCATGGTTGTAGGATTTTCTCTTGCTCTTTGCTGTACCATACATCCTTTATTTTATCATGAATACTGTAAATATGATGACCCTAAAACTGAATTATTCCTTCATTCTTTCCAGGTTTCATTGTTCGTGTACACGCTGCTGCTGCTGCTGCATCAGACAAAAAAATAACAATGCTAAACTCGAATTTAACAGTACAAAGGAAACCATTTCTTTCTTAACTTCACACTCAACATTTACACAAATATGTGAACACTGGAAAATATTCACTCGAAAAGATTAGGACATTGCAAACAATTTGAGACATTGCAAACAAATAATTCTTTGTTGTGTTTAATTATGACATCAATTCGAGATGCTTGACGAAATGCATTTTTATGTAATTCAAGAATTAAGGATCCGTAAATTGTTCACCCATATAGCTATTATCTAGTCTTGTAAGACACCGCCTCTGCTTTCTCTGTTGCTTCTTCATTCCAAGACGCATCCACGAGAGGAAGCTGATATTCGTCCGGTTTCAGGGCCAACGCAAAATCTGGCAATGTTGGCGCCGTCTCCATTATTCTACACCCAAAATTTGTGATTCAGACATGTAAATCGGCTGCAGATCAAGCTAAACTACGCATTTCAAGATTCAACTAGAACCTCCTTTGAGTTTGGTTCGATAAACATAATAAATAAATTTGAACATTATTTTATGTATGAAAAATCAAGAGTTCAGCTTGAGCTTGATTTTTTTAAAAAAAAAGTGTAAAAAGTTAAGTCTCCTCGAGCTTTTAATCGTGACCTTCGAATAGAACTGACATACAAACTCGAAACTCTTTCTAAAGTTAAATAAAAATCTAAACTAACATGAAAAGTAGTATATATAATTTGATTCGTTATAGGCCTACATATAAACATTTTGAGTTGTCTGTTCATCTGTCGATAAATTGTGCAAAAGACTGTCATAATGTTGACTCCAACTTCACAACAAACAATATGTAGCTACAGATTTCAATTTTAATGATTAAACTATTCAACCTCGAACTTACTAATAATATTATTGCGCAATAAAAAACACGTGATCAAAATCAATGCAAACTTACTTTTCATGTGAGTATAGGTCTTTGTTGATTCGCACTTTGCTAGCAGTATCCTTAGGGATCTTTTCAGCCAGATGCTTCATGGTTCCCCAAAGAGGAGGATTCCTGCATTTAAGGAAAAGACAAGTCTTTATAGATGAGGAGAAGAAAGACGAAAATTCCTCAGCCAAATGCTAAATTATCGAAAAACAGATATGTGGGGAACATAAGGCCATTTCATTGGTTTCGCATAAAATTTATCCCTTGATTCTGATTTCTCAAACATCTCATTATTCCATGAATTGTTGTGTATCATAAATAACACACCTACTGAAAATTGGGGAAGAGAGAAAGTTAAAGTGATTACCTAGATAGGGGAACAGAAGCATGAAAAGCTTCAGATGCCTTCTTGCTCTCTTTGAGGTATTCGTCGGCGGCTTGCAAAGCAGCAACTGCCATTCCGTGAGACTTCTCGGTATTCCCCTCATCAAGAATTAGACCATGGTAGTAGTATGCTGCACCCTAGGAGAATAACATAAATTACTAATCGAAGATCAGAAGAAGACAATGCTTAAGATTGAGGTTTGAGTTTCAAAGAGAAGAAAAGGGACAGAAAAATATCGTTTATGCAAAAAGATGGGATGTAGATACCTTTGCTTCAACGTATTTCCATTTCACAAATAGCCTATGCTTTTCTCCCCAACCATTTGCTAGTGGAAGGTTCATTATGTTATCTTGGGCCTGCAGAGCGATAGAGACAACAATTCATGCTCACATACAATTTAGTTTGAAATGCACATTTCATTAACGGATGAATAAAAATGCACTAGTAACTCGATGCGAAAACAAAATAGTTACAAGATGCCAGATGTGCAAAAAATTGATAATGCAGAAGTGGATAGTTGGATAGGAAGGTAAAGATGATCGCATTTGTCATGTAGGCATCGAATGTTAGCTTCAGAAGACATTAATATTAGAAAAACACTGGAGCACAAAACATGGATATAAAGAGCAGTGACACCATTTTAATACGATTTTCCTTTAATGAAAAAAAAGTTACCTGCTGCCAGTATTTTACCATCTCGCAGGCAAGTCTTCTTTTTACAGCTAGTGTTGCCTTAGTACTGTCAATAGCAAGTCCAAGCTGAATATCGACACCCTATTTAAGATATAAATGTCAAGATGGCCTGATATAAATTCAAAAGCTTCAGAAAAGACAAGATACTACTCCAAGAGTAAATTGTGGCAAAATAATAGTTTCCATACTCCTTGAGTTTTGGGTTAACAGATCTTAAGTGGTTTAACCATCTAATTCTGCACATTCTAGCCTTAATTCCCACTTGCACAGCTTCACAACTCATCATAAATCTACTCTGACTAGTCATAATAGTAACACAAGCACGGACCTGAATTGGGCCTAAAGAAAACAATTATATGCATCAGGGTTTTATATAACCAATACCTGCCCTAGTGCTTGGAGGCAAAGTGCACGTAGGACTCCTTCAGCAAGGTCCACGGGAAGATTTCTCCTGAAGTAGATAAATGTCAAATATTGAGGTAATCTAAGGCTCCTCGAGACTACCTAATCGATAAAGAGAAGCATATACAAAATTACCTGAGTTCATTGGTCAACTGTGGGACAACATGTCTGACAGCACAATCAAGGTAACCGGCTGCCTTTAAGAAAACATCAACAGAAGATCGACGACTCTCTGATGAAAAAGGGTATATTGTTGAAGAGTGAAAACATAAATGCAAAGCACACTATTTCCACTTGGTAAAGAAAGTTGAAAAACATATCTATGAAAACTGTAGACATTTTTAGTTTGACAACTTTTTCGTCTTGTGATGTTAACTTCCACCCACGGACATAATAACTACCTCGAATTATAATTTGTTGTCTAATAAAATGAAATTTGCATGTTAATAGATGTGGTTTACACAGTGCACACTTGCATTCATACAATAAACATAAAGAAACATTGCAACATTTGTCGATGGTCAAACCACAAATCTCAGTATACAGTATCTGATGTTAACTTTGTCCCCGAAATCAGTTTCATTGTGTTAAATACAATCTGAAATCTAATAAACTGCTTACCATCTTTCCTTAAATCATATATTCACCAGTACTTGGGTAGTAATCAATTAGTCCTATAATGTCCTAATTAAGCCTATTGAAAGAGTGAGTGTTTGTTTAGTTTACTATATAATTCAATTAAATAAATCTCAGGCCTATCTACCTTTGTGGCGAAATTGTCCAAACTATGCCACGGAAGATCACAGCATATATCACGCAGAGATACTTACACAAGAAAGTCAAACCTTTACAAACAACTATCTGATGCATTATAGACTAGAGTATTATTGAAACAAATTAAATGCATAAGTTCTGCACGCAAAACCTATGACACCTACCTTCTGATACCTTTGGCTGATAACCATCCATTGACGTTCTTGGAAGAAGTAATAAATTAGCTTGGGATAACGATAGCATTGCCATCAAGTGCAAAACAGATAGCACTTCATACCAAGCACTATACATCGCTGTTTCCTGGATATATTAATATGGATAGTAAGATGGCCAGTTTTCACAAATTTAATCTGAACAAATAAAGAACGGTATGCTTAAAGAAGGTCAGATCTTAACCTCTGCTTCGTCTTCTTGATTGATCCAAACAAACTGTACTTTGTGTTGCAGAGGACTCCCTGCACAGTGCAAAGAAGTGAATCCAAGCATATAATTGTCACACCAAGTTTGATAAGGTGATGTTTGTTTTAAGTTCTAAGAACCAGGACCTGGATTTTGAAATCTAAAGCAGGTTCTACTCCGGGATTTTGAATTCTGATTTTGAAAATAACCAGCAGTACAACATCTATAAACCTACTATCACACTTTCAAATACAATCATAATTCATTCTCCTTACACTTTAATATATTTAAATCATAACTCACACCTTTGAATCATTACAATCACACCCAATAATAATATAATAATATAACATCATTCACTCTTACACATTGATTTGACATATAGTTAAATCTCACCCTACTCAAAATCCCAAACAAACACACACCTTAATATTTATCAGGATTTCAAAAACCTGGCTTAAGAACCACTATAGAAACAAAACAAACACCACCTTAGTGCGTGGAGTAACACGCACTTACCATCTTTAACCAATCCCAATAGCACTGGCAAATAATCTTCTAGCGCTTGAAGAAGATCACCCAGAGTCGAACCTCCTGCAGGAATCAGCTGGTGCAACATCAATATCAGACAGTATAAGGATTTGAAATATCAGCTGTGACAATTAAACATTAAGGTTGTGTTTGGATAGAGGGATTTTAATCCTTATACTCAGCATTTAGCTGCTATGGATCACAAATTCATCCCCAATTCCTTCAATCCAAACGCAACTTAGGCATCTATGGTACTAACCATGTTGAGTAGCAGTTTTCCTTCTGGTTCTTGTAATGGTTGGAGCTTCTTGCCCAGCCATAACAACTATTCTGGTTCGAAGAGCTGAAAGCCGTTCGACTAAGCTTTTACTCAGGTGATCGCCCAGTGACTCCGAAAAATCGACAGGCTTAGGGATTCGTAAACCAGGAACAAATACAGAAACATCCCCGATGTTTGCTGGCCGTCTCCTGTTTCCACCCATGTCCTTCGGAGTCGAAAGAAAACATCCCATTTCTAACAATTTTTAATCTGCCAGCAAAAACCGGGCTGTATTATTTAACTCGGGCAATTGCAAATTGCTGCACAACAATAGCTTTGAAAATGTATATAAATTCACATTCAGGTACTGTTTCTTGCATCATGATGTTGGAAGGATATCAAAAAAGAAAAAGAAAAATAAAATCACAAGCAAATATGAAAACATGGAAGACAACCAATAAATCAGTTGGCAAACTCACGGGCACCAGAGTCACAATGATCAGAGGATGAATGAAAATCTAGGTGAATTCGTCTAATATTTTCTGCACAAATATTAAATAAATTAGCAAAAGTGAGAATTGAAATTCATAATGATATAAGTAGTTGCAATAAAACCATAAAATGAAAAGAAAAAATGATGGCATCAATGTCACAAGAAGGGCATGACAATGTCAACTCTCTCGTGTTAAGTGGTACTTTTTTTTCAACATAGCCAACGCTTCTCATTAATTTAGGTTACTGTTTCAGGGTTAAGATTCTTAAGCAAAATACGCCTACTTTTTGTTATTTTAGTCACGAGAGAAGCACTCAAGTAGCATTATGAGTAAAGCATAACCATAAACCAGAATTCTGCAAGCAAACAATTTACACAAGCAATCCTATTCCTATCACAATTAAACCCAAAAAACAGAAAGAAAAGGAAGAATCATACTTCAATTGTTGCTAATTGAGAACCAATCAATTTATATAAAAAAAAGATAAAGACAAAGACAAGGTTAATATACCTCAAGTAAAACAGAGCTGAGAAATTCCATCAATCAAGAAAGAAAAAATTGAAAAAGATTTGATCTTTTTGTTTTGGGGGTTGTGGGTTTTGGTGGAAATTGGTGAGACCATCAAGAGAATTCGAATCGAATCAAACCCAGTTGGAATTCAGACTTTTTCAACTACGCAGAGATAGAAAGAGAAATGCACTTATATATAGAAAGAAAGAGAGAGAGAAGCTTATTAGAGAGAGAAAGAGAGAGACTTGCAAGTTTCAATCTTGAACGTAGAGTGGAATTGTTGATAAGTAGTCGCAACAAGTTAGGAAAAAATAATTGTACTCCCAAACTATTTAATTTTAAATTCTTGCACAGATTTTTACTTTGTTTCTGGTTCAATTTTATAGTTGCAGTAAACTGTAAACAAAAAATGACAAGGAGAAAACTAAATAGCGCCGAATCCGAACTTTTTGAAGGTCATAGTCCATGTTTTTTTCAGACAAAAAGCTACAAGATTTTCCATATCTTAATTGGATTATGAGGTTTCACAGTCTCTCTCCAAACTCTTGTTAATAACCATACCTAATATCGATTAATGTAATAAATTCAACTCGTTTTTCCCAGTAAACCGTTTCTTCTATTTTAGGACTTTTATTTGTATAATTACTTAATATAACTCATACTAATAGATTCTGATTGTGCTTTCAAACACTACTCCATCCCTAGAAGCATTTATTTTTCAAAAAAGTTAGGTCTAAGTTCTAACTAACTTTTAAAATAAGTGTCTCTACACTATTTAAGTGAGGTTCAAAACATTCCCTTAGAGATGGAGATGGATTTTCGTTTAGTAATTAGACCCTTCTTGCCAATTTAGAGACACTCTTCATATATCATTAGTAAGTTCGGTACTAGTGTTCATAAAATTTAAAAAGTTATTGCACTCTTCAAAAATAGATATTTTATTTTTTTCAAATTGTTATACACATTCCTTGTTCATATAGATCAAAATTAATATGTCGTCTGAACGATTAAAAAGACCAAATAAACCAAGAACAACACAAACATGATCATAAGATTGCTTGTGGTCAAACAATTACGGGCTAGTCGTGACCCTAGATGAGCACGTATGCTTGCCACATCAGCGAGCATGTGCCGAACACGTGGGTCTCCAAGAGGTCATCCTCATGTTTGTCCACAAGCGAACGGGTGATAGAGCAATTGTCACACAAAAAAAGATAGATAAGTCATCAAGCTGAGGTAGGCAAAGTGACACCTGAAGAACACTTAACATCATTTAATGCAATTTTTATCTTATTACTAACGATAGTTCATGCTTGCCAATTGTATAAATAGAATATGTAGTTTATTTTGTTAAAAGAGGAGAAAATTGAATACAAGAACTCCATATATTCTCAATTAACCCCTTTCAAGCCTCTCCAATTGATACTATACTCATTTATTACACTTTTGTTTAGTGGTCAATTACAAAAAAAAGCCGTATCGGACTCATTAAAAAGGGACTATCAACACAATAGGAGTTTTGTTAGGATATATATGTGATTATTTGTTAAACTAATCCCATTTTCCACCAATGGCGGTCGCATTTAGGGGTGTCGAACTTACCATTTAGAAAGGAACATATTTCTAAGTTTGAAGTCTATACTTAATTAACTAAAGACCACATAATAACATGACACACTTACGTGAGACGGTTACACGATAAGACTAAATATAATTTGGGCATGACGCTTTAACATTTTAAAAGAAATGTGTATTAATTATGCTAATTTGTGTAAAAAATCATCTGATATGAGTTTTTGTCGTAACTCTCGAGGGGTATTAACTAAAAACAAAACGACTGTAAAAACTAAAAAGTCGTTTTATACCGGAACATGGATTCACTCACTCTTTATATATATCTCAAGGAAAATTATCAATTATTAAACTAGAAATTAATAAATTAATTTGACGATGAAAAGATAATAAATTTCCATAAAACTTAGGAAATACAACAGCAAGCAGGTTATCGGCAAAACATACCTAATTAAGCAACCACAATTATATTTATTATTATTAGAAATCGAATTTCATTTGGTTAATGCTAACGCTACAAAGTATATATTCCGATCATGTTATATATTTCGTCGGTATATAAAAAAATAATTTTAACCATACCCGTTAGATGCTGTCTTGATTTCATTTTGACTTTTGATTTTGGTCCTGTAAGTTTTTAAAATTTTTGAAATTGGTCTTCTAAGCTTCTAAATTTTTTGAAATTGGTCATTTTTTCATCTTCTGACAAAGTTACGTTAAGTATGAACCGCTACATATGTAATTATTTTGTTATTCCCTTTAATTTCGAAGCGTCACTTGAACTTTTTTAATCATAATAATCTTAGCCAGATTTTTTATCGGGTTTAAAAACAATTTGTACATTAAAAGACAAAGCAAATCAGGTCAGTTTATTGGGTCTAAAACTGACCAAAAAAAATAAAAATAAATCAAAATACACAAAAAATCACTATTCCTGCCTAAAAAAACAAGCAAAAAATCCCGACATAAAATCATTAGGATTAAAAAAGTTTAGGTGGTATTTTAAATTGAAATAAAAAATAAAATAATTATATAGATGATTGTTACCTGATTGGTGACCTGATATAGCAGGTGAAATGATCAATTTCAAAAAAATTTAAAACTTACAGGGCCAAAATAAAAAAGTCAAAACATACGGGACCTATTTCAAAACGATGCAAAGTTACGAAGCATGATTGACACGTCAACATCCCACAAATATCCCAAAAATCAGCAAGATATGTCAATTTCTGTGGACTTAATTAATTAAACACCATGCATACGTGCTATGTCTCAAACCTCCCAACGTTACGCTCTATCCCTCTAGATTTTTAGTACATGTGTATACATACATATACAGGTGCATGTATCATTTTGGATAATAATGGATAGCAATATATAGGTTAGGAATTGGTCATGTTAATGTTTATATATATATAAAATGATATACCTAGCTACCTTTGCTTTAAGATTATTTTCTAATTAATTATCTTTCATGAGTTAATTAGAGTTCAATTTTTTAATTGATCAACGATCATATCGATGTCATTAGTCAATTTGTTAGGTCCTTAGTTTATAAAGATGGATATAACAGTGGATAAAAGTAGATTCAAAGGGCAGCCAAATTTATAAGTTCCTAATTAAAAGCATTTTTGGTGCACGTACATGAAATATTTTGAAGCGTTGAGTACTTTTTAATCATACAATTTAGCTCTAAAAATAACATGTTATTTATATAATTATATTAATTATTCTAGAAAAGGTATCCAATTCATAAAATAATTAAAATCCTATTTTAGATAAAGGTCTTTACATTAATAATTTATGTAGTAGTAGTAGTGCGTACGTATCGTTAGATAAATTTAAACTATTCATGTATTTTTACCCAATTAATTACCCACCATCCCAACCCATTTTCTTTTTGATTAGTCAATGGATATTTATGACCATCACATACCGTCATATGAGAAGGAGAATCTTAATTACGAGAGGGTGTCCTAACAAACTTTTTGGAAATCAAATTAGATATAATTTTTTTTTACTTGGTGCTGCGTATTAATGAGCTTTTACAAAGGGGTGTTTTGGTTTGGAAATTTGGCAAAAGGGGAATATATAATTATATTTTGATTAATTAAAAAATAAGATTATTCAGAATTAAATAAACATTTAATGTTGAATTAAACTTGAAATTACTTTTTAAATTTTTGATATAATAGATCGATCCATAGTAAAAAAAGTGTTTGTGGTTATTTAAAAAAAATGAAGCAAAAGATAATGGAGTTAAAGGACATTTCTCCAAAAGATAGGGCTTAGGAGCGACGTGCAAATGAGTCATATAATTAATACAGCAGATCAAGATAAGAGAGACAATACAGTAAATTAAGAGAAGAGAGACGTGCAAATGAGTCATATAATATAGTAAATTAAACTCGATGTCCTAATATATACTCCCTCCGTCTCGGAAGATTTCTTGATTCTTTATTTAAAAACGTCTTTAAATAACGAGTTTTTTATTTTTATTTGAAATGATAAAGTAATTTTAAGAAATGCGTATGATATGGGAGGGGTAAGAGTATCATACTCAACTTTAAAAATCACTTTATTATTTCAAATACTAATAAATAATTCGCACGCAAAAACACGAGTAAAAAGTAAGTGTGCTAAGTCTTTTAGGACGGATGGAGAGAGTATGAGATTATTTTATACAAAATGTAGTATATATAGAGATACTTTGAATATATATCCAAACTCCTAGTGAGAAATGAAGCGATTATCAACCCACTACATCATTTCCATTTTACCCATTTATTTAAACAACATATCTTAAATCCAAAATCTAGGTTTACAATCCTACAATTTATAATTTATTTGAAATTAATTTCACGAAACATACTCTTCACTATATGAGACACTCATGAAACTATTAACAATACAAACCAAATTAGCGGTATATGTTGTTCTTCAATACATCTCTCTCACGTACACACAAAAAAAAAAGGATATATAAATAAACTATTGATTGGGAATTCATATAATTCCTTGATTTTTTTTTTTTAGCGCATTCCTTGATTCTATTTGAAATGAGTATATTCGTATATTATTAATTCTTTATCGAGAACCAACCGAACAACCAATTCAAAGTCAATTCGACATTAATTATATGTTGAATTACGTCCACGTCAGCTGCACAAATATTCACCAATTTATTACTTCCTTCGTCCTCGAATTACTGCAACACTTATCTTATTTGGATATCCCAACATTACTGCAACACTCCTAAAATAAAAATAACACACAATACTAATATCCTCACAACATCATTTTATTTTCAAAATTATCACTTAAATCTCTTCTTATTTATTTCAACTCAAACACACTAAAAATCAATATTTTTACCTTGATTACCAACAATACCCTTTGTTTATTACACTTAAACCCATTTTCCATTTTTCTCGTTGGTTTAGCGTCGTTGCTGTTTTCAGTGTTGCAGTCATCGTGGGACGGAGGGGTAGTATTTTCCCAGAAAGTGTATAAATATCTGCACAGAATGCAGATTTAGGATACGAAAATGATGAAAACAATTATCACGACGAAAATGAAACAAAATAATTGGCCTAATAATTGCCTCCATAACAAGCAAGCATGTCGGAATAGGATAGGTTCAACACGTGTCGAACGTCCATCCACAGTTGACTTTCTTGGATACGTGGCAGGCCATGAGTGGTGCAGGTGGCATCTTACAAATTAAAGGCAACAACAACACATCAGCATCAGCATTCCCATTCCATTTCATAGAACACAACGTCACGTGCTGCCCAAGGCAACCACCCTCCGCCGCAGCCACGTGGCCGGAGATAAAAACAAATAATTTTTATTTATATTTAAATACATAATATATTTTAACCCAATGAGGGGCTGGTTTTAGATGTGGTGACGTCAGGCTGATATCTGGATTGTGAGACACGTGGAGGGTGGAGGGGCGTTGGACGGTTGGCGGCTTGGTGTTGTTAGGTGGCTCCGAATGCATCATGAATCCATGCTTTAATTATGTCTTGCCAAATGTCATCATGCTACATCTTGTTCAAATGGAGTATATGATTTTAGAATTAATTAATATGTGGAGATATTTTGGGTGTGTCTCGGGTGTTATTAATCATTCTTTGATTCTAATAATCATATTTAGACAAAACAAAAGATGGCTGCCAATTAAAATATATAGAGGGAAATTATAAAATGTTACTCTTCAAGCTTGACCTATCTTTCAAGTATTGTTAGCACATAATAATTGATGTATTACTAGATTCATGTCCGTATTATACTTTTCCTATAATTTAAGAGATAAATATGGCATTGAAGGATATTTAATTTTGAATCATTCATAAACAAAAATTATAGTGGAGTATAATAAGTAATAACATCCTTATATTTGTCTCCTTATACAGTTATACTCCGTTTTGATTGTTGTTTTACTTCCGACTTGATTGTTATTTTAAATTTTAAGGTGAAAATTAAAAAAAAAAAACTCTAAAATGACACATATAATTTTATTAATTACTCCATTAAAATAGTATTAGTAAATAGTGCAAGAAAGATGGGATAATTAGAGTAAAGGTAAAAAAGGGAAGAAAAGAGAAAAATATATAAAATAATAATTAATTAGAAATAAATATTCTCCCTCAAAATAATAATCATTATGAATCGGAGGGGTTATGTTAATAGGATTAGTTTGAAGGAAGTTCACGTCAACTTTGATCAATGAGGCCTGGCCAGCATTCTCATCAGGTCGTCTAATTAGTATTTGGTGCAAAATGCAAAACATGCAACCAATATTTGGAAAAACGTAAAACAAATAACACATGCATAAAGAGTTATTTGTGAAGTTTTAAAAATGTATGATTTTTATTTTCATAGTCATAAATTTCAAGAATAATATTTGTAATTATGCCTTGTAGATGAAAAAAGTACATGAATGCTAAATCATGCCGATTTCATCACATGTACAACACGTTTTGGTTTACATATTCTAATTTAATATAGGTTTTCTATTGACTTAAACACATCCCAAGGTCAATTTCATTTTAAAAAAAAATCCACGTTTTTAACATAAATTTTTGTTTTTTAAATAATTTGATATACTATTTGCATAACTTTTTTCACAAAACTGTTATCCTTCAAAAAGATGTTGTTGACATTATAGTGTATGGAAAAAAATAAATTAAAAATATCATGATTAAAATGAAATGTTATATCAGGAATTCATTTGCAAAATTATAAAAATAGCACAAAATAACCTTTAATAGAATTGGAAAAATGAAAAATATTGTGGAATTTTCAATTAAGAAAATAATAACTGGCGGTAAAATAAAATAAATGTTAAAAATTCATTAACTTTTTAATAATTAACCCTTAATAATCATAAAAGAAGTTGTTCACTTTGGGCTTTACGTTGTATACTAATATATTTTGGGCTCAATTTGGTACTGATGTTACAGAATAGGCCCATCTCATTTCAAAATTACTCACCGCTTTCCCTCCAACGACTACGAGCTGCAGATGAACTGAAGAAGGAAACCCTAGATAATTTCAAATTTCAAATTCAATTTCAAATTGCATTTAAGCATATATAGAATTTTAGTTGTTAACGTTCTAGCAATCGTATGAATTCAAATGCATAATTGTTTGAAATAATTTAGTAATTTCTTCTCGTTCGAGCTTTCACTTCCTCGCCCCACCTCAACAACCGCCAGCGGCGCCTCAATTAATATCTTACCGGGCGCACTTTCCGACCAACAGCAGTGGCCGGCGCAGCTGCCTTCAGATTGATTTGATCTCCTAATCCTTCGGTACATCATTCTAGATTCTGCTCCCTTAATTTCTTTATTCAGTTAATGCGAGCGATTGATGTTTCTTTGGGAGTGAATGGACGACTGCAATCTGCAAGATCTATATGCATTTGCCAGTTTATTTAATATAGTTTCATCTTCAAGTTTTAATATTTGTAGCAGTTTTGAAGGATTTCGTGTAATTTTGTGGAATAATGGAGTATTTCTTCCAGTTTCAGCTTCCAATTTTTTCGCCTCGGAAGATGGCTGAATCGGTGGAAAAGTCTGTAAAAGATCTGCCGAAAAAGTGTCCTGTTTCTTCTTCTTCCTCAGGTCTGAAGGAAGGGATTGTTGACACCCATCAGCTTGAAGACAAATTTTCGTCTCCAACGCCAGTCAAAACGAAAGAACCACCTCGCATTCAGAGCAAAAACGAGCTTCTCCAACTCCCAGAGAAGTGGGTCATCTTTAATGTTTTGATGTAAGTTAGAGAAACCCAAAATTAAAAGACTTGATATTTGAAATTTTCAGGTATGTGGCCTTATTGGAGTTCTTTGAGCGTATGATTAGTTCATTGAGGTTGCTAGGCCTACGTAAAAAGACACCAAATTTTCAGAACATTAGCAGTCAAGTTGAGATCCTGACAGGAAGGTAAGATATGTGGTCGTTTCTGAAATATATTTTTGTTCTTGTTAATGTACATCATCTGTTAGCTTAGCTATACATCAAAGAGTGCACAAGGATTTATTTTTTATTCTCCTTTTCAATATATTTAGTATATTTAACATGCTTGCCTTGTGTTTTTTCTGTGACCTTTCCCTTTAAAGGGTGCTAGGATGGTTGTGTCTAGAGTGGTAAGTATCATCTACCTCTGATGATAACTATACTAAATTTTCTAAACTATTGGATGTTATGGTATTACTTGCATATGTCTGACATAGATAGCCGTTGTTTCTATTACGGTAGTATCTGTATGGCATTTTCAATGGCCAACCTTATGTTTTATGTTGCACTGAAATCTCTATTTGTTGCAGATTTAACCCTTTTTGTATGAATAGTATATTTGTCCGGGCATGGATGTTCTTATTTGGACATCATGGAGTCTAATCCTTTCTTTTTCCTTCCTTGTGCCAGAAAATTCCTATTGAGCCACCTTGCACAAATAAACTATATATTTCCTGAAGCAGTTCAGATTGAGAAGATTCTCATACATGACGAGAAAACTAAGTGCATGAAGTCAGATATGAAGATTTCGTTGCTCTTTGATGCTGTAAAAGATCACAACGAAAAATCTGAATTTTTGGCTTTGAGCAAAATTTTCTCTTCCAGGCTAAGAGATTTTCTTGTCACACATCCTGAGGTAATAACTCCTTTTCTTAACATGATTATTTTGTAATTGAGAAACTGCAGTACTTCTAGTAATGAAATGGTTACATGGAGTTGAAGTGAATTGACAAGAGCTGTTTCATAATATGCGCAAACTTAATCTGTTTATTATTTTGGCATAGATATTTTGAAATTGAGAAACTGCAGTACTTCTAGTATGGATTTGAAGTGAATTGACTAGAGCTGTTTCATAATATGCGCAAACTTGATCTGTTTATTAGCCTGGCCAACCTTCTCTTCTCATAGATAGAACCTCGCTAATGTGGACACTTTAAATTATCCAGTTAGATTGTTTCAAATTCTGGTGTGCTCAAGAAACTGGAGAGGTTCTCTTTTAATCTTCAACTATTTTATGTACTGAAAATTGTGCCTTATGCTGCTAACAGATGTCTAGTGTCCCTGAAGCTGCATTACCAGAACCATTTGGCCAAAGAAGTATCACCACCGAGGAAGATTCTGTCTCTGAGCATTTGCCGACCTTGTGTGAGACTGATATATTAAATCCATCCCATCTTCCTCCGTCTTTCAAAAAATCCTTTAATGAGAAAGCTGCCACAGAAGAGACCGATATCCTTTCACCTGTTAAATCAGCTTGTGAGGACGATGGAGTGGTTGAAAAAGTAACTCCTTTCACAGCCAATACAAGTGAGAGCACCCCTATGAAGCCTTTGGCAAGGAGTGATAATAGTGTTCTTGTTGGAACACCAGTACAGTCTACTCCTGTGAGACCTATTTCGCCAACAAGATCAGTTCTTACGTGTGAAGATGAGAACAAGATGACTGGAAGCCACAAAGGAAAGCAGTCCACGGGAACTGCTAAAAAAGCGTTAGATTTTTTTAGTGTGGATGGTGAAGACACTATCTGTTCCGGCAAGCAAACATCGGTTTGCACATCTGACCTTGTTCTCTTGATTCACAAGATATTTCAATCTGTAAAGTTTTGTCCCATTACAAAGGAAGAACTTGTTCAGAAGATAATTATGAACAGTTTTATGTTCGACAATCGCAGTAAGCTCAGATGCATCTTTCCTTCCTTTATCAATTATATGATGCAGAAGTTTCTTAGCCTTTTGTTCTATGTGCTTAGGTGAGGTTGAGATGCAAATGGAGAACCTTGAGAAGCTAGTTCCAGATTGGTTCTCTAAGAAAATGGCACCCAGTGGTGATCTTCTGTACAAGTAAGCTCTTTTCTTAATGCTGATTATGCTCTAGATTCTCAGTTCTTGATTTGCCTTAAGATGCATCAAGGCTCCACAACAACACCCACCCACAACCAAAAAAAAAGACTTGGTTTGATCATTTTTCATTCAATATCCTGCATCCGAATTACACTTGTAATGAAGAAAATAGATTGTGGACATTAGTAATGAGATGATGTGTAGCTAAGATTATAAACATCTCTTGTTAATTTGCAGTGTGAACAAAGCATCTGATCTGGACTCTGTCTGTGAAAGAAGTAATGACATATGATCTGAGGTTCGTTTCCTTGTTATGTATAGTCTCTGAAAACTTTCTATAATTTTAATTACATTTGGCGCTGATTTTATCTTCATTACTCTTTGGGCAGGGTGTGTTAACTGGGCACTTTTTCATTTTTTTTTTGTTGGATCAGTGGTAGGAGATTTTTTTATCTCCCTCTCTTGGAAAGGGCCAACATTTAAGGTCTGTAACAATTATCTAGATTGTAAGATGTAATACATATATTTTTAGTATGTGTGTGGATGATAGCCATCAATACTTACATTTGTTTATATTCAAAATGAATGATTTGATTGTTGAAGATTTTAACCACAAATGATAATGCCATTAAGATGAAATGTTGTATTCAAAAGAAAGTGCTGAACTGGCTGGCTGTAAGAAATTTGCAATTCCACAAGAAAAAAGAAACTAAAACTCATCGCGCATTATTAAATCCACCCTCTAATTTATCTACTACACATAGGTATTTCTGTTCATAGCAATGAACAACGTTACTGCTTTCTTCGTATTTCTGTTCATAGGGATGATTCCATTTCGCTGCTTTCTTCGCCTAATTCGCTGTAGACTAACCTTCTAAGATAATCTAGCTGCTCAAATTAACCTTGAAGTTCTTCCCACTGAAAAAACCATGACAGAAAAGCACGTTAGGGCATGTTCGTTTTGCGACTACCACTGACGGATTTTGACTATACAATCCCAAATACCTTTCTTTTCAATACTCAAAAAAAGTATTTTGAAATCCTACACCATCCACCTCTAATACTATTACTGCACCATACACCCTACACCCTACACTCCCATCCTATTTTGGAATAAATAATTTACTATATATGTATATATATCCTCACAAATAATAATTTCCTCACTTTTACACAATTTTCAACACATCACATTCATTCAATCATTACAACAATAATATAATAATACAAATCAATTAACTTTTTTCCATCCTACACAATCCTATCCTATAAAATCCCCAACAAACACATACTCAACTTTTTTAATAGGATTTTAAAATCCAAGGACTTTGAAGTCCAGAATTTTCCACGCCCGCTGTAAGCCCAAAACGAACATACCCTTAGACACTTATCATCTTAAACAAGCTTTAGTAAAGCAAGAACTTACATCTTGGTGAGCCACAGAGATCATCTTCCACCCAGCTGCAGTGATGTACTGACGTTTCAACATAGTATGTCCTAGGGGTTACTGCAACGAAACAATGCAACCGATGAATGAAAACGTAAACAGAATAAAAATAAATTTGTTGGAATACTATACAGTTGACGCAACACACCCAAATTTCTAGAGAAATGAGTCGGTCCATCAATTTCCATAGCAATTTCCTGATCAACCAATACTGCATCCAAGGTGTAGCCTTCCACATTATATTCTTTCACCCAATCTAAACCAGTACTAACAAGGAGGCGGTACACTTCCTTCTGGAACGAGGAAGTCACCTTCTGATTAAACCTCTTCGTTTTTCCAGCACGATCCAACTTATTCTCAAGATCATTCGGTAAAGACAGTCCAAGATGAGGGTACTCAAGTTTTAGGCACTGGTTAACCAGAAAAAGCTGAGAAGCAAACACAATATCTTCTCTGTACTGCTCGGATATATCTCCCCCGTCAAAATCAACCAAAGCTCTCCATACATGGGAGAAGAGGACTCTATTTAACCCCCCTAGAACTGCATATGACCAACATATATTACCAAGCTGATCTCTGGAAAATGTAAGTGTAACTGCTCCTCCTATTTCATCATCAAACTTAGATGTTTCTTCAATGATAGAGCAGCATTTGATCTGTTCCGCGTTGTTAAAAACATTGTCAAGTGAATCAAGTAAAGAATCTGCATTCTCATTGAGTGAAGCAAAAGCCCACAAAACTTGAGCAATTTCTTGGGGCTGAAAAGTATGGATTACATCAGACGCCGTCTTTGATAACTCCGAAAAGAGTTCAGGGGCAGAGTGCTGCATAGAAGCAAAAGCTCCGGCCAAATTAGCAACATTCTGGGAATTGAATTCAGCTACTTTACACAGAGCCACCTCAGCCACTCTGTCCATTTCAGTCATGTAAAGAAGTTCACAACCAATCTTGGACAACGCCCACGCAATGTTGGAAACTCCCTGAGGCGAGCACTGAGGCAAAGCAGCCATTGACATCCCCACAAGCATACACATCTCTCTTTGGCGCGCAAATGCGAACCTTCGACTCTTCATCATCGAAACTTTCTCCATGTTCTTTGCAATCCTATGTAACGCTGTGGCGATGTTTAATGGTGAAAGTGGTGAAGGGGTGAGCCCTTTTGCAACAGCCATGATTATCTCAGCTGTAACCTCCAAAACTTCCTCAGCAGTTTGAGCTTCAACTATCGATTTATTCAAGGTGATTTCTTTCCTACGATCGGAAGGCCCCGAAAACTGGGAAAGCCTCTGAACAAATGTTTCCCTTGATTTCTCCTTTCTTTCTTCGAACATCCCACCTGCAATCATACTCACTGTTTTCTTAAGATGACTAGCTTTATCTGAAGAATCCATATCAAACTCTGCCTCATCTATATCAAAATCCAAATCCAAATCCAAATCCAAATCTTCCCCCTCATCATCTAATTTATCAATTATGGGTTGTTTTTCTTCTTCTTTTTCTTTTTCTTCTTTTCACCAGTAACCATTCTCTCCATTTTCGGAGTCAATCCTCTGGCTTCAATAGATTTCAGAGCAACTTTCCTAGCCCTAACACACCATTCCATTTGGTCATTTCCTTGCAGTAGCCTAGATTTTGGCAGCTTTTTGCTTTTCTTAAGAGGCAAATTTCCATGTGGGTCTTTCTCCCCAAGAAACTCTGCCACCCAATTTGTATCGCTAGGGTTTGAACTCGACCCTTCTCCTTTTCTGGGCTTTCCTCCTCCTCATCTTCTTCTTCTTCTTCTTCTTCCACGTCGTCGCCGACGCCGTAATCCACGGTCTGAACCGCCGCAAAAGTGTTCCTTTTGCTATAGTTTTTCCCAGAATTTATGAAACAAGTGTTTTGGAAATGGTAGCTCGGATGAATTCTTGGGTTAACAATGGGAAGTAGAGTTTTGAAAGGAATTACTTTAGTAGATGGGATATGAAAATTGGCGACAGAGACCTCAAACCTGATGCTTCCATGGATGTCATTTTCTCTTGGCTTAATTTGGATAAATGGAAGTCACCGTGCCATTGATTTCAAAACTTGTGAAGCTGCCGCCGCATACAAGAATTCCAGTAGTGAGCGCAGGATAAGAGCGAAAAATTCGCGATATTGGCCGTAGCAATAAACTCAAGAGTCCAAAAGCAATATCACCTTCATTGACAAAACTACCCTCCAGGTAATTCTAAATTTCTGATCAAGTGGTATTTGGCTATTTGCAGAATATTTTGTAAAAAAGAAAAAAATGAAACAAATTTTTTTGAGGAGGAATGATTGTCATTCCAACCAAAATGTCAAGGATTCCTTATTTTTGGAATATAGAAGGGGTGTTTGGTAAAAATTATCCTTCGAGAAAAGTGATTAAATATATTGATTATCATAAAATTGATTAATAGTAGAAGTTGAAGTTTTGTAAATTTTTTTAAAGAAAAGTTAAGAATGCTTACAAAAAAAATTAATAATACTTAAACAATGCTCATAAGCTACTAAAAACAATCCCCTTTTAACATTGTTCTCTGGGGGTGTTTGCAAGAAATTATAAGTGATTATAGTCACTTAAAATTGTGTGCTTAAACAATTTGGAGTGTTTAGAGTAGTTATAAACTATAAAAGTTAAAAAGGGGTGCTTTTGGTAGCTTATGAACATTTTTTAAAGACAAAAACTCATGTAAGACGGTCTCTTGTATGAAACGGGATACAATTTAATACAAATCACACCAACCCATCCCAAATTATTAAAACGTCAATGCCAACTTATGCCCCATCTAATGAAAGTGTGTCTCCTTTTTTAAATATTATTAACATTTTTTACACGCACAAAATCACAGGAATGAAAAGATTGTACAACAGTGACACTGGGGCTATGTTTCAAGATTTTAGTTTCCTTATTTATTTGAAACAAAGTGTGAATGTGAAACATCAAACATCATCAACTCGTAAAATAACAAAAAAACAAATGAGTAGTAAATGAATAGGATACATATAATTTAAATTCGTACAAGAATTTGCCCCATAAAACTAATTGATAACTAAAATAACGAGTAAACTAAAGGAAAAAAGGCCAGCCTACTTTTCATCTGTGTTGTTTTCAATTTCTTTCTTTTTTTCAAAGTTTAACTTGAGATGCAAATATATGAAGCAGCAGCAAGAGAAGATGTAGTGAAGGTGGTCCAGAATGCCATTTTCTTTCCATGAATACTTTCTCCATTCACCCATTATAATGCTCAAAACCACTGACTTCAATCCTTGAGCATTCCAGATACCGAATAACCATTGGAAGGGACTAAAGAAGCATGACGCACGTTGTTTATTCCGTCTCTCCTCAGTGAATTCGGGTCTATTCCCGCTTTATGAGCTGCTATAACTCCTATAGCCTCCCAATAATTCTTTACCTTCACCTGGAACACAACTAGGATACATAATTATCAACTGTCCTATATCCTAATATATTCTGAAGCATAGTCTGAAAAAAAAAATGAAATTTCAAGAAAGATTACAAAAACTTTAGTAAAGATCTTTTAGAACGTACCGCGGGAATGCCAAGTTTATCAGGGGTACCAGTAAGAACAGTTCTATTCTCTTCAACGGCAATTAAAAGTGGCTGAAAGATACAAACATCAGTTGTTGCAATAAGTTGTGTATTATAATCACAAGAATAAGGTTTAGAAAATATAGGCATACCCTGTTAGTTTTCCTATTAGCAAATGCACGAGCCCCGTCTCCTCCAAAAGCATCAATTGGTAGGATCACACTATCAACATCACTAGCTACTATACTATCTGTTCCCAATGAGTTGGAGTACTGTGGGGCTGTACTTAGCCCAGCAAGCACACATGGCAAGAACGTGTATCCTAGCTATCAGAATAGAGTTGGTCTTATGAAAAACAGAACTATGACTTTATAGTATAACAACTAATACTGAAAAACTAATACGTTTCGATGAAACAACTAATACTGCTTGAAAATACAAGAAGACTAGAATAGAACGAACCTCTTCAGCCGCTGATTTTGGGTGTAAAGAATGACACAATGGATAAGGTAATACTGCAGGAGCATGGGCACAAGGAATCCCGAATTTCTGCACAACTAGATGACTTATCACCGCCTCTACACCTGCCAAAAAGATCAATTCCCTGCACTAACACCTTTATCAGAATGAGAAGAGAAATTTAAAGAAACCTTTTCTTAATAGCCAATAGAAACAAGAAAAGAAGGTATAGTGATGCTGACAATTGTACCTTTCCTTGTCGATAGTCGTCCACATCATCATCACTATCATCATCAGGGAAACGAGCTACAACTGCTACAGCATTCACCCCAGATCTCTCTACTAGTGTACTGACAGCCCTTAATAGGGAATCAGGACGGTTTATTCTCCCCGTGGATTGTCCAGTATTGGGGTCGACCCATTTCTCTACCTACAAATATGCTACATACATGAAGCGTCGTATTTTTGCTAAAATTTAAAGCTCATTTATAAAATAGAAATACGCTAATTTTTTGGTCTAAGCCACATTAATTTGTCAAAGCAATGTGACAATCATGAGGTTCAAACACAGTTTTGTGTTGAATATTACCACACATGAAGCATAGTAAGTTATAAATTACTTGAAGCATGTCTTCTTATAATTTTTGTAACGAAGTGAAGTAATTGGACACTTGTGTGCATACCTGTAGAGCAGCATCCGTCACAGTATATTCTACAATGGGTAAACCAAGAGAAGCCCTTGTTGCATCCACCACCTGTAAATGACGAATACGCAGGTCTTCTTCTATCCCCGAATCAAGAACTAGCCCCACCTAGCTCAATAACAGGATAAATAAATAAGAATGAAAGAGTGCTGCAGCATAATTGTGAAAACCGATGTATGATCCATGAGGGATGCACCTTATTCTGATGAACTGATTGCAGTCCCCAAAGTCCTTCAGCAAATCTATCCAATGCATAACCCTCAACGTATAGTACATTAGGCATTGGCCAGTACAGCATTGCTGCATTAAGAACCTGAAAGGATTACAGTTTTTTACAAAGAAATGACACCATAGAACCCACTATAGTCTCTGACAATTAAACGAAGAACAGTTTTAAGTCTTAAACTCAGTTTCTTGGCGATCAACAATAAGTGGGCAAATTTGGAAACTACGCAACCAATTTAGTCCAAATGATACTGCCAAGAAGATCTCATATAGCCCTAACTTTGACACAATTTCCAGTTCTTGTAGTACCTCTTGAATGACGTAAAGTCATAAACATTATTCTGATTCAAGGGGAAAGGCGCCAGCTTTATTGCTACTCTAATCACGGACCATGTTTATTTTCTTGTGTTCTACTGTCCATGTGTTTTAGCAACAATGTACTAGGTAACACCTAACTTAGGGGAATGCGAATACAACATTCTAAAACAAGAGCTCATGAGTCTCCCCCACGTCTAATCCTGCAAAAACTATTGGATAATATTTTTCCCTGATCATAGAAAAGAGCCAATATAGACAAGATCGATCTATATCAATTCACTATAAGGCATTTCAGCTAGAAGTTGCTTACTTGCTTTATGTTCCACATGTTTTTGTATTGTTTCCTTAGCTTCTATAACTTAAAACAAGATAACAGCCAGCTCAGGGAAAATGAATATAACATAAAAATCTAAACAAAAGCTCATGAGTTTCCATTGCCAACAAGAAAAGTCTTGATTTTTCATTGCATATATAAGAAGAGAAGAGAAACACACATTGGGATGAGAGATGAGGCAATCGACAACAGAGGCCAGAGCTCGAGCGACAGGCAAAGCATCGCCGGCGTAGCCACCAATCGCCGCTCCTACTCCAGTTGGCACTATCATCACACTCGTGTAAGCCCTCTTAAACTGTTCAAATAAAACCCAAAAAGAATAAGTTCGTACAGTTGAAAAAAGATTGTAAATTCAGTGAGTAGCAGTGTAGATTGTCGTCTACCTTATTTGATAGGAGAGAGGTAGAAGATGCTGAAACTGTTAGGCGAGTGGGCGGTTTCTTAGGCTGCCGCCGTAGACTCTGACCGGCGGCAGGCTGAAATGGACGGCCAAGATTAAGGCTTGCCATTCATTCCAGTCCCACCTCTGCAATTGCTTCTTCTATCTAAATAGCCTCTGAAAATAATTCCAAATATAAGGGAATAATTCTTTTGTTGGGGGCAAAGTATAAAGAAAAAAGTTGATAATTGGGTGGAAAACTAGTTTACGTTTCTGTTGGGGGGCTTTTCACCAATTATGGAACTTTATAGAGTGCAACATGCCATTTTACTCTATATTCCAGTTTCGCCCTTAAACTTCAAAGAAACCACTATAAAGGAGGAAGGGGGAAAACCATGGAAGTTGAACTTCAAATCCCCCTCTTTCTTTGTTGACGAAGCAAGATTACAGTTTTTTTATTTTTTTTAATGACCCATGTACAAATCAATAAACCCCGTCCTGCCTCTTTTGATAACCTGAATAATCTTCTGAAAAAATGTGGACTCCATTTCAATCTTCTCAACGAAATCCTCGCACAAACCATCACTATCGGCATCTTTCAGCAGGACTTCGCCTGTCGATTGCTGGACGCTTATGCGAAAATCAACAGTGTAGTCGAAGCCCGGAAGATATTCGATCAAATGCCGAGCCCAGATGTGAGCTCATGGAACTCTCTTCAGAATGTTTACCTAAAAACAAAACAGCCCAGGAAAACGTTAATGATATTCTCCGAGTTGATAAAGTGTGATTTTGTGAGACCCGATTCTCATTCCATGGTTGCTGCTCTTTCTGCTTGTGCACGAAGCAGGGATTTAAGAAATGGAAGCGTAATCCACGGAATGATGTACAAGTATCTTGAAAACCCGAGGCCCAGCGTGCATAACGCGCTGATCGATATGTATGGTAAAACTAAAAGAGTTGATTTAGCTCAACGTGTTTTCAGTAGCATAAAGTTTAAGGATCTTTATATCTGGACTAGCTTACTGAATGGATGTATTTTAAATGGGGACGTGGAATATGCTAAGAAAGTGTTTGAGGAAATGCCACATAGAAATGTGGTCTCGTGGACTGCGATGATTGTAGGGTATGCGCGCGGGAACAATCCAATGGAGGCGTTTGAATTGTTCATGAGGATGAGACGTGAGGATGTTGATTGTGATCCAAATACTTATACTATTGTTGCATTGCTTTCTGCTTGTGCAGATATTGGGGCACTGAATTTAGGAAGTTCAATACATGGGTACATTAACAAACGGGTTGGGTTTGTTTTGGACGTTGTTGTGAATAATGGGTTATTGGATATGTATGGGAAAAGTGGAAGTTTTGATTCAGCTGCGAAGCTATTTGATAGTATGAGGAGAAAAGATTTGTTTTCATGGACTTCCATGATATCTAGTTTGGCATTGAATGGCAGAGGTAAAGATGCACTTCTGGTTTTTGAATCAATGGAAGAATCTGGTTTAATTCCAAATGAAGTTACTTTTCTGTCCTGTTTATCAGCTTGCAGCCATGCTGGATTAGTTATTGAGGGAGAGAGATTATTTGAGAGATTCGTAGATGGGTACCATATGAAGCCCCGAATTCAGCATTTTGGTTGTATGGTGGATCTTTTTGTTCGGGCAGGACATTTGGAGAAAGCCATACAGTTGATCGAGAGAATGCCCATGAAACCAGATGCTGTTATCTGGAGATCCGTTGTCGTTGCTTGTTTGGAACATGGGAATTTAGAACTGGCTGAGATGGGTGGCAAGAAAGTGCTTGAATTGGATCCTGATGATGACTCAGTGTACATACTTCTCTGGAGTATCTATCGCTCGAAAAACAGGTGGGAGGATGCTTCAAGGGCACTGAAAATGATGAGGGATCGAAGAATCAAGAAAACGCCTGGTTGCAGTTGGATTGAAGTGAATGGTGTTGTACATGAGTTCCTAGCTGCAGCTTCCCAACACTATGTCTGTGACAGTATAGTGATTGTTCTGGATGGGGTAATTGAACAATCAAAATTAGATACTGATGTTTTCTTTGACTGGATATGAGATTCTGGAGATTGATGGGTTCATCAAGAATGCCTTCATATTATAAAGAAATATTCAACAAACTCTACAGACGAGGATTCTGAAAAGTGCTCGTTGTATGGAGGATCAGTGCTGTGGAGTTTTCCATTAGTATTAGGTGGTGATGATAGAGCAGAGCAGATTTATAACACTTATTATTCTATCCTGTTATCATATCCATTTTTTCAGAAATATACTCATAACATGATCAATGTTGAATCATGAATGTACCTTTTGATTACGTAAATACATTCATTTCGTGGAGTTTTTCCATTGAATATCCAGAGAATTTCTAGTTTCTACACCCTTGAAGATGATTTTTAGTGGTGAATATAGGCATCTAAAGTTGATTTTGATGTGGACAAGAAATGCAGCGTTTATGCAAGTTATGGGTTGGAGCAGCTGTAACATGAATCCTCTCTCTTTTCCATTTACCTACAGCGTCGTTCGACACAGGAAAGTTTTGAATTCCCGGGCTAATGTCAATCCGAATCGGGTTCCAACTTTGTCATTTCTCCAGCTTCGGATTCTCACAACCAAAAGCTTCTCGGGACCTCAGGTTCTCACAACTCTATGAATATACTTTTACAAACAATGTGTGATTTCTTACGGAAAATAGTAATAATAGTGTATGATACGCAAGGTGCACATAATACGTACCTTCTCATTTATTTTTTCTCTTGTAATGATTATGAATGTACGTGACTTTTTTGGTCTAGGTAGTGAATGAGGCTGTCTGGGCTATTTTTTTGTATGTATTTATTTCTCATGATTGTTGGTATTATAATGCATTTATCATTTATGATTCTGAAATATGTTGTTTTGCTTTCTCACCAAATATCAGTACAGCCACTGCCGGACCATATTGTCCTTGTTTCGTTTTAGACATTAGTATGGGAAGAATCTCAGTTGAATACGTCTGCAGCATTATCAATTTAGCTCTTGAAATTAAGGTGCAA
This sequence comes from Stenogyne calaminthoides, assembly GCA_037126765.1. Lineage (NCBI taxonomy): Eukaryota > Viridiplantae > Streptophyta > Magnoliopsida > Lamiales > Lamiaceae > Stenogyne > Stenogyne calaminthoides. Next base: position 36,096,168 of record JBBCBC010000015.1, read on the forward strand.
AATCAAATGCTCATGCAATAGTAATAATAGTGTACAGGGCACAATGTGCAAATAATACCTTCTCGTTTATTTTTTCTCTTTGTAATAAATGCACATGACTTTTTTTTTTGGTCTAGGGTGTGAATGAGGTTGTCTGGGTAGATGGATAAAGTAGAGACACACTTGCATGAGACAGTCTCACGATGAGACGGAGTATAAGTTGGGCATTGAGACCTTAACATTTTGGGAGGGGTAAGTGTAATTTTTGCTAAGTTGTACCCCATCTCATGCATGAGACCGTCTCATATGAGTTTTTGTCGATAAAGTATTACTATTATTTTTTTATGTGTATTTATTGTCTCATATTTATGGGTACTCCCTCCGTCTCAATTATATAAGCTTGTTTGACTTTTCACAAAGATTAACAAATTACATTGAAAAAGTAAAATTATGCATGTAAAATTTCTATTATATCTTATTTAATGATTGTTATAATTTTCAATATAATTAATGCATAGAGTTATATTAGTAAATGAACTAGAAAAAAACTATTTTATATCAAAACAGAGCTATATAATTAGTACATCCATAAAAGAAAAACAAATCTATATAATTGGGATATCACACGGACGGAGTATTATAATGCATTTATGATTATGAAATACTATGTTGTTTGCTTTCTCGCCAAATATCAGTGCCACTGTTTAGTATGGATATCACGGATGGAGTTTAGTACTGCCGCACGGTTAATCTAGGTAGAAAGCTGGTTTTTGGATGTATAAAAGAGGAGGTAGCTAGCATTAGTAGTAGTCATACATCCATTCTATTCTACCAGTAATTAATTTTGCAATAATATGTATATCATGAAGCTGGCAACTCATCTCAGTCTGTCTTTGCTTCTTATGATCTCCATCCGTGCCTGTGCCGCGGCTACTGGAGAATTTTCTTCTTCAAATGCAGATGCAGTGGTGGACGCAGATGGAGACGAGGTGATGACAGGAGTCGAATACAAATTGTGGGCCTCATCAGGCGGTGGCTTTTCACTAGCCAGCACCACCGCCTGCAAGCCTTGCCCTCTAGACGTCGTCCAAGAGTCATCAAACCTCAACCTCGGCCTCCCAGTAACCTTTCTCCCCATCAACCCTGGCAGCAACGTGGTTCGTGTCTCAACTGATCTAAACGTCAAATTCAACGCTGCTGAATCCAGAGTCTGGAATCTGGAGCATGACAGATGCATCAACAGGTCAGTAATAACAGCGTCGGGAGGTGGTGTGAACGGGTGGTTCAAGTTTGAGAAAGTAGCTCAATTTCAATTTGTATACAAGATTGTGTCCTGCCGCGATTCATTTGCACCATGCTGAGAGCTGGCCTATCCTGCCGATGATCAGTTTAATTCCCCGCAGAGGCGTTTGTTTATATCCTCCTCCGCACCATCCACAACTGAAGTTATCTTTTGGGTTCTTATTGCAAAAGCTAATTATACACAAGCCCACAACAACTTCAACTTGATGATGAATATTAATAAGGGCATCCTCACTAGCCACTAATTATCTACTGCTTTAGTTGCGCGCGTCGCCTGCCGAGAGCTGCCGACGCCTACCGACGGTGCCGAGGCGTACCGAGGCACTGGTGGGCACGGCCCGTCGGGCGGTGCCGAGGCTGCCGAGGTTGGTCTAGGCCAAGCGGCCGGCCGGATGCGGGCGTGCATCCCGGCTGCGAGCTGCATTCCGGATAATAAAATTGAATTAATTTTGACCTCCATGATTTATTCATTTGTGAATTCTTTTGGAGAAATTCCCCCCACGGGACGGTCAAAAGATAGCTTTCACATGAATGAATTCCAAACGGATGATTGTGGGTTATTACTAGTGGCGACGATGACCCTCCCCACGAGGCTCGATCAAAGCGAAATAGTAATCATGTATTTAATCATGGTTATTACTTAGGTATAAAATTGATATGCATATACTTCCCCGAAGTCCCTGTCAATCTTATATTGGTCAAGTGAGAGCCAACTATTAATCTGGATATTAAAGGTTTGTAACTGTTCTTGTTTGTAACCTGCTTGAATGTGTTTAAATAATGACCCACCCCACGTGGCTTATTTAAACTATTTTGAGATGTTGGCTGATGCATGTTCATATTTTTTTGAGATTTTAAATATGATGCATGTGATCGAATCTTGTGATATACTTGTGCTATTGCATATAGTTGTTTATTTCGATTCGAAGATGTCGTTACCTTTTAATCCATTTGTTATTATACTTTACGATCAAAACAATATGTATGGAAACTATATTGATTAGAAACGAAAAATTATAATTGTCCTAATCGCACAAAAAAGCACAAGTGGATTCTTGACACACTAAAATCGATGAGCCAACCGACGAGTCAAAACACGCGGGACTCGTCGATCACCTTGGAGAGATGTGTCGTTTGAAAATGGTGGAGGGCAAACCCGTAAGGATTACGCCCTCAAAATAGATGGCCCATCTGAACAAACTTGAGATTCTCGAGTCACAGACATGATCCGGAGACTCGGATGAATTTGGTACTTCACTCTTCTGCCCAAAAGTTTTTGAGCATTTTGGCCTCGCTAGCTAATTTGTTGCAAGCTTTTGGTCTCGGCATAAATGATGATAAGGCACCAAACTCAAGCTTTGATTGCAAGTGGTCCGCTTTTCATCTTCTAGGCCAAGGGAATGCAAGATAAAGAAAAGGACCAAAGGCCATAAGCAATAAAACTCAATGTTGCCAAGGGCAATGGTAAGATGAGGAATGCTTGTTGTGTCAAGGAAAATCCAAAAGAGGAAGTGCTTAGGGTCATGTGAGAGAGGACAATGGAGGTTTTGCTGTTCCAACCCCAAAAGGGACGGAAAGAAAGGTAATTCTCACGCACTAGTTGTTGAAACTTGTTTAGCGGCGCGATACTTCTCATTCGTGGGTGGTTGATACGAGATCCACTAATCATGTTGGCTTCACGAGTTCAAAATGATCCCAAGAACTTAGTGGGAGTGAGATCCTCATCACACTAGGCGGCGTTATTTAAAGTAGAAGTCATTGCAATGCTACGTAAGTGGCGGATATTGCAATGCTACGATAATAACGATTATTGCAATACTACGCAAATAGCAGACATTGCAATACTACATGAGTAGTAGTTAAAAGCGATGGGAGAAGTGCACCTATCTTTTGAAGATAAAGTTTTTTGAGATTATCTTTATGTTCCCGTTTTTAGAAAGAATTCACTTTCGGTTTCTAAAATTCGATTAAAGGACACTAAGTTTCTTCTAATAAGAATGACATCATTTTTGAAATGATGAGTGTATCTGTTACGGGACATTGATGGAAAATCTCTATACAATTAACTGTGCACACCACTCATGAAAGGTATCCTATAACACATCAACTGTTTCCGAGAAAAGAAAATGTTCATCAAACGTGAACGAGACACTTCTTTGGCATCTACGATTGGGTCATATAAATCCAAAGAGGATCCAAAGGTTGGTGAGAGACGGTTCACTAGGGCTTCTCCAAGATGAACCGATTCCAACCTGCGAATCATGTTTGGAGGGTAATATGACAAAGAGGGCATTTGGAGCCAAGTGGAACAGGGCCAAAGAAGTGTTAGAGATCGTTCACACAGATGTATGTGGTCCAATGTCAACCAAAGCAAGAGGAGGTTATGAGTAATTTTATTGATGATTACTCAAGGTACGATTACATTTTCCTTATGAAGCATGAATCTGAGACCTTTGAGAAATTCTAAGAATTTAAGGCTCAAACAGAGAATCATAGGAAAAACGATCAAGTCTCTACGATCCGATCGTGGAGGCGAATACCTCAAATGATGAGTTTTTGAACTACTTATCCGATGAAGGGATTGTATCCCACCATCGCATCTTAACCCTCAACAAAATGGGGTTGCAGAGCGAAGAATCATAATTCTTTTGAAAATGGTTAGATCAATGATGAGTTATCGCGGATCTTCCCGAGTCGCTTCCGGGTCATACCTTGAAAACAAATGACTTACATTCTGAACTAGGTGCTATCCAAATCGGTTCCCAAAACTCCCAAAGAATTGTGGACCGAGCGCAAAGCCTAGTATGAGACACATGAGAATTTGGGGTGTCCGACCCACGTGTTGGACAAAGCGCCGATTTAAGTTGGATCCTCGATCAAAATTAAGGTCAAGCCAGGATACCCCGAGGGAACAAAAGGGTGTATGTTCTATAGTCCCGAAGATCAAAAGGTGGTCATCAAGACCCACTTTAGATTTTTGGAAGAAGACTATATGAACCAAAGAAAACCCGTGAGTGAGATTACCTTAAATGAGCTTAGAGGGCAAACCTCGGTGCCAATAAAGATTAGATGATATACCAAACGATACGCTTTCACAACCGAGCCTCGTCAGAGTGGGAGGGTTGTTAGACAGCCGAGAGATTCATGGGAATAGGAGAGTCCCGGACTTGATTCCCTGACAGTCGAATCGCACCCACGGACATATGACGAGGCACTCCAAGATAAGAATGCAGATTCTTGGCAAACAACAATGAAAGCCAAAATGGGTTCTATGTTTCATAATAGAGTGTAGGGAGCTAGTCGAACCACTTAATGGGGGTCAAACCCATTGGATGCAAGTGGGTATATAAGAGGAAAAGAGGGACCGAATCGGAAGGTTGAAACCTTTAAAAGCAAGACTAGTGGCGAAAGGTTATACTCGTAAAGAAGGGATCGACATGAGGAAACTTTTTTCGCCCGTAGCCATGCTTAAGTCCATCCGTATTCTCTTAACGATTGGTGCGCATTTCGACTTTGAAATCTGGCAAATGGATGTCAAGACAGCTTTTCCTTAACTGAAGTCTTGATGAAGAGATCTATATGCAAAAACCCCAAGGTTTCATTGAAACAGGCCAAGAACATCTTGTTTGTAAGCTCAAGAGGTCCATTTACGGACTCAAACAGGCATCCAGAGCTTGGAACCAATGTTTTGATCATGTTATAAAGTCTTATGGGTTTGATCAAAACGAGTTTGAAAGTTGTGTGTATAAAAAAGCGTGTCGGAATCGCATTGGTATTCTTAGTACTATCGTAGATGACATTGTGATCACCGGAATGATGTGAGGTGTGATCGACGTAAGAGGCATGGTTTTCAAAAACAGTTTTGATATGAAAGACTTAGGAAAGTTCGAACATATCCTTGGGATCAAGATAACTCGAGATCGCTTAGGAAAAGGATGTCGGGTTATCGACGTTTCATACATGGACGCCGGTTTTGAAACAATTCAAAGATGCAAGATTCCAAGAAAGGATTCGTACCTTTCGGACTTGGAATCCATCTATCCAAAAAATGTTCCCTAAGACGAAAAAAGGAGATAGATGACATGAAAGGTATTCTTGTTTTTGGATGTCGGAAACCTTATGTATGCATTCTTTGTGTGCGAGACCAGGATATCCGCTTTGCCATAGGCATGGTGGCAAGATATCAAAGTAACCCAGGAAAGAAAGTTGATTTACGATTAAAAAACATTACGAAGTGTCTGCGAGAAGAACTTCGGGATAGAATGTTGATTTATCGATCGACATACTCCAATCCCCATCCACACCTTTTACTCGGTTCCAATCGGACTTAGGTTCTAGAAATTATCTGCCTCAATTAGTGTGTTTCCATTTGGGAAGTGTAGCCATCAAATGGACGAGTGTGAAGCAAAATGCATCAACGACTCAACCATGGAAGTCGGGTAAAATAAGGCTTGTGAGCGGTGAAAAGAACCGATTGGGCTCTAGATCTTCTTAGTGGACTTGGATGGTGTTACTCAATTTGTCTAGCAATATCTGCTAGGGGCAGTTGCAAATTCAAGAGAACCAAGAGTCAAAAAAGCACACTAAAGGAAATACATCTTATACGAGAAATCGTTAAGAGAGAGATATAGATGTGGCAAAAGATAGCGTCGAGGACAAATGACCCAGCGATCCATTCACAAAGAGTCTGCCTCAATACATTCGAGAGACATGTGGGTGGAATGGGTGTCAAGACCGTTGCTAACTGCTTTGAGTATAAGTGGGAGAAATTATTAGGTTCGTGTAGGTGACATTAGATGTCACGGACTACGCGAGATATGTTGTAGTATACTTAAAAAAGCAGGACTTTTGAGTATAAGTGGGAGATTGTTGGGATTATCTTTGAAAGTATGCTTTTACTTTGTAATCAAACCAATTCCGGACTTATTTATCAAATAAATTGTTTATCATCGATGCTTTAAATATTATTGAATGTTACATATATTTATTGCATAATCGTTCAATAAGTCGTGCGTGTTACATTGCGATTTAATTTAGTGATACCGGATCACGAAGATTAAATTAATGTCCTTTGTAATCGAAAAAGTACATTATTCACGAAGCTAGATGGAAATGAACAACCCATCGTGAAAGGTTGAAGTGTAAGGCTCAGATTGGCTTGTCTTGACCAAGAGATTACACTAGTGCATGACGATGATGAATTGAATAGGACCTGGGAGGATAAATTCTTGAATCCGAACAAGGAAGAATTAGACCTCGATGGTTCGTTGTTTCTTAACCTTCGTCCCTTAAATAGGATCATGTGGGATTGGTAACTATTGTTTTGACTTATCATGGGTAAATAATCAAAGAGATTCAATACTTTTTATCTTGGGCAATATTATTAGTCACACGTGATTGCTAAGATTTGATCTGAAGAATCGCGTGTGCAAGCACGCTTTTGTTTGATTTGCCCCCCTGGGAGGTTCATAAGCTTTATCATACAAAATCTTGCAAGTGGAATTAGTTTCCTTATGGATAATAATGTTGAACCGCTTCATTGACCAAGGATAAAAGATATTAATTAATTAGAAAGCTATTTCAAAGGCTTGAATTAATTAATGGGCTAGATAATCTTAAACACGGGAAATAATGACCTGAGCCATATTGACCGTAATATGGGTTAAGATGGATAGTCTGCAATATTAATTATGTAGTGGGATTAATTAATATTTATGGGCTTGAATTATATTGTGGCTCAATATTAGATGTTCAAGGTCCATTAGAAGGTCCAATCTTAATTCTCCTAAAGGCCCCCTTTGTGTAGCCCAACAAATAGTCCAATAACCGAAAAAAGGTGATTAAAATAAAATAAATATTGTTGCTTATTTTTCCTTGATATTTTCGAAATTTATGGATAAAAGGAGAGAAAGATTTTCTTTTGAATTTTGTTATGGAATGAAGATATGTATTCTTGAATACAAGATTATCTCATTAAATTCAAGAAATCTCCCACTTGGTTATTAATAAGGGATATTTCGAAATTTTGAAAATAAAGGGCAAGAAAGATTTTCTTGATTTTCTTGAAAAGATATTATGGAAGATATGTATTTCTTGAAATACAAGAATATCTCATAAATTCAAGAAGATCCAAATCTTGGAATCTTGTGACCCTTAATTTTAAAAATTCCATATATTGAGAAGGTGGGATTTTTGTGGAATATTTTAATTATGGGAAAAAGAATATAGGAGATATATTCAAGATTTCTTGGTGATCAAGAAAAATCTTTTCCCACATTGATTTTTCATCAAAAATTTCGACCACCTCTCACCTATAAATAGGGGATGATTCTTTCATTCTCAAGTACAATTCCATGTGCTGGAAAAATTAGCAAATCCACATAAATGGTGCAACAAAGTTTATTTTTTTTTTTTTTTGTTAATTGTTAAACAAGTGTCCTTCCACCTGATAGTTGAGCAAGGGGCTAAAGGAATACTTGGGAAGTCCTTTTGGTTAGTCCGGCCCAACCGAATTCACCGCCATCACGAGAGAATGCGTTCACGTAAACCCCGTAGATTCCGCGTCGTGGGTTTTACGTGGGCTTATTATATGCATGATATGTTGTTGCAATTATTATTTGAATTAATATAGGATTAATTCATGCTAGTAATAATTAAAGAATTAAATTTGTATTTAAATATTCATCCCGAATAGATCTGTGCAACCTATTCCCCATCAACTTCGTGATGAACCCAATCCAAATCATATCTACCCATGGAAGGGTGCAAGCGTCGGTCATGGTCAAAGTTCATCACTCCACACATGTCGTGCGTATTGACCTCAAGTCAAAGGAGTATCGCGACGCTCCCACTAACCGAGACACCCGTAGACACATATAGTGGAACTACATCAAACGGTTTCTCGGATGGATATACCAATACCCTCTAAGGTATTTGTGCATCCATCATGAGATACCTAGTATCTCGTAGTAAGTGAGATCTTACTACACTCCCTAAGAGTATGATGCAGATCGCACATCAATCTCCATTGCATCATCAATATCACATTCTTGATGATCCTTGATTGAGGCTATTTGAGAATCATGTTTAAGTCATCTGAGTTCTCACACACTCAATGACAACAATGACTCAAGGGAACACATATAAAAATAAATGCAAACAATCAAACATAATATTCTAATGAGTTTAATGACATACATTTAATATTAAATAAACAATAATATTAAACCAATACTGAATATTATCTTAGTATTATGTCCTTACAATGGATTGTCTCTAGGACACTAACACTAACAATCTCCCACTTGAACTAGAGCCAATCACTTACATGTCTAACCCCTAGACCATCAAAATGTCTAGTGTGTACATGAACACTCAAAGCCTTGGTGAAAGGATCAGCGAGATTATCCTCCATGGGGACACGTTCTAACTCTATCTCTCTCTAGCGATATTATCTCTCTTATCAGCGAGATTATCCTCCATGGAATGTGGAGCATGACAGATGCATCAACTCGTCAGTAGTAACATCGGGGGTCGTCTAAACGGGTGGTTCAAGTTTGAGAAAGTATTGCCTCAATTTCCAACTCTATACAAAATTGTGTCCTGCCCTAATTCGCGCGCACCATGCGGAGACCTCGTCTATCCTGCCCATGATCTCATTTCCCCGCAGAAGCGTTTGTTTATTTCCAACTCCTCACCATCCACAAATGAACGTACCTTTTGGGTTCTTATTGGAAAAGCTAATTTTACACAAGCCCCCAACAACTTCAACTTGATCAAGAAGAATATTAAGGTCATCCTCACTAGTACCCACTAATTATCTACTGCTACCTTTATATAGTTGCAACTTGCAACTTAATTGTGTCAAATAAAAAACTTGTACGCATCTGCAGTACTGTGCTTTGAATAAATTAATTGGAACTATGCATATAGTTATTTATTTCAGTTCAGCATGTCGTTACCTTTTAATCCACTGTTATTATACTTAAAGTCAATACAATATGTATGGAAACTATATTGATTGGAAACGAAAATTATAATTGTCCTAACTGCACAAAAGCACAAGTGGATTCTTGACACACCAAAATCAGATGAGCCAACTGACGAGTAAAAAATGCGGGACTCGTCAGATCACCTTGCGAGAGATGTCGTCGTTGAAAATGGTGGAGGGCAAACCCGTAAGGGACTACGTCCTCAAAATAGATGGCCTATCTGAACAAAATTGAGATTCTGAGTGCAGATTATAATCTGGAGACTCGGATGAATTTGATATTTCACTCTCTGCCCAAAAAGTTTTTGAGCATTTTGGCCTCGCTAGCTGATTTGTTGCAAGCTTTTGGTCTCGACAGAGATGTTGATGGGGCACCAAACTCAAGCTTTGACGGCAAGTGGTCCGTCTTCATCTTCTAGGCCAAGGGAAGCCAAGAAAAAGAAGAGGACCAAAAGCCATAAGCAATAAAACTCAACTGTTGCCAAGGGAAATGGTAAGATGAGGAATGCTTGTGGTGTCAAGGAAAATCCAAAGAGGAAGTGCTTAAGCTACGGTGAGAGAGGACAATGGAGGTTTTGCCTGTTCCAACCCCAAAAGGGACGGAAAGAAAGGTAATTCTCACGCACTAGTTGTTGAAACTTGTTTAGCGGCGTATACTTCTCATTCGTTGGTGGTTGATACGAGATCCACTAATCATGTTGGCTTCACGGGTTCAAACTGATCCGACAACTTAGTGGGAGTGAGATCCTCATCACACTGGGCGACGTTACGAAAGTAGCAATTATTGCAATGCTACGTAAGTGGCAGATATTGCAATGCTACAATAGTAACGATTATTGCAATACTACGCAAGTAGCAGACATTGCAATGCTACATGAGTAGTGGTTAAAGCAGTGGGAGAAGTGCACCTATCTTTTGAAGATAGAGTTTTTTTTTGAGATTATCTTTATGTTCCCAGTTTTAGAAAGAATTCACTTCCAGTTTCTAAAATTCGATTAAAGGACACTAAGTTTCTTCTAATAAGAATGACATCATTTCTTGAAATGATGAGTGTATCTGTTACGGGACGTTGATGGAAAATCTCTATACAATTAACTGTGCACACCACTCACGAAAAGCATCATATAACACATCAACTATTTCCGACAAAAGAAAACGTGAACGAGACACTTATTTGGCATCTAAGATTGGGTCATATAAATCCAAACAAGATCCAAAGGTTGGTGAAAGACGGTTCACTGGAGTTTTTCCAAGTTGAACCAATTCCAACCTGCGAATCATGTTTGGAGGGTAAGATGACCAAGAGGGCATTTGGAGCCAAGGGGAATAGGGCCAAAGAAGTGTTAGAGATCGTTCACACAGATGTATGTGGTTCAGTGTCAACCAAAGCAAGAGGAGGTTATGAGTATTTTATCACTTTTATTGATGATTACTCAAGGTACGGTTACATTTTCCTTATGAAGCATAAATCTGAGACCTTTGAGAAATTCAAAAAATTTAAGGCTCAAGCAGAGAATCATAGGAAAAACGTATCAAGTCTCTACAATCTGATCGTGGAGGCAAATACCTCAAATATGAGTTTTTGAACTACTTATCGATGAAGGATTGCATCCCACTCATCGCACTTTAACCCTCAACAAAACGGGGTTGCAGAGCGAAGAAACATAACTCTTTTGGAAATGGTTAGATCAATGATGAGTTATGCGGATCTTCCTAAGTCATTCTCGGGGTCATGCCTTGAAACAAAGACTTACATTCTCAACTTGGTGCCATCCAAATCGGTTCCCAAAACTCTCAAAGAATTGTGGATCGGGCGCAAGCCTAGTATGAGATACATGAGAATTTGGGGGTGTCCCTACCTAAGTGTTGGACAAGGAAGCGGGAAAATTGGATCCTCGATCGAGAATTAAGGTTGTTTGTAGGATACCCCGAGGAACAAAAAAAAGGGTGTATGTTCTATGGTCCCGAAGATCAAAAGGTGGTCATAAGCACCCACTTTAGATTTTTTGGAAGAAGACTATATGAACGAAAAAAAAACCCGTGTGAGATTACCTTAAATGAGCTAAGAGGGCAAACCTCAATGCCAACTTGTACTAGATGATATACCAAACGACACGCTTTCAAACCTAACCTCGTCAGAGTGGGAGGGTTGTAAGACGTTCCAGAGAGATTCATGGGAATAGGAGAGTCCTCGGACTTGATTTCCGAACAAGACGAATCAGACCCATGGACATATGACGAGGCAATCCAAAGAGAAGGATGCAGATTCTTGGCAAATAGCAATGAAACCCGAAATGTGTTCTATGTTTCATAACAGAGTGTGGGAGCTAGTCGAACCACTTAATGGGGTCAAACTCATTGGTTGCAAGTGGGTATATAAGAGAAAAAGAGGACCGGACGAGAGGGTGGAAACCTTCAAAGCAAGACTAGTGGCGAAAGGTTATACTCAGAAAGAAGGGATCGATTATGAGGAAACTTTTTCGCCCGTAGCCATGCTTAAGTCTATTCGTATTCTCTTATCGATTGCTGCGCATCTCGACTTTGAAATCTGGCAAATTGATATCAAGACAGCTTTCCTTAACGAAAGTCTTGATGAAGAGATCTATATGCAACAACCCCAAGGCTTCATTGAAAAAGGCCAAGAACACCTAGTTTGTTAGCTCATGAAGTCCATTTACGGACTCAAACAGACATCCAGAGCTTGGAACCAATGTTTTGATCATGTTATAAAGTCTTATGGGTTCGATCAAAACGAGTTTGAAAGTTGTGTGTATAAAAAAAGGGTGGCCGAACTTCATTGGTATTCTTAGTACTATACGTAGATGACATTCTGATCATCGGGAATGATGTAAAGGTGTTATCAGACGTAAGGGCATGGCTTTCAAAACAGTTTGATATGAAGGACTTAGGGGAAGTCGCACACATCCTTGGGATCAAGATCACTCGAGATCTCAAGAAAAAGATGATAGGCTTATCTCAAGCTTCATACATAGACACTGTCTTGAAACGTTTCAGCATGCAAAATTCCAAGAAAGGCTTCGTACCTTTCAGACATGGAATCTATCTATCCAAGAAAATGTCCCCTAAGACGCAAAAGGAGATAGATGACATGAAAGGCATTCCTTATGCTTCGGCTATCTGAAGCCTTATGTATGCAATCTTTGTATGAGAGACCGGATATCTCGCTGCCGCATGGTGGCAAGATATCAAAGTAACCCCGGGGAAAGAGCATTGACGGCGATTAAAAAACATTCTCAAGTATCCGAAAAGAACTCGGGATAGAATGTTGGTTTATCAGTCAGATAGTCCAATCCCCATCGGCTACACGGAATCGGATTTCAAATCAGACATAGACTCCAAAAAATCTACCTCCGGTAGTGTGTTTTGCATGGGGAGGAGCCATGACATGGAGAAGAGTCAAGGAATGCGTCGTGGATTCTACCATGGAAGCGAGAATATGTAGGCTATGGCGAACGAAAAAAGCGGTTTGGCTCAAGAACTTCCTAGTGGACTTAGATGTGGTTCCGAATTTGCCCAACGATCATCATTTGTTTATTGTGACAATGCCGAGCGATTCTGCAAATTCAAGGAAACCAAGAGCCCACAAAAGCCCGGCAAAAACACATTGAAAGGAATACCATCTTATACGAGATATATCGTTAAGAGAGAGATATAGATGTGGCAAAGATAGCGTCCGAGGACAACCTAGCAGATCCATTCACAAAAGTGGTCCTCTCAATACATTCGAGACATGTAGAAGGAATGGGTGTCAAGACTATTGCCAATCTGCTTTGAGTATAAGTGGGAGAAATTATTAAGTTCGTGTAGGTGACATTAGATGTCACGGATCTACACGAGACATGTTGTAGTATACTTAAAAAGCGCACTTTGAGTATAAGTGGGAGATTGTTGGGATTATCTTTGTAAAGTATGCTTTTTACTTTGTATAATCAAAACCTAATTTTGGACTTATTTGTTTGAAATAAATTGTTTATCGCTGATGCTTTAAATATTATCGAATGTTACATATTTTTTATTTGCATAACTGTTCAATAATTAAATGCGTGTTACATTGTAGTTAATTTAGTGATACCGGATCACGAAGATTAAATTAATTGGTCCGCTTGTAACTAAAAAAGTACGTCATTCACGACCTAGATGGAAATGAACAACCCATTGTGAAAGGTTGAAGTGTAAGGCTCGAGATTGGCTTGTCTTGACCAAGAGATTACACTAGTGCATTTATCGATGATGCAATGAATAGGACCTCTGGAGGACAAATTCTTGAATCGAACAAGGAAGAATTAGACCTCGGTGGTTCATTATTTCTTAATCTTCGTTCCTTAAATAGGATCACGTGTGATTGGTAACTATTGCTTTGACTTATCATGGGTAGAGAATCAACGAGATTCAATACTTTTTATCTTGGGCAATATTATAGGTCACATGTGATTGCTAAGATTTAATACGGAGAATCGCGGTGCAAAATACGCTTTGTTTGATTTTTCCCCTTGGAAGGTTCATAAGCTTTATCATACCAAATCTTGCAAGTGGAATTAGTTTCCGGTATGGATAATAATGTTGAACCGTTCATTGACCAAGGACAAAAGATATTAATTAACGGAAAGCTATTTCAGTGGCTTGAATTAATTAATGGGCTAGATAATCTTAAACACGAGAAATAATAACCGGGAACCATATTGATTGTAATATGGGTTAAGATGGATAGTGCAATATTAATTATGTAGTGGGATTAATTAATATTTATGGGCTTGAATAATATTGTGGCTCAATATTGATAATTCAAGATCCATTGGAAGGTCCAATCTTAATTCTCCTAAAGGCCCCCTAAGTAGCCCAACATATAGTCCAATAACTGAAAAAAGTGTTTAAAATAAAATAAATATTGTTGCTTATTTTTCCTCATTTATTTCGAAATTTATGGATAAAAAAGGGAGAAAGATTTTCTTTGAATTTTGTTATGGAATGAAGATATGTATTCTTGGAATACAAGATTATCTCATTAAATTCAAGAAATCTCCCACTTGGTTATCTATAAGAGAATTTCGAAAATTTTGATAAATTAAGCCCAAGAAAGATTTTCTTGATTTTCTTGAAAAAATATTATGGAAGATATATATTTCTTGAAATACAAGAATATCTCATAAATTCAAGAAGATCCAAATCTTGGAATCTTGACCCATAATTTTCAAAATTTATCCATAACAAAGAGTAGGTGGGATTTTGTGGAATATTATAATTATGGGAAAAAAAATATAGGAGATATATTCAAGATTTCTTGGAGATCAAGAAAAGATTTTCCCACATTATTTTTTGCCAAAATTTCGACCACTTATGCTCTATAAATAGGGGATGACTCTTTCATTCCCATGTACAATTCCATGTGCTGAAAAAATTAGTAAATCCACAAAGGTGGTGCAACATAATTTATTTTCCTTTTGTTAATTGTTCACAAGTGTCCTTCCACCGGATAGTCGAACAAGAACTAAGGGAATACTTGGGAAGTTCTTTTGGTTAGTCTAATCAGCCAGATCACTGCCATCCCAAGAGGTACGTTCACGTAAACTCGTAGAATTCCACATGCGTAGGATTTACGTGAATTAATTATATGCATGATATGTTGTTGAATTATTATTTGAATTAATATAGGATTAATTCATGCTAGTAATAATTATGAGAATTAAATTTGTATTTAAATATTCACCCCGAATAGATCTGTGCAACTTATTCCCCAACATCATAAACGAGCCAAACATATTGATCTTGATTATCACTTCGTTCGAGAGTTGGTGTCTTCTGAAAAGATTGGTACTCGCTTTGTTCCTTCTCATCTCCCGCTTGCAGACATTTCACGAAAAGCCTCCCTCGTCCTGCTTTCGAGTTTCTTCTTTCCAAGCTTTGCGTTTGCCTCCATCCCACGCAACGCTTGACAGGGGGTAATAAGGATAGTTGACCATAGTAATTATCAATTAATATTCTGCTGTATATTTCCATATATCTTTCCGTGTATCTGGGAAAGTTGTTGTATTCTTGTACGCATATTCTTTATATATCAGATTTCTCTCAATCACCAATTCAACGGTGATCTCAATCTTGTTCTCACAATTTCTTTGCTGTGAAACAGATTCTTCATTATGTGAAGGGAACTATTCATTACGGTTTGTCCTTCACTCGTCATCCCGAAAAATCTATTATGAGGTGTTCCAACGCTGATTGGGCTCGTTATATCGAGACACGTCATTCGACATTTGGCTATTCCATCTTCTTTGGTGGAAATCTTTTTTCTTGGAGTGTAAAGAAATAACCTACCGTTGCCCGTTCAAGTTGTGAATCCAAGAACCGGGCGTTAGCTAACGCCGCCTCTAAGGTCGTTTGGCTCACCAACCTACTGCGTGAGCTTCGTCAGGTATCTTCGGACCGTCCAATATTGCAATAAAAGCGCTATATTCCTCTGTCAGAACCCTATTGCTCACAAACGGGTGAAACAGTTAGATATCGATTGTCACTTTGTTCGAGAGCTTGTCTCATCCGGAAAGCTGCAAACCCAGTTCGTTCCCACTCATCTTCAACTAGCGGACATCTTCACCAAGAGTCTTCCATGACCTGCTTTTGAGTTTTTGCGCTCCAAAAGGCATTTGCTTACACCCCACGCAACGCTTGACGGGGGTATTAAGGGAAAGAGTTGACTAGTTAAAATTGTTTATATATTAGGCTAGAATATTCTTTTGTATTTACTCTTTGATTGAGTTTTCTTAAATTGTGAAAACTAATGTTGTGCTCACCAATATATATTAGTGATTTTCCCAAATCACCAATTGACGGTGATCTCATATCTATTCTCACAGTTAAGTGAAGTGAGGGAGTGTAATAAAAGTTGTAATGTTGAAGTTGTAATAAAAGGGAGCGTGGCTCATATAAGCCACACTTGTATATATATATATGATCCAATATATATATATATATGAGCCACACTTGTATGAGCCAATATGATGGTAAGACGGTGTATAAATTTGGCATTGGCACTTTGACACTTTAGAAGGAGTGGATGTAATTTGTGCTAAATTGTACCCCATCTCATGCATGAGATCGTCTCATATGAATTTTTATCTATATATGTTGTGTATATTTGTTATTTTTGGTATAAGATATTGTTATAATTGAGTGGATCTAGTGAACACAGCTCTTCACAATTAACTCGAATGTTTTACTCGTTTTAAATGGACATATACATATATATATATATATTGTGTATATCTGTTATTTTTGGTTTAAGATATTGTTATGATTGAGTGGACCTAGGAGAAAATTTTTTTTTGGTCCCATAATTTTCCTATAATCTGTTTTTGGTCCCAAAATATTTAACTATCAAATTTTGGTCCCATAACTATTGTGTTTGTCCAATTTTGGTCTCATTTTCGTCGGAAAAACAAAAACGACGTCGTTTTCATTCAAAAATTGGGTATCTTTGATCACGCGTGTGTCCAAATTGTCGTTTGTCCAATTTTGGTCCCATAACTATTGTGTTTGTCTATATATGTTGTGGTCGCCGGATATAAATTTCAGGTCGATGTGTTTAGCACGCTTATGAGCAACTGGATCCTGACTCAAGAAAATTGCACTTTTGTTCATTTCAACGGGAAAAATATTTTTCTAGGACAATAATGTTAGAGGGATTGTGTTTTAAGGACAATAATTCTACGAACTTGAAAATGTAGGACAATATGTTTAAAAATATGTAAATATAGGACAATATGTTTTAAAATTTGTAAATGTAGGACAATTGAGCCCGAATAAGCCCAAACCGGGCTGAAATATCATGTGAGGTTTGGGCTCGATTGTCCTACCTTTACATATTTTTAAAACATATTGCCCTATATTTACAAGTTTTAAAACATATTGTCCTATATTTACAAGTTTTAAAATATATTGTCCTACATTTCCAAGCCCGTAAAATTGTTTCCTTAAAACACAACCCCCCAAAGTTACTGTCCTTAAAAAACATTATTCCCTTGAATATCCAGAGAATTGCTAGTTTCTAAAGTTGATTTTGATGTGGAGAAGAAATGAAGCGTTTATCCAAGTTATGGATTGGTGCAGCTGTAACATGAATCCTCTTACACTAACTCTCCTCTGTTTACATACAGGAAATTTTTGAATGTCAATCCGAATCGGGCTCCAACTTTGTCATTTCCCCAGCCTCGATTCTCGCAATTGGTTCTGCAATCTTGTCTTAATCTTCAGCCTTTACTTTGCCGCTCCTCTATTTCGAGCCGTCGATTATTCTCACCAATGAACATGATTGACCCTACTCTAATTATTGTTGAGCTACTTCACAATTAACTCGAATGTTTTAAATGGATACAATCTGTGCATTTATTTGTTTGTTTCTGTTTTCTCTTAACAAAGTATTTCCCTATTCGCATATTTACATCACATGTACACCTGCCCACGCTCTACGAATATACTTTTACAAACAAAGTGTTTGTTTTTACAGACAATAATAATATTAGTGTACGGTACACAAGGTGCAAATAATACCTTGTCATTTATTTTTTCTCGTTTACAGGCTGATGTATAGAGTGTGAGACACGAGGAGGGTAGAGAGACGTTGGACGGTTGGCGCCTTGGTGTTGTTAGGTGGCTCCGAATGCATCATGCACTACAAGAAATTTGATAAATCGTGACGACAAATTTCGTCATAAAATCATCAATTTTCGTCACAAAAGGTGTTTGATGACGAAATTTTTTCGTCACAAAGAACGTCACCTAAAATGCGTCATATTAGGTAAATGTGACGTTATTTAAATTCGTCATCTAAAGTTATCTTTTGATGACGCTAAAGGTCATCGTTGCTATATCATTCCCTCTATAGTGACAAATAAAACGTCACATTTGGCTTCAAATTTCATCATTGAATATGGTGTTTCGTCACTAAAAGTTTATCTTTACATGACAATTTGATTTATGTCGTGACGAAATGATGATTGTCACTATTTATGTACATGAATAATGACGAAATAATTTGTTACCAATAAGTTACATTTCGTGACAAAAGTTCTATTGTCACAAAATGATGGGGAAATGGTGACAAATTATTTTTATCGGTATAATATAATATTTAGTGACGAGTACGATAAACATCACTAAAACTTTAGATATGGTGACAACATAAATTTTGTCATTTTTTCAAAATTTTCTTCAAGAAAGAATTATACTAGAGTGACAAATATTTATTTATATAGTGACAACACAATTCGTCACAAAAATTTAGGCTATAGTAACCAAATATTTTGCGTCGTTAAAAAAATGTGAAAATAGTGACAAAATATTTTTGTCATAATAAAATATTATTTAGTGACGAAGATAATAATTGTCATTAAAAAAACTATGATATAGCGACAACATATATCGTCATTACTAATTAGTATCTAGTTACAAATATTTTGCGTCGTTAAAAAAATGAGAAAATAGTGATAAAATTTTTGTCATAATAAAATATTGTTTAGTGACGAAGATGATAATTGTCATTAAAAAAACTATAGTATCGTCATTACTAATTAGTATCTATTGACAATATTATTTTTCATCATAAAAGTAATACTTATTGTGACAATCTAGAAATGATTAAATTTATTAAAGAATTATTTGAATTTTATATATTAAATTAATAAGTGATCATACAAATAGCCGTGATAAATTCATTTCAATTACTAAATGTAATAGAAAAAACATCACAACAAAACTAAATAAAAAAAATTAATTTGCATTAAAAAAAAACGCATTCAAGCAAAATTGAAAAGTTAAACAATATTTGTTATCATTAGATGAAATAAAAAACTAAAAGCATTATAAAATGTCCTTTGTATTACTTATTTCCATGATGTTCCTTCCTCTTCCAACGCATTTATAATGAAATCTTCTATCCAATAGATATCTCCTAAAAAAGAAGATAAAAAGTAATCAGAGTAAGCCATTTTCAAATGTTGATGTCATGTGTTAATATATCAAATGAATATAATGTTGCAGGGTATATCAAATTATCAATAATGGATATGAATGAAAAACACAGAAGCAACAAAAAATACCTGTTGGGTAGAACCAATAGGTTGTGACACCAAGAGTGTTGAAGCAAGCGAGAAGAATATATGCAAGCCCACCAATTACAACAATAATAGATAAAAGGGTCTTCGATCACGAACTTTTAGGCCATTCTTTAAGTGAAATGAACTCATGGCTCTCCTTATTCAAATTAGAATCCCCTAGATCTAAGCATTGAACTTAGGCTTCAAAACCTATTTATCAATTCGGTTTTTACAACTTTTTCCCAAACTATGGATGCAGAATGCAGTTTCAATTCTAATAAACCAGAGCTGATAGAATTCACAAGTGCAACAGATACTTAATCATTTACTCCCTCCGTCCCATATCAGTTTTCACACTGATCCGGGCACTTAAAACCAATAAAAACACTTTGTGCTTTTTTTCAGTCGATCAAAGCGGGGGTAAATTGCCCATTCAACTTTTTGCTTAATGAAGGGATTAATTTTCCCTCCATTATCATCGGGCGAATTTGGTGAACCAAATTCAACAACCAAAAACAACATTCATTTTACAAAAATTCTGCACAACACAAACAATAAAAAATTACAGACCCAAATGTTTTCATCCTAATTTTCCAAAGATCAATTCCTTCCTAATTTTTTGCAAACTACTTTCTACAAACATACAAACAAACAAACACCATAATGAAAAATTTTGATAGTTGAACCCTCGTAACAATATCATCATTGGGCTCAAATAATGCTCATTTACAAGGGATAAACATGAAATCCAGCCAATATCAGGGGATAAACATGCAATCCAACCCATAAATAAGCCTATAAAAATCACATGTAGGGGATAAACGTGCAAATCAGTCTTAAATAAGTCCATAAACATCACTTAATTGAGATAATAAGAGTAACCTGCGCACGAGAGGTATCCAAATAGAAAAGGCACATTTAGCGAACCATCTTTGGATGTCCTAGCGTTCCCCCAAATTATTATCGAATACCCCCTATCGCCTCCATAAGAGGACTTGCAGTTTCAAAATAGCAGCAAGTCATCCAAATCCACAACCACAACACCATTAAAATCGAAAATCTTCGATTCCATCAAATAAAACTCCAAAACTCGATTCCATCACTCAAATAGACTCAGATATTGCAAGATCGAAAAGTGCAGATTTTAAGAAAACTCAAAAATAATTCAGATCTTGCAAAACTTCATAAATCGATGGTGATCGGTGGGGATGAGTGTCGATCGGTGGGTTGAGGGAGGGGTGGAGGCGAGATTTTCTGGACTAGGGTTTCTCAGCGGTGGCAAGAAGATAGAAGAGAGAAGAGAGAAGATATAATATAAGACGCCAGATTTTTTTGATTGGGTTTTGTTTTTAATTGGGTTGGGTTAGGTGTTTTAATTGAGTGGGTTAGTAATTAATGGTTGGGTTAAGAAATTAAGTTAGCTAGTTGGTTTAATTAAGTTAGAAAAAGTAATGGCATATGAGTAAATAAGTGTATATTTTGAGGGTGAGAATTGTGATAAAAGTTTCATTTTTTGGGTGTGAAAACTGATATGAGACAAACAAAAAAGAAAAGTGTGAAAATTGATATGGGACGGAGGGAGTATTTTCAAACCACATTACTCACTTTTTACCGCAACAAAAAAAGAAGAAAACTACATTCTACTCATTGGACATTCACAATGTCCACTGCCCTAAATTTAGATTTTACACTACATCTAAATTTACACTAATAAAGAAAGAAAATATCCTAATAAAATCTAATAAGTACACAGAAAATTGTACCTAATATTGTAAGGAAAGGGTTTACGCATGAAGAAATTTCAAGCAAAGATACACAACAAAAAGAAATCAGAAACAAGGATATGAAATTATAATTTATTCCCTATGCATCACCACAAAACCTTTGGGCAGAATTAGATTTTATACATGTATACAATATTATCTAGGTGATTAATGTTAATTCTCCAATTCCAAAACCCAAAGTCTTATTGTTCACACAATTACCAACACCAATAAGTAAATTAGACAACACTACCATTCAGCAAGAATCAATTTTAGACAGCTTTTCTAAACAAAGAGCCTGCTAAAATACTGAAAAACCAGATTCATATTCAAATTAAAGAAGTGAAAATGGACAAAATTGAGAGGCATTCTTACCTCTGTAGCAGGTGACTGTCTTTGATTTAAACCTATGGCCAAATACAGGGAGAAGAGGCGGGGTTTGAGAATCAGGAAATAAATACACAATTGAAGAATTACCCACACAAAAAACCAGTCAACTATTGTGTAACCTAGATGACTAAACAAGAGGAGAAACTCCTTAATTACGACACCTTTATCATACTTCAAGTCCCCAATAGACAAATCAAACATTTACAAAACAAAAGCATTGCATATATATCAAACGATCATATAAACTATAAATAAACTAACAATGCATGTACCAAATAATAATCTAAACTAACAAATAATCCGTCCAATTTACTGTAGCAAAGTAACAAACAAAAAATTAAACTCGATTCTAATTCGCTGCATCATGAATCAATCGCCCAATTAAATAAGGAAAAATTAAGGCCAAATGGAGTTCGATTGTCAACTAATAAAGAAACTAACAGTAATCCGTTCAATTTACTCGATTCTAATTCTCCGCATCATGAATTAATTCGCCTTATCAATTAACTCCAATAGGAAAAATAAGTGCATACAGAGTTCGATGAGAAGAGACAATTGAAGAGTTCGATCCACACGATTGAAGTACCCGTATTGCAGATTCTATTGAAGAGAGACAATTCACTGTGATACAGGAGAGTGTGGGATTTTTTTTTTTGGAAAAAGTATGAAAAACACACTGTGAAAAAACAAACAAACTTGCTTAACAGCCACAAATCAAACAAGGATCTGCCCTAATAGAATCAGGTTCATGTATGAATCGTCTAATAACCTAACCTAATCGTCAATCTCTATTAATCTCTAACATAAATACACGATCAATTCAGGAAAATTGAGCAAAATCAACATATTAATCGAGAATAGAGAGAGCGTACTGGAGCGGAGAATCTGCCTTTGCAGAGCGTACTGGAGCGGAGAAGAATTGAAGAATTGAATATTACTGGAGCGGAGAGAAGATTTAATTAAAAGAATTGGAGCACTTCCCTAATTTTCGTTGTTATTCAGGAGGAAACTTCCCTAATTTACCTGATATTTCGGATTTGTTATGATTTTTTAATTTTTTAGTAACCCGTCTAATAGTTTTTTTGGCTCTCAAATTTCATTAGTCAAGTGATATATTCATTACATTAGTCAAATTTGTATGCTTAAAAATTTTCAGAACCGCCAAACAACTTTTTTGCCTCCCAAATTTCATTAGTTCATAATAATTAATGGGATTAATATCTTTTATAATGAATTTTGAGTGTATGATATTATACATTGGAAATGTTGCAATTCAAATATATTTTTTAAATATGTAATTTATTTTATTAAAATATATTATTTATTTATGCTAAAAAATGCTATTTATTTTTTAATGACACAAATTGCATGTTTTATTATACGTTGAATGTTTCAATACAACAAGTAGCATGTTTAAAGATGTACATGAATTGGACAAATAACATATTTAAAGATGTACTTGAAGTTGATAGACTTTTTTTAAAAAATTTAAAAAGAAGTTGATACCAAAAAAAATAATTTAATATTGAAAAATGGCTTATAAGCTACCAATTGGCTTATAGAGTTTTGCAAAAGCACGTTCTTATAGCTTTTGAGAACTCATTTAATCTAATAAAAGAGAAATAAAACACTTTTAATTTTCTAAAACACCCCCTTAATTGAGTTGAGCTTGAGTTAACTTTAATCAAGCTGAGCACGAGCCGAGCTCGAGTAATTTCATATATTTAAACTTAATTATCTTATATTACTTATCAACCTCGAGCTGAGCTTAAAAGTGCACCGAACAAATTTTTTATAAGTAAGTATAATTGATGGGACATTAAAAGAAGGTAACTTAGAAGATAACGATTTTAATATTATTTTCCCATAAACTAAAGTCAAACTATTCTAAATATTTGATGAGTTGAGTTGAACTTTAATATTAGGTATCTAATTCGGTTGTTTATGTCTTTGATATGATGAATATGATTCGAAATAACCTCAAATCTTTGAATATGTCTATTATAAGGTGATGAACGTAATATGGTTATCATATAATTTATTTATTTTTATTTACAGTATGGTCACGTAGTTTACTTCTTTAGGCTTTAACAATAATCACTTCCAAAATAGTTTCAAACTTTTAAAATAAGGAGAAAATTATATATTGTGAAGCTATTAATTTAAATAAAGTACAATGTATAATGAAAGATATTAGTTCATATGGATTATAGTATTAGTTCGTATGAATTACCGTATTAGTTCATATAAATTATTTAAGCACATTTTAAACTCATTTTCAAGCAATATTTCAGGCCAAGACTAAAAATCAGATGTGATATTTGTCTCAATCAGGGCGTGCTTTCGATGAGTCGAATGAGTCATTAGACTCAGACCCAAAAATATCGACGAATTTTAGGGGCTCATAATTTTATATATATATATATATATATATATATATATATATATATATATATATATATATATATATAAATATATATATACGAGACGAAGTATGAATAAACACAAATTCATATCCACCCTTCCAAAATGTTAAAGCGTCAATGCCCTAATTATGTTCTATTGCTATGCAATTGGCCAAGTCGTGAGGAATTTTTCCAAGAGGTTCAAGGTTTGAACCATAATTCTACCCATTTTATTTTTTAGCTTCTGTTATGTTGCTGCCCACAATACTAACCAAATCTATCCTAATTATATTGCAATAAAATATGTCCACAATCTTTGAAATTGCTTTTAGCCACCACAACTAACCTATTTCTCTCTTCAAATATATTGCAATATAACAAATCATATTGCAAGTTTAAATAAACTCCATTAATATTGTAATATATCCACAAGCTATAAATAAAATTTTACATTGTCGCAATTAACACAAACTAAAAAATTACTCAAAATCTATAAACAACAAATCAATAAATTAAACTAGTAAAACAATCATCAATGTAGCAAAGCTAATTGTATAGACAAGTAAATGTTCGAAAGACCATGTATTTCCTTTCAAAAAACAAAAAGAAAAAGACCATGTCTGTTTGAAATAATACCTAATATGTGTTTTGATCACCATAATATCGAACACAATCAACTCAATCTCATTCATTACAGAACGAAAAACAAAAAAAGAAAGATGGAATTGAAGCATTTCAGCCACAATCATGCATTGGCCTTTCCTCAAGTCCCTCAAGGTTCAGAAATCCAATGCTCAGGCTGCAAATCTCCGGGCTCAGGCAACATCTACGCCTACTACCAATGCAGCTACTTCCAACGGCTGCAAGTCATGAAATAAATTAAAGGATTAAAGGGGTATTGAAATGCTACAGTTATAAAACAATACACACACACACAATTCAATCATTGATCAATTTTATTTTGTGTGATATGCTTAGAAACCAGAGGCAAAGTGGATTGAGGCGTATGAGTTTGATATGGATAAGTTCTGGGATTCACAAGAGTTTGATAATGATCCCTGAAAAGTAAACCAAATCACCTTTAAACATATGCTTATATCTTCCTAACAATAATTCACAAGAGGCTAACATCGCAAAAAAATTGTCAAGTTAAGGGATTCACATTTATTCACAAGAGGCTAACTAAAGTCTATCCATTCCAAATGCCTAAGATGGGTGATTTCTGGACCAAACTGACCTGAAATCCCCAATATAGATAAGTTCAAACCATCAACTAATTTTTTGTGGTTACAATGTACAACCATGAACATTGTGTGGAATCAGAAGCATTCCAGCTCAATATGATGGATAACAGACTAGTACCATCTAACCTCACAGCATTGAGGAGCCACAAAAACAAATCAACTAAATCAATTCAGGGCTAGCTAGTACTGTTCATCTCTGAATTAATTACAACATTTTATTGTTGTAATTAATACATATACATCACTCTGCTGAAATGCTCATTTTAATAGAAAATATAAATTCATAAAAACAACATACTTATTAGTCATCAGTCACCCCTCTCATAAAAATCAGTATAACAATCAGTATAAAAAAAGATTGTAGATATGATTAACCTGAAAAATAGTCATTGATGTTGTTCTAACTCTATATGAAAAACCTGTCATAAACCAGTGATAATCATTGTTTGCAAGCTGCCAATTGATCATATGCAAGCTAGTCCACATGAGAACTGCATAATCAGGAACAATTAAAGACCTAATTCGTCTATAAAACATTGTTGAGAATCCTAAGTAACTTCAGTCAGAAAGAATAATTGCACCGTGAAAGAGAAATGATGTCTTCGAAACGAACAGCAGATGGTATGCCATAATTACTAGCAAAACCTATCTGTGTGTTCAAGGCTTCAAGCAGTGTTATGTGTTATTATTATTATTAAGTTTAATTATTACAATAAAATAGCACCAGTAACAACTCTAAGCTGCAATTACACACAAATTTCATGACCAAATAGAAATTCATGCTATTCTAATTGAACTTTCACAACAAATAAAGAAGTAGATAATTAGCAGATAGGTAGGGGATCCTGTGCGCTCACAGAACAAGGCTAAGGATTCAGATGAAGCAATTCAAAACTCTACACAGGGATCTGCTAATTCAGCAAAGGCCAATAATGTTGGACCGAATAGCTTGAAAGGCAAAAGGGCAGAAATGGTAGGACTTAATCCGAGATTCTTTACATGAATTCAAACATCCCAGTACAAACTTGTTGGATTTTAACGACACAGAACTAGGACAAAATACATAACATATTTCCAAATTCAACAGATAACAAATGGATATATAGCAACAATATCACCAGAATTATAACAAATTCAATGTAGCTTTCTTATCAGCTACAGTGCCTCAGACCACCTATCAAGACTCCATATATGAGAAAGGCACTCAACAAAATTCTATCTAAAAGGAAGGTGTGTTGCTAAGAGATAAAAAAATATGCTTTATATAATTCTATTAAAGCTGAAAGCTACATAAATATTCCCTCCATAGAACTAGCTATATATAATACAAAGGTTTCTTCCTTCGTGAATGTAATGACAACTGTCCTTCCTATTATTACCATCGGAACCAATACCTTTCCAGAAACTACTGTTACATCTAGATGACATTCATAGGTGGGCGCATAGATGCAAAATTTCACAATAATTGAATACCTCTAGCAGTGCACCGGCAGTAAAAACAAAACCAAGTAAAGAGAAACAAAAGAGTCTTCATACTACTGTGATTCCCTTTCTCTATGAAAGCATGTTTAGGCTGGAAGTTCAGGTTTGATATAATGTTTGTTATTATTCAATTTAAGCATTAAATAGAACATTGATATATGCCACATATTTTTTGACTTCTGATTATTCAGAATTTACTTATGGTTGGCAGATTAGGACTGGAGGAATTGAATAAGGGAAAGCTTTATGTTGGGTTGGAAAATGAGTTAAGGTAAAAAGTCATACACTTCATTCATACTTCTTCTATGGGATCACTCAAGAGAAGCAACAACTTATCAGAAAATCATAAATATATTCTGGTGGCATCAGTATGTTACTCAGTGTCATGTTTGTCAGATATGCAAGCATGAACTGGTATAGCTCCGATTTGAAACTCGTAAGGCTACTTAAATGAACAAAAGATGTGTGTATCAGCATTTCGTTTAAATACTGGTGATTAAAATTGTGATAAATTATAATAAGCTGCTGGGCAATGCTCCGATTCCCAGCTAAGAGTTTAGATTCCCGACTTGATACAACTGTATTACCACGATATAAACAATCAAAGTGCACCTGCAGAAACGGAGAAGAGAGATTTCTTAGACAAATCAAAGGGATGTGTAAGAAAATATAGATTTCAGTACATTTCACTGCAAACAAACCTGCACTGTTGATTCCTTTACAGCAATCGGACCCTTCCCTTCGACAATGTCATAATACTTAAGCCCGTCAACTGCTTCAGAGACGAACTAATTATTACAGGAATGAAGAATACAAAGTGTCTGAATTTCACATATGAACAAGTATGCACTTCATAGCATAGGTTAGACAAAGCATGTAGACCAAATGCTCGTCTTCGATGTCTTGATTAACTTACAAAAGAAACTAACAACTCATATGGTTTATTGCTAGCTCCAAATAACTTCTAAAGGCATGTCATTTCAACATATTACAACCATACTAAGATAGTCTTTGCTTATCAAATTAAAAGATATATTAATATATTAATCTAACCAAACTCTAAAACAATCCTAGTAAAAGTAATAAGCAAACACAACACTTTTCCAAAAGAAAATACATACTAAGGCACTCTCAGTCTCAAAAGAACAGGGAAACACAATAAAAGAAGCAATCCAAATACTGCAAATAATTTATCAAGAAAATCGAATATTATATGTTTGTCAGAATTTGCAGTGTTTGTGTCTATTACAACGTCTACCAATCCCTCAACAAGCTTGGAGTGACATCTCAATGAGACAATATTTTGACAATTGATTTATAATAGCTTAAGGGTACAAAAAATCTCATAGAAATCTAATGTTCTCCATTTTTGACTTGCAGACTATTTAGAGATTAAAATCCTGAATAGATTAATTGATAATCCACAGATCAGTGACACAGCTATGCAATTTCTTGACCAGGTTATCATTGGATTCATTACGTAGATATATTATATAAACACATCAAAATGATCATGTTAGCTAATCAAATTATTATGAGCAACAGAGATTACAATTATTAATATCTAGTATAAATAAATTGAGCTAGAGTAGCTTCTCAAGATATGGAAATGGTGGATCAACATGAATCCCAAACTTCTAACCAAGTAAAATCCCACAACAAAAAAATTATATACTTAACCTACTAGAGAATAACAAATACACACCTACATAATTTCAGGATAAGAGCAAAAAAAATCCAGAGAGTTCAGAACGAGCAACTTAGAGTAAGTTTTCGACGTTTAAAAAAACTAATTAACAAAAAAAAAAAAGCAATGGCAAACACATCCAAAATAAAAATATTTTATAATTCTGAATAATTACAGAGAATATAGAGGAATTAAAAAAAAAAACCCAACACGAGCCCAGATCAAGAAATAAGCGCACCTATTACTATTTTGCTCAATTCCTGGAAAAAATTCACGAATCAAGAACATTGACTCACAAACCCAAACTTCAAGCCAATTGGGAAAAAAACCAATTTGGAGAAGAAACAATTGGGAATATAGAATTGGGAGAGCGATTTCTGGTAGGAATGCGCCAAATTTCGTCGCGATTTCTGGTAGGAGTGCCAAATTTCGTCGCGATTTCTGGTAGCTGAATGCGCCAAACTTTACAAACACAAACTTCAAACAAATTCAGTTTGATTCACGCCAAAATTGGGGAATACGTACGCAGGTTGGAAGAAATTGGGAGTAATTGAGGATTTTATAATTGCATTTTGTAACTATTTTTAATAACAAAAGCGTAAGCATCCATTTTGTAATTGCATATGGGGTGGTGGCACAGTTGTCTAGCTCATAGGTCTCATTACCTCTAAGGTAGAGGGTTCGAGTCTCTCTCACCCCAAATTTTTAGTTAATTGGGGATTCTATTTTATCATTTTTTTTTTGGAAGAAATTATCAGAATAAAAAACAATATAATTTTGTTTTCAATAAACAGACTTTGTAGTTAATTGGGGATTCTATTTTATCATTTTTTTTTGGAAGAAATTATCAGAATAAAAAACAATATAATTTTATTTTCAATAAACAGACTTTGTCTAGCTTAGTTGGGGAAAGAAAAGTTATTTGTTGGAAAGGTCATAGGTTCTATTCTCATTGATGTATTTATTTTTTATATTGAAAAATTGATTCAAATATTTTTATTAAAATTACCTAAGACAAATGTAGTGTTTGGTCTAGTGGTGTAGTTATCCTCTTTAGGTCAAAGGGTGCCGTGTTTGAACCCCGATGGATGAAAATTTATATTTTTTGATTTTTTTATTATAATTTATATTCGCAGTTTTATTTAATAAAATCTATATTTTATATGGAAAAATTTATTAATCGTCACCATATATAAATATTGGTGACGAAATACTATGTCACTATTTACTATGAACAATTAATGACGAAACATAAAATCGTCATGAAATTTTTATATTATATGAACAATATTGATCGTCACTAATTAAAATGAAGATCGTCACCGAATAATATTATGACGAAATAAGCGCGTCATTAAAAAATGATTATTAATCGTCACTATATATAAATATTGGTGACGAAAGAATATGTCACTAATTACTATGAACAATTAACGACGAAATATAAAATTTTCATGAAAATTTCATATTATATGAGCAATAGTGATCGTCACTAATTAAAATTAAGATCGTCACTGAATAATATTGTGACGAAATAAGTGTGTCATTAAAAATTGATTATTCATTGTCACTATATATCAATATTGGTGACGAAAGAATATGTCACTAATTACTATGAACAATTAGCGACGAAACATAAAATTGTCATAAAATTTTTATATTATATGACGACTATGATCGTCACTAATTACAATGACGATCGTCACCAAATAAAATTGTGATGAATTAAGTGTGTCACCAATTCTTTTGAATAATTAATGACAAAACATATAGTTGTAAAAAAAAATACTATTTTTCATGACGTTGAATATCGTCACTAAATATTATGAATATCGTCACCAACGTTTATTGTGAAGAATTTCTTCTTTTTGTCATGAAAATTTTGAATTAGTGACGAAAAAAAACATCAGTGGCGACAAAAATAAAATTTGTCACGAATTCTCACTTTTTAGTGACGAAAATTAAATTTGTCACCTTTAGGTAACATATTGTGACGAATTTTGTGTCGTCACAAAAATTTCGTCACGAAATGTGTGATTTCCTGTAGTGATGAATCCATGCTTTAATTTAATTTTTTCTTACAAAATGCATGTCATCATGCTACATCTTGTTCCAATGGATCATATGATTTCAGAATTAATTAATATTTGGAGATATTTTGGGTGTGTCTCGGGTGTTATTAATCATTCTTTATTCTAATAATCATATTTAGAGAAAACAAAAGATGGCTGCCAATTAAAATAGAGGGAAATTATAAAATGTTACTCTTCAAGTTTGACCTATCTTTCAAATATTAATTGTTAGCACATAATACTTGATGTTGATGTATTACTAGATTCATGTCCGTATTATATTTTGCATCAATATTCGTGAGTGGTTCCTATAATTTAAGAGATAATTATGGCATTAAAGGATATTTTGAATCATTCATAAACAAAAATTATAGTGGTACTGGTATATATATCTTTTTGAAAAATATAATAACATCCTTATATTTGTCTCCTAAATTATACTCCCTCTCCCTCTGATTTGATTGTTGTTTTAAATTAGTATTTTACCCGAGTGATGCTCGACAAATCTCATTTTGTATATTATATAATCGAAAAAACTTGTATGCAATATTGCATACAAATGATATGTGCAATTAGTCTAAATTAGGGTTTTTTTTTTTATTTCTCGCGGGTCAGGTCCAATCCGTAAGGATCTGCGCTTTTGTTTCTTCTTCCTTGCGACCTTTGTGCTTCTTCCTTCGCGATCTACCAGATTTTTGCCAATGAGGTGCTCAGACATACCAGCGCTCTCTTGGCCGTCTCCGATATGTGAGAAGAATACATTGATTTGCCCAATTTATTTCATTGATGTTACATGGTATATATACAACTACATTGTATCTTTACAGAATCTATCACACTATTATATTTAACATATAATAATATCTCAACAATGGAAAAATATATCTCAACAATTAATGTAAATATCTTCAGGATCTTGACTTTAATAGACGTGAATCTTCAGACTTTAATAGAGTATCTTTCGAGATCTGTTCATTACTTGCAATATCTCTAATAGGCCCCCGCAAGATGGAGGATCCGTAGGAGACACCAATCTTGAAACGAAACATATTAAACTTAGATGAAGATAAGGACATGGTTAGAATATCGGCTAGCTAATTGTGAATGGAAATATAAGAGACACGAAAAGACCCAGAGGAGACATAACTATGAACAAAATATTAATGTATTTCATACGGGAGGGTAAGACAGGGTTGACACAACAGTATGTGGCAACCAGGTTGTCATAGAATAGGGTCGGAGGGAAAGGAAGAGAGACACAAAACTCAGAGAAAAGTTGGTCAACCAGAGTTATCACGACAAAAACTGAGACATAGAGATAATGTTACGGTGCATAGTGGGATCATGAAGAGCATCAGATAAAAAGAATTTATTGAGAGAGAGCAGAAACAATAGTAACAATTAACAGAATTATGGGTTCACGGAGGGGCAAATAAGACATGTGGGCGAGAACAGCAGCGGAAGAAGACGGGGAAGGAAGAGAGAAACGAAACTCAGAGAGAAGATATAGTTGACGGACAAAATAAGGTCGGAGGGTAGATGACGGACAATACATAGTTGGAGGATGTGAGACGACGGGGGTAATTGGGTTAGGGCTTTGAGTTGGATGAACGGAGGAGAGCGGAGCGCCGCGAATGGCATCGCCTTTGAGTGGTGGACAAATTGTTGTCCGACATGTGGGTTAGAATGGCATCGGAAGAAGACGGGGTTTAGGATTTTTGGGCAAATCACACTTGGGAACAACACAACGAAAAGGGGAGAAGGAACAAATGCCAAATCGTGAGAAGAGGGAATCAAACGGGTGGTTTGGACGTGAGGCGTAAAAAAAAAAAAAAAACGAGAGGACGTGAATTTCGAGAAGGATCTAACCCGCTCTCGATACCACGAAGAAAGAATACATTGTTTTGCCCAATTTATTTCATTGATGTTACATGGTATATATACAACTACATTGTATCTTTACAGAAGCTATCACTATTATACTTAACATATATAAGAAAATAATATCTCAACAATGGGAAAGAATATCTCAACAATTAATGTAAAATATCTTCAGGATCTTGACTTTAATAGGCGTGAATTTTTTGGACTTTAATAGAGTATCTTTCGAAATTTGTTCATTACTTGCAATATCTCTAATAATATAAAGAAATGATGATAAGATCATATTATTAGAAGAAATGATGATAAGGTTATGATCTGATGGTAAACGAAAAGTTGATGATTTTTTTTTTTTTGACAGGAACGAAAAGTTGATGAAATTAGATATGTATTCTAATTAGTTTATAGGATTTGAATAAATTAATATTGCTTCTGATGTTTTTGTTGTTGTTATTGTTGTATGGAATTTGATTGAATAAACCTTCTCTTCTCACGTTGTTCCTTTTGTTCATGTAGTAACACATATTTTTTTTAATAATATGTAACATTGTACATATTGAATAAACCTTCTCTTCTCACGCTGTTCCTTTTGTTCATGTAGTAACACATATTTTTTTAATAATATGTAACATTGTACATATGTCGTTATTTAAAAAATAATGTGCTCCATAAGAATCTTCTCACACTGTTCCTTTTGTTCATGTAGTAACACATATTTTTTTAATAATATGTAACATTGTACATATATCATTATTTCATTTATTCCTTTTTGTTAATATATATTTTTTAATAATATAAACATTGTATATATGTCGTTATTTAAAAATAATGTGCTCCATAAGAATCTTCTCACACTTTATTCATTTTGTTCATGTAATGTACATATTTTTTTTAATAATATGTAACATTGTACATATATCGTTATTTAAAAAATAATGTGCTCAATAAGAATTGAACCTACGATCAAATACATCAATCACATACCTAAACCACTAGTCTACAATATATATTTGACAAGGATATCAATCTATAAATATATATGCGCTCTGCCCGTCCAACCCACAATCTTGGACCGCCACGCCAGACCCATTTTTTTAAATGGACATATATATATTGTGTATATTTTATTTTTTTTGGTTTAAGATATTGTTATAATTGAGTGGACCTAGTGGACAAGTGTGGGCACAGCTCTTGGCAATTAACTGGATCGAATGTTTAAATGGATACTGAATGTTGTTTTGCTTTCTCCGGTCCCAAATATCACTATGCCAGGCCATATGGGCCTGAGTTGGATAGATATGCAATCTTATCACTTTAGAAAGAGCAACCTTGGCCATGCAATTATTGTGCGTGGCTAAATTAACCGCCCGTGCAATGGAGACTAAATGTTTATTTATGAATTTTCTTTTTTAAGTCTTTATATTTATATGATTTGAATATTTAATGGAATCCTATTTCTTTTGAAATTTTAAACTTAGATTTTTCAATATAATATTGTACAAACTTTAATTTTTAATTATTTTTCTCATTATTCCTTTAATTATTAGAATAAAAGTCTAATTGAAGGCATGATATATGATTTTAAATTGTATTCTAATTTAAGCATATACAATAAGCATCTGATTTTAAAAGTACGTATAAATCACACAAAAAAAAAAAAGAAAAGGAGTTGAAATTCTATCATTTTAATATTATTGTAGATTTTTTTTTAAGAGAGAGATTTGGAAGATATTACATTAGAGAGATTACGGTTAATTAGTTGACTTGAGAGATTTAATGGATCTTAATTAGGTATATAGCTTAAGGAAATTAATAATTCAATAAAGACTATTAATTGGTGGTAACATCAATTAATTATTCCTATAATTAAATCAATCATTACAAATGAAAATGGAATGTTTGACTAAATAATAATTTAAATTATTTATAAATAATCAATATAAAATTAGTCATGATAAAACAAATCACATACTCTAATACATCACTTTTAAAGGGAAATTTGACTAAATGGATAAAGTGTCAAATAAACGTGCAAATTCTATTCAAAATATTGTTGAGAAAAAATATCATTAATATAATTTAACTCAAGAAATAATTAACTTAAAAAGTTTTTAAAATTTACACAATAAATTATAATAGTTGTTTTTATCGGGCAAATGGTGACTCGAGTGGTGCTCTAACCATTTGAGTTATCAATTTCGTCACAATAAATAAATTCTAATAGTATTAATTTTTTAATGAAAAATTATCGGTTAGTGCAATTACAAACATCTTAAACTCATTATTATAAGTTGAATCTTATTTTGGTATTCTTAAAGGTGGTGTTCTTCCTAAAACCAAGATGATTATTAATATTTAAATATTAATTAGTAAATCTAAATACTTAATGTAAATTGATTCATGAAATTTAAATTAATGTAACTGTACTTAGATAATTTTGTTTTTTTTAAATCACAATTAATAAAGATCTACACTTTTGTAACACGGAATAAATTGTTATAGATGGATTCAATCAAAACTTTCAACATCATATTCATCATCATCATAGAGATAATCGTGTATATCGATAATTAATGATAATAGTGTATATCATCATCTATATAATATTAATGATATATACAATTTTGAATCCTAAAATTACGTAATTATCTAATGGATTGATTAAAAATATTTTAAGTATTATTTTTCTAAAAAAATATTTTATTCTGTGAATATCTATGTGGAAACCATCCTATTTAATTGTTGACAAAAAATGGGCAGTTACTTTAAATTATAAAAGTTAAAAATGTGTTGTCTGGGATTGTAAGAAAAAAATGATACTATGTTGTACGGATTTGATCATATGCCCGCAGGTGGGCAAAAACTTATATCTTTCAATCTTTATGTGGTGTCTTGGCATATGCAAGAATCTCCACCATCATTTAATTAGTTTCTTTAATTAATTCAATCTTCTCATTAATTGATAAAAAGTTTGTGCCAACCTGCGGGCATATGATCAAATTCGCTATGCTGTAATTGATAAAAATACTAAAGATGATGATTTTTACATGGCAGTTTACCCGTCCATAGCTGATAATTTACGTGCACATAAATACTTTGAAGATAGGGCAATACTTGCTCCAACACATCCTGAAGTGAAATGATTTTTTACTAATGAGAAGCTTTTGTCTACGAAACCTGGTGATACAAGAGTATGTTAGAGTTCCGGTAGTGTTTGCAGATCATATTTTCAATTAGGAGATAATTGTGAGTTGCATTATGTTGATTCTTAAACTCTATAATTGTTCGGGACTTCAAACCACCGTTTGATTTTGAAGAAATCTTTTTCAGAAAAATTAACCAAAAGTCAGGTATGTGGAATTACTTGAGATTAATTGTCACGAAGCTTGAAAATCACAACCTCGAAGCTAAAATTATATCATAAAGAAATATTGAAAATAAGGTGTTCATTCCACAAATAATATTGAGCAGATAAAACTATTATTATTATTATTATTGAATAGAATTAATTTAATAAATTAAAAAAAATATATTATTTTTATAATTTACTTGATACAAGACCCATAAAATTTTATATTACTAATTGATTAGATCTAAAAATCGATCAAATTTATACTTTTAAATTATAAATGTAAGTTAGAAAATCATAATCTTAATTATTTCATGTGATGCATAAATATTATGTTTCTTAAATGATCTATACTGAGCCCTGAGTTGCGGAATGAGTCCAGGGAGGACAAGACGTTCGGAATGAGTCCAGTGAGGACAAGACGTTCGACCTAGTTGAGGTCGTGCACTTCATTATAGTGTCGATCTCCTGGGAGATTGTTGGGTTATGGGGCGCAGAGTGAAACGGGATCAAGAGGAGGCGCCGAGGTCGAAAGCGGTGTGCTCGGTCGAAGCGCCTATCCAAATACATGAGGGCACTCGAAAGCAATGTATGTGATCGAAGCAGGTAATCGCCGACCAAGGGCCGAGGTCGAAAAAGCGGCCCCGAGGCCTCGAACGCGAAATAGGGTTTTTTGATGGGCCAAATCTAGGGTTTTATTTTAAAGTTTTCGGGTTTTTGTATAAATAACCCCTAACTCCCCATTGTATCTTTTGACTACTTTTTACTATCTTATACGATATAGTAGATCTCTCCTCCGCTTGGTAGTGTCTTGCATGTAGTCGGTTTAACCCCAGAACCAAATTTGTTTGTCTCTAAATTCCTAGTTCTATTATTTTCTCCTATAATTGCTTGCTTTAAATTCCTAACAAATTATTTTCCGTTGCTTATAAGTTTTATGGTTATTAAATATGTTGTTTTGCTTTCTCGGCAAATAGGTCGGCGGGCCATAATATTGGGGTTGTTTGATTTTGGAGTTTAGTATGGGAAGAATAGATATGCAATGTTATCACTTTAGAAAGAGCAATTAACCTCGGCCATGCAATTATTGTGCGTGGGTAATTTAGGTAGAACCATTTACGAATTCGGACAAAAGGTACAAGACATTTATAATTTTTTCTCAAATAAATATTAATATATTATATACTTAGATATTGTTATAATTAAGTGGTCCTAGTGAACAAGTGTCGACTGCATAGCTCTTGACAATTAACTGGATCGAATGTTTTACACGTTTTAATTAAATGGATACAATTGGCGTTGAATGTTAATTGTTTTGCTTTCTCTTCGGTCCCAAATGTCACTGCCAATGCCAGGCCATATGGGCCTGAGTTGAATAGCCATGCAGTTATTGTGCGTGGGTAATTTAGTAGAAAGGTGGTTTTTGGATGTATAAAAGAGGGGGCTAGGTAGCATGAATAGTTCCATACTACATCCATTCTATTCTACCATTAATTAATATCCCACACACATATATATGATGATGAAGCTGTCAAGTCATCTCTGCATTCTCTCTTTGCTTCTCATCATCTCCATCTGCGCCGCGGCTACTGCAGAATTTGATGCAGTGGTGGACGCAAATGGAGACGAGTTGAAGACAGGAGAGGAGTACTACATGTTCGCCCTTGCTATTGAAGAACGACTTATTATCCTGACGTTTTCACTAGGCACCAACGGCGGCTGCAGCCCTTGCCCTCTAGACGTCGTCATGGAGCTTTCAGAGGTCCCCTCGGCTACGGTCTCCCCTTAACCTTTCACAGCAACAAACCTGCAGGCAGTGTGGTTCGCTTCTCAACTGATGTAAACATCAAGTTCAACGCTACATCCATAAAATCAACATGCACTGTTGCTGAATCCACAGTCTGGAATCTGGAGCATGACAGATGCATCAACTCGTCAGTAGTAACATCGGGGGGGCGTCTAAACGGGTGGTTCAAGTTTGAGCAACCATTTCCTCACTATCCAACTCTATACAAAATTGTGTCCTGCCCTAATTCGCGCGCACCATGCGGAGACCTCGTCTATCCTGCCCATGATCTCAATTCCCCGCAGAAGCGTTTGTTTATTTCCAACTCCTCACCATCCACAAATGAACGTACCTTTTGGGTTGTTATTGAAAAAGCTAATTCTACACAAGTCCTCAACAACTTCAACTTGATCAAGAAGAATATTAAGGGCATCCTCACTAGTACCCACTAATTATCTACTGCTACCTTTATATAGTTGCAACTTGCAACTTAATTGTGTCAAATAAAAAACTTGTACGCATCTGCAGTACTGTGCTTTGAATAAATTAATTGGAACTATATATATATTTCTTTTAAGAATATGCTTATCACATGAAGATACTAAGTTTCTTTTATTCGCAACTCGTTGTCACATTTTTACCACATCAAGATACTTATTGTCATAATAAAAAGCAAAAGCAAATTATTTAATTTTAAGTAATGTTCGCCAGTCTCCCCTGCGTCTCATCTTGCAAAAACTCTTGGATATTATTAATTATTCCAAGATCAGAGAAAAGAGCCAATACAGTCATTCCCAACCAGAAGTTGCTTACATGTTAATTTTTGTATTGTTTCCTTAGCTTCTATGACTTAAAACAAGATAACAGCCGAGCGACATAAAGCTCGTCTCGTAGCTCAGGGCTTTACTCAAGTTTCTGGTTCAGATTTTCATCATACATTCAGTCCTGTAGTTAAAGTTGCTACAGTTCGTATCATCTTGGCACTCTCAGTTCATCAAGGGTGGCCCCTTCATCAGCTGTGTGTGAAGAACGCCTTTCTGAATGGTGTGTTCACGAAGCCCGTCTTCATGGCTCAGCCCCCGGGTTTCCCCGTTATCCTGATCGCGTGCGTCGATTGAAGAAGGCGCTCTATGGCCTTCGACAGCCCCCTTGGCCTGGTTTCAACGATTCAGCTCGTACTTGCTGTCTTTGGGTCTTCGTCAGACCCAGTCTGACTCCTCTCTCTTTTATCTTCATCGAGGACCATCGCTTCTTTATCTTCTTCTTTATGTGGATGATATCATTATCACGGGTAATGATCAGGATATGCCGATTCAATTTCAAATTAGATAATTTATAATATTTTTCTGGTCCACAATAACGATAAATAAAAGTGAAGGTAAATCACTATCAACAATAGGTGTGTACCTTTCCAAGCCTGTTTTTTCATAGAGTCAGTGATGGGGAAATATTTTTTAAGACCCGTAACTTAGTGGAGTGATGCTGATAAAAAAAAAAAAAAATAGTGGGGTGACAATTTAAGGATAACAAGTTTCAATTTGGGAAAAGTAAGACATTAATTTATTTATTTTCCGACAAGGTTAGACATTAACTTTTTTTTTTCCTGACAAAAGTAGGACAGTAATATTATTTTTTTGGCAAATATAGATCATTTTTCCCTTACTGACAGACCAAAATTAGTAAATTTGCGAAAACTTAAAATTTACGGGCTTACTTTTTTGTTAAACTCAAAATTTACGGGCCTAAATTTGTGTAAAGTCGAAACTACATGCCTATTTTTGTTAAATGAGACTAACTAACCTAATTTTTCCAAAATAAAATTTATTGTCCTTAAATTGCCACCACAATAGTTACTGATCTAAAAGTCTTTTTTTTCCCATTCAACTATATAGTACTGACCTTTAAAAAAAAAAACTACATAGTATTGTCTCATGAAGAAATATTTTGAATTAGGTGTTCATCCCAAGAATAAAATTGAGTAATTCGAACCAAACAATGTTATTTAATTTTAAAAGGAGGAAATCTTCAATTCTATTTTATTTTTCAATGACGATAAATAAAAGCCTGAGTCAATCTCTTTCAACTGTAAGTTTGTAACTTCCCAAGTCAGATTTCACACACTAACAATAATATATTACAGTCTCTAGAATAAACAAAAAAAAAAAAGAAAAATTATGGTGCTAACCCTTAATATAGCCAATTTTTTTTTTAAAGTTATTTTTTGTCAATGCTTTTAATTTCATTCTTTTCTAGCCAAGAGAATATATTTTTTACCAACTATGCCTTTATCCCTCTTTTCTTTAAACAACCAGTTGTTTTTTATTTCTCTCACTTTATTATATTTTACTCTTTTACAATCCCTAGATGAAATTAAAAAGTCGATTGCGTCAGCCCCACGTCAAATTCTCATTCAAGGTATTACTCACGTCACTTTCTCTGTGTTACTTTCTTTCGGTTTAAAAAAGTACAAATTAAACTAATAAAATACTCATGAACACCCAATTACATAATATTGTCGGTTTCTTTATTTCTTTCACGTCACACTCTTGATCACCCAATTGTAACAATTGCATTTTAATGCTATTCTATTATTCTATTTTTTTTTAAAAAAAGTGTTTTAGTGTTTATAATATAAGATGGTACGGGCTTAAATAAGTGTGGTACGGAGTGAATTAATAGTGATAAGTGGTTAAATAAAATGTGGTATGCGGTGAATTAATGATGAATTAATGATGAATAAGTGATAAATAAATTAATTAATTGTGAATTAATTAATAAATGATATGTGGTTAAATAAAATGTAAAATGTAATGTGATGATGGTGAATTAATGATACGGACTTAATTAATGAGTGAATTAATAGTGATACATGGTTAAATAAAATGTGGTATGGAGTAAATTAATGATGGTACAGACTTAAATAAAGTGTGGTACGGAGTGAATTAATGGTGATATGTTAAATAAAATGAGGTATGTGGTGAATTAATAATATGAGTTTAAAAAAATGTGGTACGAAGTGAACTAATGGTGATACGTGTTTAAATAAAATGTGGTATAAGGTGAATTAATGATGGTACAAGCTTAAATAAGTGTGGTACAAGCTAAATTATTTAATCTATGAAGATTGATGTTAGTGTGTAGTGGTGGTTAGTGTTCTGGTGTATTTTTTTAATTTTCTTCAGTTTAGCGCGCTCATGTATTAGTTAGACTGGTGTTTTGGCTTAGGAGATCACTGTAATTGCTGTATCTTTTTGGCATTGAGTATGCCTTATACTCTTGCCAATTATTATATATAAGCTTTAATTGTTTGTTCAAGAAAAATAAAATGTTATGACTATTTCATTTTTACATATTTTTTCTTATGCATTCTCATATGCCCTCATATATATCGTATTAGTCAAACTAATATTTAATTGAACACTGCAGACAATAAATCAAACATTCTCAATATACGAGGTACGTTGCGAGAAACGCAACTACTTGTAACTTAAACATGAGCAATTGCGATTTCCTCATTTCATTCACGAATACTCAATTAGCCTTGAATATGATGAAGTGTCTATATCAAATAACTTAATCGATTTATCTCAAATCACTAATATCGATTAAATAAAAAATTGACGTAATTGATGAATTAATCCAATTATGAAACTAAAAACTCCAAGTTGGCGTCCAATACTCGATGAACTTTGATCCATTATGATGAATGAGACTCGTCAAAGGGTTTAAATTTCAAAAAATGGTTTAAAATCCACTTTTGGAATGAATCTTTTCTTAATCAACTACCTGGATACATCAACCGTGATGAATGAACCCATCCAAATACCATATCTACCCCATGGAAGGGTGCAAGATACTCGGTCATGGTCAAATTTCATCACTCCACAAGATATTTATTGACCTCAAGTCAAAGAATATCCCATTCTCCCCATCTAACCGAGACAATTTGAGAACATGTATAGTGGATCCGATCTACGTGTTCTGGATGGATATTTTTTAAAAAATTGTTGCATCCATCATGAGATACCTATATTATCATGTAGTAATGTGAGATCTTTTACACTTTTAAACAATAGATGATCAAATCATGACATCTCCATTGCATCATCAATATCCCATTCTTGATGATCCTGCCTTAACACTGTTTGAGAATCATGTTTAAGTCATCCAATCACTTACATGTCAACCCCCAGACAATCAAAATGACTCAAGGAACACATATAAAAATAAATGCAAACAATCAAACATAATATTCTAATGAGTTTAATGACATATATTTTAATATTAAATAAACAATAATATTAAACAAATCAGCGTTATCCTCCAGGAATTGGAGAATGACAGATGCATCAACCTGGATTAGTAACATCGGGGGTCACTAACACTAACAATCTCCCACTTGAACTACAAAAACTGTGTCAAAATTGTGACCATCAAAATTCTACCATGCGGAACACTCAAAGTCTATCCTGCCCATGATCTCAATTCCCCCATGAACACGTTTGTTTATTTCTCTAACTCTCACCATCCACAAATGAACGTAGTACCTTTCGGTTCTTATTGGAAAAAGGTCGTTTAAACGGGGTGGTTCAACCAGAGTTATCAATTTCCACTATACAAAATTGTGTTCTGACATTCGCGCGAGATGAATCTCATTTCCCCGGTGCGTTTGTTTATTCAACTGAATCCACAAATGAACGTACCTTTTGGGTTTTATTGAGAAAGAATTTTACACAAGCCCCCCAACCAGAGTTAAAAAGTGAGACATAGAGATAATGTTACAATAGTAATCATGAAGAGTTCAAATAAAGAATTTATTGGGTTCAGAAACAATAGTAACAATTAACAGAATTATGGGTTCACGGAGGGGCAAAGAAGACAAGTGGGCGAGAACAGCAGCGGAAGAAGACGGGGAAGGAAGAGAGAAACGAAACTCAGAGAGAAGATATAGTTGACGGACAAAATAAGGTCGGAGGGTAGATGACGGACAATACATAGTTGGAGGATGTGAGACGTACGGGTAATTGGGTTAGGGCTTTGAGTTGGATGAATGGAGGGAGAGGCGAAGCGCCGGCAGCGGCATCGCCTTGAGTGGTGGACGAATTGTTGTCTGACATGTGGGTTAGAATGGCATCAGAAGAAGACGGGGGTTTAGGATTTTAGGGGCAAATCACACTTGGGAACAACACAACGAAAAGGGGAGAAGGAACAAATGCCAAATCGTGAGAAGAAGGAATCAAACGGGTGGTTTGGACGTGAGGCAGAAAAAAAAAACTGAGAGGAGGACGTGAATTTCAGAGAAGGATCTAACCTGCTCTGATACCATGAGAAGAATACATTGTTTTGCCCAATTTATTTCATTGATGTTACATGGTATATATACAACTACATTGTATCTTTACAGAAGCTATCACTATTATACTTAACATATATAAGAAAATAATATCTCAACAATGGGAAAGAATATCTCAAC
Organism: Stenogyne calaminthoides; assembly: GCA_037126765.1. NCBI lineage: Eukaryota > Viridiplantae > Streptophyta > Magnoliopsida > Lamiales > Lamiaceae > Stenogyne > Stenogyne calaminthoides. The sequence goes on from JBBCBC010000015.1 coordinate 36,139,074, forward strand.
AATTAATGTAAAATATCTTCAGGATCTTGACTTTAATAGGCGTGAATTTTTGGACTTTAATAGAGTATCTTTCGAAATTTGTTCATTACTTGCAATATCTCTAATAATATAAAGAAATGATGATAAGATCATATTATTAGAAGAAATGATGATAAGGTTATGATCTGATGGTAAACGAAAAGTTGATGATTTTTTTTTTGACAGGAACGAAAAGTTGATGAAATTAGATATGTATTCTAATTAGTTTATAGGATTTGAATAAATTAATATTGCTTCTGATGTTTTTGTTGTTGTTATTGTTGTATGGAATTTGATTGAATAAACCTTCTCTTCTCACGCTTGTTCCTTTTGTTCATGTAGTAACACATATTTTTTTTAATAATATGTAACATTGTACATATTGAATAAACCTTCTCTTCTCACGCTGTTCCTTTTGTTCATGTAGTAACACATATTTTTTTAATAATATGTAACATTGTACATATGTCGTTATTTAAAAAATAATGTGCTCCATAAGAATCTTCTCACACTGTTCCTTTTGTTCATGTAGTAACACATATTTTTTTAATAATATGTAACATTGTACATATATCATTATTTCACTGTTCCTTTTGTTCATGTAGTAACATATATTTTTTTAATAATATGTAACATTGTACATATGTCGTTATTTAAAAAATAATGTGCTCCATAAGAATCTTCTCACACTGTTCATTTTGTTCATGTAGTAACACATATTTTTTTAATAATATGTAACATTGTACATATATCGTTATTTAAAAAATAATGTGCTCAATAAGAATTGAACCTACGATCAAATACATCAATCACATACCTAAACCACTAGTCTACAATATATATTTGACAAGGATATCCATCTATAAATATATATGCGCTCTGCCCGTCCAACCCACAATCTTGGACCGCCACGCCAGACCCATTTTTTTAAATGGACATATATATATTGTGTATATTTTATTTTTTTTGGTTTAAGATATTGTTATAATTGAGTGGACCTAGTGGACAAGTGTGGGCACAGCTCTTGGCAATTAACTGGATCGAATGTTTTACACGTTTTAATTAAATGGATACTGAATGTTGTTTTGCTTTCTCCGGTCCCAAATATCACTATGCCAGGCCATATGGGCCTGAGTTGAATAGATATGCAATCTTATCACTTTAGAAAGAGCAACCTTTATGCAATTATTGTGCAAATTAACCTTGGAGACTAAATGTTTATTTATGAATTTTCTTTTTAAGTCTTTATATTTATATGATTTGAATATTTAATGGAATCCTATTTCTTTTGAAATTTTAAACTTAGATTTTTCAATATAATATTGTACAAACTTTAATTTTTAATTATTTTTCTCATTATTCCTTTAATTATTAGAATAAAAGTCTAATTGAAGGCATGATATATGATTTTAAATTGTATTCTAATTTAAGCATATACAATAAGCATCTGATTTTAAAAGTACGTATAAATCACACAAAAAAAAAAAAGAAAAGGAGTTGAAATTCTATCATTTTAATATTATTGTAGATTTTTTTTTTAAGAGAGAGATTTGGAAGATATTACATTAGAGAGATTACGGTTAATTAGTTGACTTGAGAGATTTAATGGATCTTAATTAGGTATATAGCTTAAGGAAATTAATAATTCAATAAAGACTATTAATTGGTGGTAACATCAATTAATTATTCCTATAATTAAATCAATCATTACAAATGAAAATGGAATGTTTGACTAAATAATAATTTAAATTATTTATAAATAATCAATATAAAATTAGTCATGATAAAACAAATCACATACTCTAATACATCACTTTTAAAGGGAAAATTTGACTAAATGGATAAAGTGTCAAATAAACGTGCAAATTATATTCAAAATATTGTTGAGAAAAAATATCATTAATATAATTTAACTCAAGAAATAATTAACTTAAAAAATTTTTAAAATTTACACAATAAATTCTAATAGTTTTTTTTATCGGGTCTTGGTAACCATTTTCTAAATTTATCAATTTAAATCACAATAAATAAATTCTAATAGTATTAATTTTTTAATGAAAAATTATCGGTTAGTGCAATTACAAACATCTTAAACTCATTATTATAAGTTGAATCTTATTTTGGTATTCTTAAAGGTGGTGTTCTTCCTAAAACCAAGATGATTATAATATTTAAATATTAATTAGTAAATCTAAATACTTAATGTAAATTGATTCATGAAATTTAAATTAATGTAATCGTACTTAGATAATTTTGTTTTTTTTTTTAAATCACAATTAATAAAGATCTACACTTTTGTAACACGGAATAAATTGTTATAGATGGAATCAATCAAAACTTTCAACATAATATTCATCATCATCATAGAGATAATCGTGTATATCGATAATTAATGATAATAGTGTATATCATCATCTATATAATATTAATGATATATACAATTTTGAATCCTAAAATTACGTAATTATCTAATGGATTGATTAAAAATATTTTAAGTATTATTTTTCTAAAAAAATATTTTCAAGTAAAAAAAATATTTTATTCTGTGAATATCTATGTGGCAACCATCCTATTTAATTGTTGACAAAAAATGGGCAGTTACTTTAAATTATAAAAGTTAAAAATGTGTTGTCTGGGATTGTAAGAAAAAAATGATACTATGTTGTACGGATTTGATCATATGCCCGCAGGTGGGCAAAAACTTATATGCTCAGTGCTTATGTGGCGCACCACATATGCAAGGTCTCCACCATTATTTAATTAGTTTCTTTAATTAATTCAATCTTCTCATTAATTGATAAAAAGTTTGTGCCAACCTGCGGCCATATGATCAAATTCGCTATGCTGTAATTGATAAAAATACTAAAGATGATGATTTTTGTTGTGTTCGATACAATTAACAAATATTAATCGAACACGTCAGAGGGACACGTGTAATATTCAACTATTAAAATAACCACGCTCGATGGATAAGTGTGCACGCCGCTTGACGAACAAACAAGTTTGTTCGCCAGCTCGCCACTTGTCAACCATCTTGAAGTATGCTTCGCTTATTAAGCAAGTTTTGTTCGCCACCACCATCTACCAACCAAGATTGCTCAACCACCTAATGAAAAAACAGTATGTTAAGCCACTTTCGCCGACCAAGCAAAGTTGTTCGCAGCTTACCAAATCTGGCATATTGACCTGATGCCATCTTGAGATGATCCTGAAGAGATGTTGATCTGATCAGTCAAACTGATCAGATCAGGAAAGAAGAAATTAGATAGCCTGAGTCAAGTGACCTCAGGTCGATGTCCGGATTCGGAAGAATCGAACTCGCATAAGCTTCGAGTAACCCGAAGGCTCGATAACTCCGGGCGCCGATAACCTGAGGACTCAGACAACCTGAAGGCTCAGACATGCTCGATGCTCAGATAACCTGAGGGCTCAGACAATCTGAAGGCTCAGACATGCTCGATGCTCAGATAACCTGAGGGCTCAGACAACCTGAAGGCTCAGATATGCTCGATGAGGACAGTATTCCGGCATAAAATTGATATGGTTTAATGGGGCGAACAAAGCATCCAGTCGAGCAAAAGATTGATTTGGACGATCAAAAGAGTGCCTTATAAACAAGATCAACCAGCTCATGCTTGCCAAACCAGGAAGACGAAGTTGAAAACGTGGCAGCATCACATGAGTTCTTACAAGACACAAAGACTCCAGCTCATGCTTGCCAAACCAGCTTTCATGCTTGTTTGAGTACTATAAATAGAAGAAAAAAGAACAAGAGACAGGTTCACAAAAATTTCCCAGAGGGGTGAGGTTCAGAAAAATTTCAGAGCTCACAAAAATCCCTAACACTCATATACTTACTCTCCAAATCATCTTCATTCATAGCAATTCTTCTCATGAGAAGTATCGTGTACTGTATGTGTAAAACTCGCAATACTACACCCCTGGCTTGGAACGCCCCCAGAGTAGTCATTTCTTGACGAACTGGGTCAACAAATTCCTGTTATTTACAGTATATTTTACACGTACTTATTTTATTTGTGAGTTGTCATCAAATTAGCCACATAATATTCTCAATATAAAACGACTCGCAACAATTTTTACATGGCAGTTTACCCGTCCATAGCTGATAATTTACGTGCACATAAATACTTTGAAGATAGGGCAATACTTGCTCCAACACATCGCGAAGTGAAATGATTTTTTACTAATGAGAAGCTTTTGTCTACGAAACCTGGTGATACAAGAGTATGTTAGAGTTCCGGTATGTTTGCAGATCATATTTTCAATTAGGAGATAATTGTGAGTTGCATTATGTTGATTCTTAAACTCTATAATTGTTCGGGACTTCTGAACCACCGTTTGATTTTGAAGAAATCTTTTTCAGAAAAATTAACCAAAAGTCAGGTATGTGGAATTACTTGAGATTAATTGTCACGAAGCTTGAAAATCACAACCTCGAAGCTAAAATTATATCATAAAGAAATATTGACAATAAGGTGTTCATTCCACAAATAATATTGAGCAGAAAAAACTATTATTATTATTATTATTGAATAGAATTAATTTAATAAATTAAAAAAATTATATTATTTTTATAATTTACTTGATACAAGACCCATAAAATTTTATATTACTAATTGATTAGATCTAAAAATCGATCAAATTTATACTTTTAAATTAATCTTAAGTTAGAAAATCATAATCTTAATTATTTCATGTGATGCATAAATATTATGTTTCTTAAATGATCTAATGCGAGCAATATTAGCTATACTTATATAAAGTATTATATATGATTTAATTTTTTTTTTTGAGAATTATAAGAGTAAGCAATAATAATAGTGAGTTATTTTATATATTGTAGATTACATAATATTTTAACCTATATATTTTATTAAAATCAATTATCATCATCTACCTATTTTGTAAATTATATATGTAAGTTTGTTGAATTTTAAACTATATTAAGTGTTCATAACTTTCTAATCACTGTTTGGTATTGAAGATATGAATATAGATAATGCTTTTAAGAAACATTGATCAAAAGGTTGAGTTGTGCAATAAGATTGATTATTACTAAGTTGGAAGTCATGTTCTTGATGCAAGAATTATTTTCGGAAGGATCCCATGATTGATCTTGACCACTTCAGATCAAACATCGCCGATTCAGTTTCAAATTAGATAATTTATAATATTTTTCTACTCCACTATAACGATAAATAAAAGTGAAGGTCAATCACTATCAATAATAGGTATGTACCTTTTCAAGCCTGTTTTTTCATAGAGTCAACGATGAGGAAATATTTTTTAAGACCCGTAACTTAATAGGGTGATGCTGATAAAAAAACAAAAATTAGTGGGGTGATAATTTAAGGACAACAAGTTTCAATTTGGAAAAAGTAAAATATTAATTTATTTATTTTCCGGCAAGCTTAGACATTAACTTTTTTTTTCTCAAGTCCATCGGGTTAACACATCAGAAAATTAATGCTTGTCCGGGTGATTGTATCTTATTTCGGAAGGAGTATGCAGACCCCGATGAATGTCCCAAGTGTGGGGAGCGATATAAGAAAAATAAATCTCCCGCGAAGGTGATGTGGTACTTTCCAATAATACCAAGATTCAGGAGAATGTATAGTAGCGCTGTGGATGCTAGAAATTTAACTTGACATCATGATGATAGGATCAAAGATGGAATGCTAAGACACCCAGCTGATTCACCCCAGTGGAAGACATTCGATGTCAGGCATCCAGAATTTGGCAACGAGCCACGACACTTGTGTCTTTCACTCTCGACTGACGGAATGAATCCATTCGGTATCCAAAGTTCCAACCACAGTACATGGCCTGTGATACTGTTAGTTTATAACCTTTCACTCGAGTTGTGCATGAAGCGCACTTACATGATGTTGTCTATATTGATATTAGGACCCAAACAACCTGATAACGACATAGATGTATATCTGGCTCCTTTGATGGGATTTAAATCGAAATGGTCCCGTAACTTTGCATCTTTATTGAAAAGGTCCCGTATATATCACATGTTTCAATTTAGTCCCGTATGTTTTCAATTTGTGCCGATTTAGTCTCAAATCGCTGGAGACCGGTTAAACTACCCAAAAACGATGTCGTTTTATGATAAATTCCCGACCGAAATTAGGGGCGCGTGTATCATACACCCCTAAAATGACGTCAATTTTAGGTAGTTTGACCGGTTTCCGGCTATTTGGGACTAAACCGGCACAGATTGAAAACATACGGGACTAAATTGAAACATGTGATATATACGGGACCTTTTCAATAAAGGTGCAAAGTTACGGGACCATTTCTATTTAAATCCCCTCATTTGATAGAGGACTTGAAGCTCCTGTGGGATGAGGGTGTCGATGTGTATGATGCTTGTAGAAAGGAGAATTTCAAGTTGAAGGTCATGCTATTTGGAACTATCAATGACTTTCCCACTTACGGGAATCTATCTGGATATAGTGTGAAGGGGGCCGATGCATGTCCTTGTTGTACCAAGAAGACACATCACATTCACTTGAGGCATTGTAGGAAGACCGTTTATATGGGACAAAGGAGGTGGTTGGACCCAACGCATAAGTACATAATAATGGCCGATGCATCCGATGGCACAATCGAGACAGGTGAAGCACCACGTTTATTGTCAGGTTCGGATGTATTGAATGAGATGAATAATATCAACACACAGTACGGAAAGAGCTTTGCAAAGAGTGTCTCCACTAGCGGTTGAAAGAAGGAATCAATTTTCTTTCAATTGCCCTATTGGAAAGAGTTGTATGTTAGACACTTCATTGATCTAATGCACGTTGAGAATAATGTTTGTGCCAGCTTGCTCAATACTCTACTAGCTGATAAGAAGTCCAAGGACGGTTACAATGCAAGAATGGATATGATTGATATGGGGTCAACCATTCTTACCTCCTGCTGCACACACCTTGTCCAAGAATGCGAAAAAAGTGTTACTTCAGACACTAAAGGATGTGAAAGTTGTTGGAATATAGAGGCACGTAAACACGTAATACATGCGCAGCGGAAATTAAAGTTCACCAACAACGAACAATTAATTGCATACAGATTACAATAATCATAACGAGAAATCTTACAGTAACTCGAGAGCAGATTTCTCAACTATGGTATCCACGTAATCCCCAATCACGGACTTGCACGGATTTGCCAACGTTAAATCCTTATTATGCTATTTTATTTTATTTAATTAATTTTAGTTTTTTTAATTATTTCATTAAGGGTATAAGGGGCAAAACAAGTATTTTTTGGCTAGAAAAGAACAATTTATAATTTGATGATAAAAAAGAATGTTTCTTTTATCATTGGGTCAT